>VWPW01003903.1:180156-218230 GCA_013389825.1 Crypturellus undulatus | reverse complement strand
GCGGCGCCGCGGGCTCGAGGCGGTGGGAGGGCGCGGGCGGCCGCAGCCGCCGCTCGGTGCGTGACGCCCCGGCCCTGCTCGCACCTGTTCGGCCGGGGCCTCCGAGCCCCCGGGGTTCCCGGAGCCCTCGGTGTCGGGATGGGATGGGATGGGGGGGACCATCGCGAGGCTTCCACGCGCAACAGGTCTACAAGGATCTGCAGGGGCGAAGCGGAGCCCATCACACTGCTCTGTGTGCTCCGCTTGGGGCTTCGGCCAGCACCCTTCCTGCAGCGCGGATAATTGTGTTTCATAACTGACGAATGTGCACATCAGTGCCCGTTTTATAAAGCTTGATACGTTCCTGAGGTCAACCCCTGCTTTTGGTTTCTTAAGACCTGCCATCTGCTCAAGGAAGGGAGGGAGAAAAGTGTCTGGGTAGGAGCACACGTTATTCCCACTTGTTGCTAATACTCGTGTTTTTATTTAGGACTAAAAGTGCCTCACAAATGGACTTCCCAAGACCCTTGCTGTAACCACCCAAGAGAAGGAGGCCTTGCTGAGGACCACCCCTGGGAATCTCTTGGATACCGCTCCACAGCCAAGCTCTTCCCTAATGGAACAGAGCGGAGGTGACCAGGAATCCCAGCCGGAGAGTCACGCGGAGAGCAAGAGCCAGCTGAAATCCTTGCCGGGCGGAACCGCTCACGTCAAGCTAGAGATTAAAAAATATGCCGTTACGGACGACTACAAACTTTCCAAGCGGGTGCTTGGGCTGGGAATTAACGGCAAAGTCTTGGAGTGTTTCAACAAGGAGACAGGGCAGAAATGTGCTTTGAAGGTAGGTGGGCTTCTCTGTATCCTTATTTATGTTGGGGAGAGCAGAGTCATTCCCTAAATCATCTCCAGAGCTGCTTGTTGCGTTGCTTGGATTTCATCAAGGGGGTTGCATGAAGGAGAACTTCAGTGTGCGGCGACACTTACTTCTGCTGGCGGTGCAGGAGTCTGAACTCGACCCTTTTCCACAAGGTTCTGTGGGAGATTCAAGGAGAATCGATCAGTTCTGAAATTCTCCTGTTTGTATTAAAAAGCAAGACAAAGTAAACCAAGGGGAGGCAGGGAGAAGTGTGTCTAGGTCTGCTCCCCGAGCAGTTTTGCTAGCAATTTTTTTGAATGAAAATATTACGCAGAACTTGGGAAGGAAACTGTTTTATTTCTTGTGCAATAAAATGGACGTAAATTGGAAAGTACTTAAATGCTTGCGAGGCATCTGGCTTTCCCCTCTTTGCAGATGTATTGAAGGGCCTTATCGGTTGAAGATGCGAAGTTGACCGAGACAGTATATCCCAAATATCCAACTTTGAAGGGAACATTGCTTTTGGCACTTTACGGGGCGTTTTGAGTTGTTTACTGTCTTATTCTCTTCTTTATTTTTGCCATCTATTTCCAGAAGATTATCTGGGAAAACAGATAATGTCATTATTGACAAGTAATTTCACCTGTTAACTGAAAACCAATATATATTGAGGGTGATAAGCATCACTTAATCACAGTGAAAAACACTCGTTAGTGAATGTTAACTTTAGTCACCTTTTGCTCTGCAGTGTTTGTACTTGAAGATTTTCCTGATTATGTCATACTACATGAGTAAGAAGAGAGAGAGAAAAAAAAATAAAAATAAAGGCAGCTCAGATGAGGAGCAGGAAGGCTCTGAATCCTAAGTGTGAAAATAAGCGAAGAAATAGTCAAGTGAGTTAGTCAGCAGTGCTATCGAGCCGTTGCTGTAGTTAATCTGATTAGTTTTCAGATACCCTTCTGCTTCTTAAGCCTTAAACTCCCCATGTGTTGACAGAAAAAACAAATCTGTTATTGCTCACCTGGAAGATCCGCCAGGGTCTGGACATGGTCTTACTCATCTTGAGCTGGAACTGCTCTCTCCAGCAAGGTTCTTGTGCTATGGCAGGTTAGAAACACCTGGTAACTTTGTATTTTTAAAAGAGTTTGGTGGATGAGCTGGAGAAGCATGTAGTACAATGACTGTGCTGATTCACTTATTCATTCTAGACATCCTCATTTTTTATATCCCACTGCGTTTCCCCCCTTCCCTCCCCCCCACATTAACTGCATACACCTGACTCGCAAAAAGTTGTCCTGGAGAAATTGGAAGTTTTAGGAAGCAGGTTGGGAGTACTGGGGTTTTGTGTCTGCCTAGAGTTATGGCAGGTCGTTTACTACTTGATCTGAGTCTATTAGTTGGATCCTTCTGTGAAAACAATCAAGCAAGTGAGTTAATTCCAAGTGTTGTCAACACTAATTTCCATACGTAGCATGTGGTGATGAAGGAAATGGTTGACACTGAAGCTCTTCTGCTGTTCTGAAGACTTCAGCAGTCTCACTGTTGATTTATGTCCTGTTCCTATTGTAAAGGTTTTATTTGCAGTCCTAACAGCTGGAAGCCTTTTAGGAAGTAAGTTACCAGTCTAGAGCGCAATCCGGTGGCAACGGATGTGTAACTCTGGAGTCAAATCAGAAATACATTTGCAAGGATATTAGCACCTGAAAATACAGTTTTAACTCAGTGCTCATTGCTGGGAGGAACTCTGAGAGAGCTAAAGTTGCTGTATCCTGACAAAATCTCCTGACTCTGATGGAGAGAAGGAACCTATAGTAGATCTTCTAATATCAGCTTTAGAATTTGTCTGTTTAGCACTGATTGCGTTAACTGATTTTTTTTTTTTCAGAATTTTTAAATGGGGTGGAAGAAACCCTCCCAAACTGTAATTTTGTCAGTGATAGCCAGTATATCACTGAAAGTGATATATTAATGTGTTCCCTTGTCTGCCTTCCCTCTTCCATTGCAGAATATGCACTCTAGAGGATACTCTGGCATTTTCTTCTGAAATGGCCAGAAATATTAAGATATTTATGAGTCCTCTAGGGAGTTTAAGTGGCAGATAATAGTTTGCTTCTTGTGTGTATGTATTTCTTGCCACTATGAGTCTAAGTGCAGAATAAAAAGTTAAATATGCAATTAAGAAAACTGCCAGCAGCCCAGTAAGAATGTGCTCTTTTCTCCAAAGATGGTATAATGAGAAGATTACCCAATGAGAAAGGATTGAAAATTGTGCTAGATTCATTGTCAAGAATAGAAATATCTTTTCCTAGCCCTTAAGATGCTTGCAAGGCTGAAAATGTTCAAAAGAATATTGCCTTTGTTTCTTGGGAAACTTGAACTATGCCATGCAAGTCTCTAACCATCTCCAGATGGGACTTAAGAGCAAACCAATCAAAGCAATTTTGAAAAAAAAAGATACAGGAAACTTGGAAAAACTCACTGAGAAATAGCTTCAGAGCATGGTTCTCTGTGTCAGGACGATAGGCCCCATGTTTCTGCCTTGCCATCACTCCCACTTGTGGGTTATTGTGCACGTACAAGAATAGAAAGTGGAGGCTGCTGAAAGTGGCACAGAAAGACCTTTGGTCTGACACCTAGAAAGAAATGTAAAGATTGAATTTTGATGGAGAATGTAAATAGTGAATACTGAACAGATTTTTCTAAAGGTTGCTTAGGTAAAATACATTGGTATCTGCATATATATGTGGGCAAATTCTACTTGTGAGCAGTATGTTCCCTGTAATCTGCTTCTCTGAAAAGAAAAACACCAGTCCTGCTGCTGAAGGTAAGATGTAATAGTCCGTTCTTCTTTGCACCAAATTTACTCATTAAAGCAGCGTCTGACTTGGCAGATGGTGCTGCTTTCTGCCTGCAGGTTTCTTTTATACGGGAACAAAGCCAACACAGCCAGGATCTGGATAGAAATTACTCAATGGAAGGAATTTTAACTGAGGTACTCATGAGGAAAGGCCTTCAACAGGCATCCGTCCATCCAAGAAACATCCATCCACAGAGCCATGCATCAGTCAAGGTCTGCATCCTGTGCCTGGGAGGTCCCCGGCATCTCCTTTAGTCTAATCCCGTGGTTGGAACTAGTTAGAATTTCACTAATCGTTTTAAAGTGGAAAAACAAAACATCCTCTTCAAGATACTGCAGGGGCTCTAGCTTTAGCTTTGGTTATTTTTATTTGTTTACTCTGCTTGGCATTGTGTTTTGCTGCGCACTTTTAAAATGTGCTGTCAGCTTTGCTTCCGCTGGATTGAAATGCCACATGCATTGCTCTCCTGGTCCAGAAAATCTAATCTGGTTCCCCACGTAGCAGCGTAATGGTATTTTGGCTGAACAGAGCTGCTTCCGACCGGTGAAAATGCACGCGCTTAGAAGCGGGGAGTGGAAACAAAACGCGCCTGTCCGCAGGACTGCGGCCTTCCATAGGACAACTGTGTGTTGGTCTCTCCCCTGCAAAGAGAAAACCTCGTCTCTCTTTCCATAGTTGATTCAGAAATAGCTGTCAAGTAAAACTGGAGTCATTTCTATTTCTACCCTGTCCTGGGTAGGCTGCCCCCTTCTATTCGCTTTACCTTTTGGGACCAAAATTTTCCCTCTGGCTCTTTTGATGCTCTCAGCAGCCTGAATGCTCTCTGCTGGTTTTCACACTCCAACCTCTTTCTTTGGAATAATGGGAACTGAAATAGGTGACTCCCTGTCTACCTATGGGAATAAGTGTGGGCTCCTGCAACTTGCCTGCCCATAAAAAGCTTACAGTTGCTCTCCATTTTGATAAGCAATGTATTTGATGCCCCACATTATTTTTGTGACAGGTGGTAGAGAGGGTGCAGCTGGAGGTGGAATCAGACCAGGAGAGAAGGGCAGGCAGGTTTCTGTTGCTGGGGTATTGGGACTTTGCTGCATGTGCAGTTCCAGCATTTGGGTGGATGTTTCAGGCAGGGGATATAGAAATAGTTGTTACATGTCCTTAACATACTACTGGCCTTAAAACAGATACTGCTACTTTTCCAGGAGGAGAAAAGGGAAGTACGACTGAGACATAGCAGCAAAACAAGTATTATTGGAACTTGAGAAGCACAGGCTGCCGATGTTTATGAGTAGTTTGGTGCTTTTATTAAGAAAACTTCCCTGAATAACAATCTAGCACTCATAACAGTGCTTCTCCTTAAGCACCTGTATGTACACACCATATACCATGGCTGCTTTCTGCTCCTCAAGGCTGAGTACATGTGAATGGGCCTGCTAGTTCATAGTCCAATCTGCCTGAATAAATCGCGCGTTAAACGTGACCTGCCCAGCTGCAAATGTGCTGCTGCGTGCCAGCAATGCAGCGTTCGCAGCTTCCTGATTTGAAGGCAAATAGGTAAGGCCCCAATGTAAACAAAGCAAAAAGCAAACATACAAATGAGCAGCTTCCTGCCTTTCAGAGTTAAGAATCCTTTGGTGAATGGTATAAAAGATAATAATAGAGTAGGAGGCTCTACTGTTATTCACAAGGGTATTAGCATAGCCTCATGCTCGCAAGGAGGGAGAGCGTGTAACAGAAATTTTGCAAAGAAATCATCCTGCAAAATGGCTCTGAGAAATTGCACTTAGGACTAGACAGAGGATGTGGTTCTGCTTTCCTGAGTGGAACTATTGTGGAGAAAAATACTCATTCTGCCTCACCTGAATTCCAGTTAATCTTGAGCTGCGTTTCCTTCACTCGGTTTTCAAGTTTCTGGCTAAATATTACAGCATGGCATAAACCAATTGCTGGATAGTCTGTCTTCACTTACTAGACTGTGGAGTCACATCCTCACTGCCCATAAACAGTAGACTATGGAGACAAGTTATCTAGGTTGTCTATCTAAAAAGCTGGTACTTTTTAAAATACCCTGCTTTCTTGCCTGAAATATGTAGTTGATTGAGGGAAAGAATACAGCAGATGAGGAGGCAACGCGCACAGTGCAAGTGAAAGTTATTTTAGGCTGATGATTGATTGCAGAAGAGGAAACGTTAACAAGTTTTTTGGAAGCTATAGATTGTGTTTTTAGAAGAGAGAAAAATTATGCCAAATCGGGAATGAAACATCTCAACATTTTTAGAATAAGGAAGAATGTTGTACTAAGCTAGAAGTGTGGTGGGAATAGAGGGAAACCAAGTGTAATTGCCAGTTAGCTTTTGTGCAAGATGGAGAAGTTCTCACTTTTCCTTGGGTGACTCTGTGTTTCAGGAGGAATTTACCACTTTCAAGTGATATATTTTGTAGTTCCCTCTTACCTACCATGTTTTGCATCCCTGCAACCTATTTACACCATTTATCTCATCCTACAGCAAATTCAGTGGTGGTAGCATAGCTGAGGACGAGCAGTGAGCTGCAGGAGCACCTATTGGTAGAGCAAAGCCACAGACAGTGTAGGGCAAATATGAGTTGAGAAAAGTCCTGGTTCAATGGTAGCCCCCAGCATATGGACAGCTCGAGACTGGTCTTTCAGTGCCAGGCCCAGGGAAGATGATGTAAAAATGCATAAAATATCTAATTTAACGTTTATTCAATTTAAAAAGTGGGTGGTTTCTACAACTGCTACAGCAGTTGTTTTTAAACCAATGAGCAAGTTAGAAAGAACTGAGTCCTTTGTTAATTTGTACCTATTTGGGCCAGCATGATACTTCCAGCCTGTTCATGGGACTAATTAATTTAAACCAAGTGGATTTTAACTGATGACAAATCCGGTGCTCTTGACTGGTCTTCTCCTTATTTGAAAAACATGCAGCAACAAAAAGCTGATAGGCTCGGTTCAGCTTTGTGTAGTAAATTCCTGCTAGGTTCAATGGCAGTTCATTAGACCTATAAAGATGAAAACAGAAGGGCAAATGCTGTAAAACCGGTGAGTCATCTCCGAAACCAAGCTGCACTGCTGCTACTTTGCACTTTCAGTGTTCCCTTCCAGAGTGCTAGCAAGCTGGCACAAGTTAGACCCTGATTTGTGTACAGCAAAGTGCAGAAAAGCCAAGGTGTGTTCCCCTGCTTTCCCTCAGATCCCGAGATTTAAGAGGGATTCAAAGAGTATGAGATACATAACTTATTTCAGTTTTATTTCAGGCTGGAAGAAGGTGCATAAGGGGAGAGCACGTGTGCGTGTAAGTTGGACATAACTAAGCAGGTGATCCCCTCTTTGGAACAGAAGACTCTTCCCTTTATTTTTCCCTACTCATCTTGGAGTCTGAATCCTCCTATTCCATTTACCCAAAGTACAGAGTCCCTGATTCACGCTCGCTGGGATCCTTGTGCAGGTAACTGGCTTTTGCAAATCTTCCCTAGCGCAAGGGAGCAATAAGCAAGAATTTTAAAGTGTGTTCACCAGTCATGTGTCTATCAGCTTCATTTACTGACAGAAATGTCATCTCGAGAGATGCCCAGACTGGAAAAACCTGATACCAGCTTTTATAGTTTGGGAAGGATCAAGGCCACGCCTGAATGTCAGTGCTCACACATGTATTTTTTTTCTTTTTTTTTTCTTCCCTGCAATATATTATTCTCAGTGTGTGATAGCACCCTGTGCAAAAGCAACCTGCTCGCATAAAAAGTGACTTCTCATGACAGCCTGCTGCCCATCAAAACAGTGTTAAATTGTTGGGAAAGGTGTCACCTATATAGGGAACGAGAGCTCATGTGGTCCTAAGAAAACTTCATATATGAACTGTTACATATGAGGACAGTTTCACATTAATCTCTTCACTAAGTAGAGTGATTTGGATAAAAATATATAAAAATCAAGGTCACATGCAACACCTTTCATTCCCGAATGCTTTTGCAGTTGCTATTTGGTTGGCCATGAAGATGTTCACATTTCTCGCATGTGCCTATGTTTTCTCATTGTGGAAACATTCCAGCTTAAATATCTCTTCGGAAAGTTACCTGTTAATATTGGGCTAGCAGTAGTGTAGTTGCCTGCCTTGCTGTGGGTTTTCTTTCGGTGCCGTTGAGTTTGTGGACGTGTCTCAAAAATGAAAGTGCTGGAGATGGGAGCAGAGAGCAGGCGAGCTGTTTATTTAATGGGAAAACCCTGAGAACTTCTTTCCGTTAAAGCTACTGAAAGCTGCTAGGGTGCAGTCTTTGTGGATTAGAGCGTATAAATTGCCTGGATTGTAATACTTTACACAGACTTCCTAAGTATTTAAGATGATTCAAAGCTCCCCAAATGAGATTAAGCTGTAACGCGCCAGCATTTAATACCTCAGCCGCGGAGGGGGAGAGCGTTCTTGCTCAGCATGCAGATCAGCCGTGGCGTCCTGCTTCCCAACAGGGCATTTTGCACTGACGCTGTCATGTAAGAGGAGCAGCAAATACCAAATTTGTGATATTTTTAGCCCCAAAGTTTGTTTCCTGAATTTTCCGAAAAGAAAACAAACCACCCAGAATGTGCCATCTTTAGGAGCCATTTCAGATGTTTGGCCAAGGAACCAATCTTATTAAACTTGCACTGTTCACTCATCTTAACGTCTTGCCAGTTCCAGCCCTGGCTCTTCTCCATGGGCTTTTTTCCCAGCATTATTTCTTCTTGAATCCTCTCTCCTACGTAGGTTCATGTTCCAAGTAACAGGCCCTACGGCAGCCCTTGGGATCTGAGTCAGCTAGGGCTGGGGACAGATTTATTGTGCCCATTGTGAGGGGAGAGCTTAGGAAGAAAACCCTTTCCGCTCGTTTTGGACAGCACCTCTGAATATACAAATACATATAAAATAGCTATCAACCGTCTGGAAGCAGCACAGCGCAGTGACTCATGCTCGGCACCCACTGAGCTTTCTCGTGCGGGGAAATTTTGGCTGGCACGAGTAGTCTGCCTAGGTGTGAATCAGCCAGTCGCCTCGGGGAGCATTACCCGTTTCTATGCTTGTTTGCTTGTAAGCAAACACAAAAATTCTTTATTTTCTTTCTTGCTTCCTTGCTCTTGGGACTTTATAATGCTTCCCGTTTCCCACACGTTGCTTGTAGTTGACATGGCTTTGTCCGAAACGCTCGGGTCTCCGCAGCAGCGGAGCTGATGGCACCACAGCCCCGAGCTCCGGAGAGGGGAGCCGCCGAGGACGCCCGGCCGCGCTGCACTGCGTCGGCAGCTCCGCTGTCCTCTCCACGTGCTCCCCTCCCCAGGCAGTTTGCGGTCAGAATTTGGCCGTGCCATCACCCTGCGCTCAGGAGGTGCTCCATGGCTACCTAGGAATGATACCGTGAAAAACAATCCAGCCTTTTATGTTTTACATTTTCCCTTGTATAGAAAACCTGTGAGGGTCCTTGCTTCCAGGTGTTAGCGACAGTGATGCTCTGGAGGTTTTGAGCCAAAACAGCACTTTTCTGAATATTGTGAAGGAGGAAAACAACCCCAAAGTGTCTGTATGCGAGGCCTGGGCCCAGGTCGCTGCTTTGCAGACATTACTCAGGAACGTGGGTCGCTTGAGCAACAGTTTCAGTGCAGGGTGTTGCCTCCCCACAGGAGCCCATTGGGTCTGAACAGGGTGGAGTTTTCAAGCACAAGAGACTTTTCTTGGCAGCTATTCATGTTCAAATCTTTTTTTTTATTATTATTATTTTCCCCGTGTGCAGTCAGGGCAGAGGAGTGTTTCTACAGAGCTTCATGCATGGAAGGACATGCGGTATCATGCTATTGATTTGGGGTATTTTCAGGCACTTGCTGCTACTTAATTTTCACCTTCAATAGAAATCCCAGTAAAAAGCAACAGCTGGAGGGCGTTAATTCCTTTTAATGAGAAACTGAAACTTCAGAGAAATGGGAAGTGAATGTTTTAAGCTGGCTCGGGTACATGATGTACTCGCGTGCTCATATGGTTTAAATCAATTTTGGGATGCTTATTAATAACTTCTAACAACTTGACATTGTGGCCGCAACCTACAACAGAATTACGGCCCGCTCTTGGCAGCTGTGCGTGTTATCCCTGCTCATTTCTGTCCCTTTCTGACAATATCTTGTTCTGTTCGTGGCGCACGAGGCAGCGTTTCCAAGAGCCCCAGCCCTCGATACCGTGTGTGTCCAGTGGAATGAGCTATTTTGTCAGGTTCCTGGTCAGCTTGTTGCAGGATTAGCTGAGCTGCTGGAGTCCAGTGGAATTCTCCCTGATTTTCCAAAGTGAAGCAGATGGACAGAGTGAGCACAGTGGGTGAGGAAAGGCCGATTTGGGGACAGTTTTGGTGCATTTTTATAGGTGGAATTTCCCTGTAGTCTCTCGGCTCTGCAATAACCTCTCCCTGGCACTGAGCTGCTGCGGTCGGAGGCCCAGGGAGCGCAAGTGACTCGGGGTCTGAGTCACCTCGCGAGGCGCTGGCCGCTTGCCCGGGGCTCCCTGCTTGTCACCCCAGGCAAAATGGGGACATCCCACTCGCCAGCTGCAAGCACTAATTGTGCTGCCATCGGCAGGCGAAGCAAACGGCACTGTGAATTATTGATAAAGAGGTTTTGCAAGAGCGATTAACGCGAGCCGGCCCCGCTGCGGGGTGAGTCGCCGCTGGGGAGGTGCGGGGAGGGTGCAGGACTGCGGTGCTGCGCGCTTGGGCACAAACCCCAAGTCCTGCAGCGGGAACGTGGGGAGCATCATGCCAAACTCCCTAATACCATTGGTTTTATAAAAAGTAAAGCTCCCTCAGTTTTAACCAATTTGAAATGATTCAGAGCAGGCCCAACTGTTCTAGCGGGGTGGCCCTCCCGAAAGCTCAGCCTGCTTTTATTGGTCTTAAACTGCCTGTGCAACCTTTCAAATTACAGTTAACCTTAATCAGAAACAGCCATTGACTTTAATCAGTATCACTTATGGTTTTCACACCGCACTTAATCTGCATCTGCAAGTTACTGGGCTAAATTACTTGCCCCTTTGCACAGTAGTAAATGTGGAGACGACGGCGCCCGTCGCGCTTGGGTCTGCAGTCTGTGCTCGTGGCCTGTGCTGCAGCAGGTCACTGTGGAGAGTGACTGTTGTCCCCGCAACAAAATGGAGCTGTTTGTTTTCATTTTCCTTTTAAGAATATTTCACTGATAAGAAAGCTGTGAAAATTTAAGGAATCCTTTGCAGTTTCTGGGCAGTAGATGGGTCACAAATTACTCCTACTGACTGCTTTTCATGCAGCGGGTATTTCTAGGGAGCCTGAAAGCAATGTTACATATTCCCCCGACCTTTGGCATCCTCCTCCGTGCTTGGAAGAGCTTCAGCAGCAAATCCTCATGGCCTGGTTCTTCCGTTCAGGTTATTGCCTGCCTTTTAACGTTGCACTCCTATGCAATCAGGGCAGAAGCTGATTCCCTTCTCCTCGACCCCCAGCCTTTCCCGGTATTCATTCTCTGGAAGGATTACATTTTGACTGCTAAATGTCAGTAAATGTCAATTTTCCCTTCCACCCCAAGACTTCCATCATATTATTAAAAATCATATGAAAGGAAAATAATCTGGGAGACATCCCTCTTTGCAGTCTCCCCCCTTTCTTCTTCTCTCAGATACCTACATGCACTGATAAGATTCCCCCCAGGAGAGTGGAGGGACATTGGCCTTTTCTGGGTCTCGGCACCTCTCCTGTTTTCCAGGGCCTTTCCAAGATGATGGAGAGTGGCCTGGCAGTAACATCTGCCCCTCGTGGGTGCAGCCCATTTGGGCCCATGGATTTGGGGTGTCCAGTTTGTCTGAATGATCTCAAACCCGACCGCCTTCACCCAAAGGCAAGTCTTCCTCTCCCAGCCCTCCTCTCTGGGCTCCAAGGTCTGGGATTCCTGCGCTATCTCTGCCCTCTCTGTGTCCTGTATTTCTTTAATAATAAGGCATACTGTGAAGGGAATTAAGAGAGAGAGAGAGGAAAATTGCTTTAAAAATAAACCATGTATTTGCAGTTGAACTTTCCCAGAGGCCAGGTAGAAGTGTCTTATCTCCTTACTCTGCTTTTTCTTTACAGGTTATGTTCTTTCCAATAAGTTACAGCTTTTAAAGATTACTATTTTTTTTTCTTCTGCCGTTTATGTAGGAATATAAACTTTGGTGCACAATTTGTGCATCTCCTGTTTTCTACAGTCGTGGAGCTTGTTAGCACAAAACAAAATACATCATTCTACCCTTTTTGTGTGTTTGTATACATCTTTATTTGTGCAAGTACAAGACAGCCAAAATACATACTATTTAGGAAAGAAGAGTACAAATAAGCATTAATTACTGGGAACCATAGCCCACTAGAGGTTATTTAGTAACCACAAATATACAACTAATTCAAACTGGTAGGATGAGTAACTAAAACAAAACTGCTCTATTCCCTTCTGCTTTTTCCTCAAAAGTCTGGTGGAGTTTCTCTTGGGTTAGCAATTTGCTTTTGCCCTTATATTTGTTTTCTCACTGGCTGTGAATGATGGAAAAACAGAAGTCAGGAAGCTTTGTCGTTTCCAGGAAATATTCAGGCTTGTATGCATAATATATTATAAAGGGTGTAGGAAAAAGTAGGCCTAAAATAGATGGCATGCTATTTCTGCAGTTCAGCATCACTGTTCTGTATCTGGGCTTTGATGACCTTGCAGGAACCCAAGTTCCTGTGATTTAACATCAGTCCCGTGAGACGTATGTACCAATTCAAACATTTGTTTTTTCTTGTGTGTGCGCGCGGGATTTTAGTTTATGTCTTCACATTTGCCTAATGTGTGAGAGGAGGAAACTTGGGCTTTGTAAGGATTTTATGTAGCAATATACACTGAACTTTACGCAGGAATTTTGTTTAAGCCCTCCTGACGGAGCAGCTATGAGGAAGGTTTGCCTGGGATTCCTACCCTGGAATGATCCTTTGGAGGAATAGGCTTTGGAAACGAGGAAATCGCCTGGAATAGGCTCGTTAAGATTATGTACTCTCCTTAGATTTGAGTTACCCTTCAGCCAGGTAAGTCCTGGGTTGGCATCTCTGCTGCCTCCCAAACAGCTTCCCTGGTGAGTGGCCCAGATCCTGGGGCAGCAGGTAAGTCTAAGCCTTCTCCCATGGGCAATAAGGCTGTGGCTTAAGAGCTTGAACCTGAGCTCGAATCCAGCTCTCAAAGGCTGCAGCCTCCCATAAACTGGTGTTATAACATCCTCTCTCTGCCAGCAGTACTGATTTATCCGGGAGCTGGAGCTGACTGGCTGAAACATGCGCTGGGGGTAGCCCTGACCTGGGGGCTCCCAGAGCTGCTTCTGCCCAGCCTTGTCCTCCAACCTGCTGGCCCCTGTCTTGGTTGTGGAGCTCCCAGCTGTAGTAAGACACATAAAGACACATAAGAATAAAAACACTTAATGTGGAACTCACCAAATCCTCTAAGACTTGGTGATGTTTATTGAAACACAGTTTGGTGGTAATTGCCCCCAAACAAAGGCAGTGTGAAATAGCTTCACCCCTTTTGTTATTAGCTTAAAATAGGAGAGAAGGAAGCAGCAAATAATTTATCCATTGGCTTTTGTGCAACCAAGAAATAAGTCATGCAAATGTTCCAGCATGGAACTGAGGAAAATAAAAGCAGCCAATTAAGTGTACCAAGATTGAAAGCAAGAGCAGTAATGACCATGGCTGAAAGAAGAGAACTGTCAGATAAACGAGTCTAATTATTGATTGGATGATTTTTCATTAATCTCAACCAGAGTTAGAACAGTAGAATATGATACTTAAAATAATAATAATAATATAGCAATATAGGGGCACAATTTACTGGTGAAATAAAGATAATTTGTAGTTTTGTTTATTGAAGTCAGCGGGCATTAAAGAAGTTAGAAATTATTTTTCATCAAACTTTTGGGTCTCTTCTGTGCCCAATCTCTCTAGAAAAATGAGGCTGAATTTGAACAGAACAGACACTAAAATTACAATTAAGCTGCTTGACTCCTCTGTTTTTGTAAATGATTTCCAAGCAGAAGTAAAAGGTGCAGCATAATATCCAAGTAATACATGTGGTGTTGTGAAATTGAGAGAAAGTAGATGATGGGCATCTTTGCAGAAGGGAAATACGGAGCAGAAAGCAGGTCAATACTTGTGTGCAAGGTTATTTTATTAGGGAAATTAATTAATGAAAGCGCAGAAGCTCCTTAGGAGTTAAAGCACCTCCTGTGCAGCTGCGCTTGGAGACCCTCGGTTGTACTGGGTGCCCTTGGGCTCACTTAACTCTTGAGGATGGTGGTGGTGCTGGAACCAGTCCAGGTGGGCAGCATCATGAACGTAAGTGCCTTCTGTCCCTGCGCATTTCAGCTTTGAGAGACAGATATCACGACGTAGCAAGAGCGTTGGAGCAGCATCAGCTCTGAGTTGTTCCCAGAGCCGATTGTTCTGGATAAGGGTGCTTGCCAGCTGAGCAGAGGTGAAAGCTCAATGTATGTGGTTCAAGGTATCATTAGGAAAAACTGTATCAGATAAGGTCCTGATTGCTCTCAGGTGTCATCAGCTTCTGCACTATCTTGCTTAATTGGCAAGCAAGTGGCATGAAATGAAAATTGAAAAAAAAATAAAAAAAACACAGAGAAAGTCATTGTCCTTGTTCAGGCAAAACATGCGTGAAGTTGAGAGAGGAGTTTAATCTCATTAAAGACTTCAGGCCCATGACTAACGCGGTAAGTCCTGTGCAAAAGGGGAGAAAAAGATGTCGGGGACGGTGCTGGTGCAGCGGGATCAATGCTACGTCGATGCTGATGCGCTCAGCAGGACCCAGCATTCGGAGCCAGGCTGCGCAGAGCCCCTGCCAGCTGCAGGCAGGGCTCGGAGCTCGGTTTAAGACTCTTCCACACTTGGGCAGTGATATTTCCTGCGCCCAGTATCTGCCTTGGGGAGAATATCTTTGCAAAAGTAGTCTTGCTAGAAATTGTGGGGCCATTTCCAATCGCAAGGCTGGAGGACAAATTCGTCTTGACCACCTAAAATACAAGCCTGATAGATTTCAAGTGTTTTGCCCGTGGTTTGGATTTGAATTTTATCCAGGGATGAGTTTCGCTTTAGGACTGTGTCTCGCACCATCACTGTCAAAATCATTGGAAATTCAACCAGATGCTGAAACTTGGGCGGTCAGCGGAGATGGCCAGTGGCAGCAAATGGCTTTTGCCAAGATGCTGCCTGCCCTGAGCATGGCCTGGGCTGCAGCCTCTTCTCCAGGGAGGGGATCCGGGTGCTCCTGAAATCCAGCGCGCCCAGAATAAGCTCCAGTCTGGCCTTTGGTTGCGCCTCGGTGGCACCAAGATCTGATGGGGGCCGGTGTAGGAGAAACAGGAGATGAGAGAGGATGATGGTAGGTGGTAGAGGAGGTGTTGGAGGAACTTCTCCTGGTGATCCTTGAAAAATCCAAACATTTGTAAGAGTTTTGAACACAACACACAATGCATCTGGACAAGATGAAAATCGGCAGTAGGGTTTTGTGAAAGGGTTGGTTCTGACTGCGGTGTCAGGTTTGACACAGGAGTCTACTGGTGATTCCCACGTTCTTCCATGGGTTAAATTGCTAGAACTACCCCTGCGAGCTCCTGTGCTAACTTGTACCAAATAGTAATAACTTACAGGAGGTCTAAGCTAAAGGTGCAATAAATACTATGTAGGGATTCGATGCGATAGACTTTTGATAATTAGCTACTAGGAAATCCAGAGCAGCAGTAATTATAGACTAAGAGTAGCATGGAGAACAGCAAATGATAGGAAGAAGACTACAGCCATCTCCTGGGAGTCCTGAATTTTGGGACGAGCGGCAGCAGAGAAATATTTTCCAGAATATTTTCCTTTTACCAGAAGGTTTGCTGTCAAATGTGGCCTAGAATTCTGGACCAAGGAGTTCTGCAAGAATCACTTCATCCTATGGAGTATTTATAACCTATGAATCTGTGATCTATAAATATTATAGTATCTGTACAGAATGGAGCCTTAGTTCACATGTGAAGTGCCAGAGATTGCTGCTCGATGTTGGGATTTTGAATCTTTCTTCAGCTTCTGCTGGTCTCTTGTTGCTTTTCATCCTTTCTCTTTCTGCAGCCTCTATTTCTGATTGTATCCACCTGCATTTCTCAGTGACATCTATAGGTGTCTTACGTGAGCTTGGTCAAGACAACAGGGAGAAAAACTGCAAGCAGAACCTGTGTGTTTCGGGTCTGTAACTTGAGGGTGAGCCCTCGCCTCTGTCTAGCGGTGCCGAGCGTGCTGACTGGGAGGCCTGCTTGCTTTTCATTTCCCGATACAGTTGTGATGTGGCTAAAGCTGAGATCAGGAAAAATACAGCTAGTCATTCTAGTAAGAACCTAAACTTGGGCTCTGTGCCCACAGCCAAGGGTTTTTCCAGGCTTTGTTAGAAATATTCCCGATTAGCAGAACCTTCCCTGTCTGCGTGCTAACAGAGCGGAGGGGCCGCACGGAGCGGAGCAGCCAGACCGGTGCGGGGGAGGCAGCCGCGGTGGCAAGTCCGGGTTCCCCGACACACAGAGGTTCCTCGGGGTGCCGCTCGGCAGCTCCTTGCTGGGATCTGGGGGGACTGAATCTCCCTGGCTGTAGCTGTGGACGCAGGAGCCGGAGTGGCGCTGGCGTTTCCTCTCCAAGCACTGCTAGCCGCAGCCAAGGAGGTTGGGCACGGTGCTGTTTTTCCATCCACTCCACTTGTGCAGTGTTTTCTTATCACTTCCATGTTAATTTTGATGCCATTGATTAGGAAGAAGAATATGTGAGGAGACAGGAAACCTAGAGCTTCTCAATGCTTTTCCTTCTGGCTCGTGGCTTTTGATGGCTTTGCGGTCACTTGCTCTCCTGAGGAGATGCGTTTTGTACAGCTGGAGTTTTCTTGATCAGCAGAGAGGTTCGATGCAGAGCAGACTCTCGCCTTGACCAGCTGAAGGTTGAGTGATACAAGTGACCGAGACCGAGTCACCGGAGTCCGCAGTGTCCCTCCTCATGAAGTGAGAGCTGGCAGGAGTGGGGTTTCTTCATGAGATTTTGCTCTGCAAGAGCAAACCCTTCTCACACAAGAGTCAAACTGTAAGGACTGTCACTTAAACCTGAAGGTTTAAGGATTGTAAACTTCTTTTTCTCCAGCTTTCCAGATTTAGGAAGAGTAAAAGTCGTGGCAGGACATCCAGGTGAATCTTATGTGAATCGCAGTCCCAAAACGCTCCAAGTGTTTGGGCAGTAAAAAGTTATGAAAAACGTGGCAGTTAACTGGTAACAAGCATTTCAGGGTGTTCTTGTTTGGCAGCAGCACGTTAGTAGCCTTTGGTGATTTATTTTTCTTAAATACAGGTCCAATAACTAGAACAATATAGAAGCTGCCTGGTAGATCCTGTGGTTGAACTGTGTATATATTCTCTGCATTTGACTAATGCTAAAGCTGGTATATAGCCCGTTACAATGGAGTGTAACTGGTGTTTTAAGGTGCTGTTAAGGATTATTTTTCTAGCCATGCTGCAGAGCAAGCATAGTGGCAAAATGAAAACTGGTCTGAAAGTTGTAGAAAAATACATAGAATGCTTTTTTAAATTTAAATCCATGTATGCAGCACAGCATTGAAGATACAGTCAGACCTCTGACACTGCAGTTCAAATAGATGCATTTAATCCTATCAAGACAGTGGCTTTTTCTCGTGTGCATTTTTGCTCATTTTCCTAAAGTGCATTTTTGGTGCCCAAGAGATGCATTTCTTTTATGCAGGCCTTTCTGCTCACCTCCCTTGTGCAAGGGGGTGGCTGTGCAATACGTGCTGTGCCGCTGCTTTGCCATTTGGGCCGTGTTTGTCATCTGCCCTAACGGTGATGCACAGAGACAGCTGACCTTTGCAGAGCGAATGGCTACGTGCGTGTGTAATTAGAGAATTAATAGCGGGATGTCTCATTTACCCCAGTTTGTAGAGTCGTATTGTTGAGGGCCGCTTTGAACACGGCTACGATAAATGCAGAAGTGCAGCAGGGTCGCTCGTTTGGGAGACCTCGTGATCTCGCTGCAGGAGAAGCTCGGAGCGAAACCCCATCTGGGTGGCAGGACCTGGGGCAGGAGTGCTGGGACAGCGCAGGCCTTCGACGCAGTTGCTGTGTGTCCAGTGAGCAAGCCCTCTCCTGCCTCTTTGTTAGCTGTTCTAACAGAGCTGTTAGCTGTTGATCCTTGTGTAGTTCATGCTTTTATTTCGTTTTCCCCTTA
This sequence comes from Crypturellus undulatus, assembly GCA_013389825.1. NCBI lineage: Eukaryota > Metazoa > Chordata > Aves > Tinamiformes > Tinamidae > Crypturellus > Crypturellus undulatus. Next base: position 200,224 of record VWPW01003903.1, on the reverse strand, counting down.
AAATGTGTGTTTAAGAAATACCCAGAGCCTTGTGTGTCCTCAGGAGAGCAATTCAGGTGAGCAGCCCAGCACGAGCAGCCCCTTCGAGTCCTCTTGTCTCTCGCACCTGCTGGCAAGGTACCGAGATCCGTTGTAGCTTTTGCCGTCCCAAAGGATGGACTGAGTAGAACTTGGCTTCTAATAGGCTGAAGAGGAGAGCAGGGAAGGGTCCCTGTGTCTGAAAAGCAAATCCTGGGCCTCCATGGTTAAGGGAGAGGATTGGGATACGCAGGCTCTGTGACCGACCTGAGCCCATCAGCCCCAGCCCCCTGCCTGGCCACGGATGAAGGTGCTGGTTAGGGCCAACGATGGTGGCAGTTTGGGCAGCTCTGCAGGAACCAGGCCAGCAGGTTGTCTCCATGAAGTCTCCAAGTGATTTGATTACTGCTAACCTAACTGAGATGTGAGATAAAAGCAGAGAAATGAGGGCTGCGGTAATGACCTGCTGCCCGTGCTTGCACTAGGTTTAGCCCTCGTCCACAGGCTGATGCTTAAGCACTGAATGATACTACCAGAAATATTTTCTTTTTTCTTTACATATATATAAAGATAAAAATCCAGTGTTTGCTTTGAGCAGGCCACCTCAGTTTCCTTTGAATTATAGCACAAAGGGTGACTTTGTTCCTTAGGGATGGATGAAGGGAATCTGGAATATGAAGACATATGGAGACATCTTGAGGCACTTGGCATTTTAATCCTCAGAGAGGGTAAAGAACTGCTGCTTTGGAGAACGTGAGGACCTTTGGGGAGAGAGTTTAGTGCTTGTTAATGTATAAGTCCTATAAAGTCTCTTGTTTTCAGGAAAAAGAGCAAATCGGGTGTTTTCTTCTCCATCTCCTACTCCCCTCCCTTCTTCTGCTCGCCCCGCTCTGTACCCCCGGAGAGCTGTGGGTGGCACAGGAGCCTCCTCCGGGGCGGCGGCGGCGCTGGGTTCCTCTGCCTCCCCATCCTCTTGGGGCTCTTCTGCGCTCTTTGGCTGCAGGTTTTCATGGTCTTTGCAACTTGTGCAAGGTTTTCTGCACCAACAAACCCCTGGGGCTGCAGCTTGGACCTGTTACAACTTTGCATGTTTCCTTCACCAAAACCTGCCTCTCGTTATCCTGTCCCGAGTCCTGACAGACTCAGTCTGCTTCGTTTTCCTTTCCTGGCTGTGCCTGTATTCATTATGCATTAGGGCAACCTGGGGTGCATTAATAGAAGTAGTGGAAATAATCAGCATGTAATAAAAGACAAAATGTCCCAAACGCCAGCGATTGCTTTTCTAGGGTAGGGGAGGGAGAAGGTGATGGAAAGGAACATTGCACAGACCTCCTTTTGCCATCAACCTCTTGAATAAAGAATGTCTGAAAAAGCTTTACTGCAGCAAATGGGGTTTGTGTACATCAGCTTGAATTGAATTTCAAGGCTTATTTTGTCGGATTCAGCATTTTCCTACAACAGTGGCGTGCAAAGAGGAAAGAAAGTGAAAGAAGTTAGATGTTTACCTGTGTCTGCCTGAGCAGAGAAACTACTAGAAAAACAAATAAAGCTTTTATTAAATACATCGATATATCCATATTCCCCACTGAGGGCCTGTAGGACTGATTTTTTTTTTCTGGTCCCATTTCTATTAATAATAGAGCTTTTCTGGGAAGAAAATAAGCAAGGTAGAGGTTATAAAAGTAATCATCCGTTGAAGAGGCGCCTCCATTCAGGGTGGGAGGAAGAGGCCTTCAGGCTCGTGCGCTGCTCCTGCGTGGCACATGCAGGGTGATGGAGCCTTTGTCAGGTCCAGTGCAAGGACCACGACTTGCTGAAGTCCAAGAGACTGAAGAAGCTTAAAAATAAATAAAAAAGCAGATGCGAGGGCCTTAATTCCCTGTGTAGTGCACGGGATTTAGGTGCAATAGTCAAATCTCCTCCAAGGAATCTACTAACAGGAATTAATGAGAAAACCACAAAGAATCAGTGCCTCCCAGCCCTCTGCCTCTTTCCTACATGGGCCTGGAGATATCTCCTGCTTCAGAGAAGTCCAGAAACCCCTTCGCTGCTGTGCTGCTGCCTGGCTTCATAGCAGGTTAATTCCTGTATAGATCAAACCACTAAGGTAGGAGCTGCTCTTCTTGCCTTACCCAATGCTGAATCAATGGAAGAGCAGTTAGAAGACATTGAGTAACTTTTTAGTCTCTTATTTTTTTTTCCCCTATCAGAAGTTCTGTATGAGAAAGTCCTTCCTAGAGCTATAATTTTTGTAGCCCTCTGCTCACCTGAGGCAGGCCTTTAGCCCCACCTTGGCTTCCATTGCACAAGTGTCTTTGTGTCTAAGACCTCTTAAAAGCTACAGTTTCGGCTTCCAGTTTTAGGCTTAAACTAAAGATTTAATGTCTTTTTTTTTAAGGCTCAGAGGGAGAGACTGGAAAGTTGAGAGCTGATTGATCGATCAGATGTTGCTTGGTTTATATATCACTTCTCTGTCACCAATCTTTATTTTTGCATTTCCTTTTCTCTGCTTCTCCAGGTGCCATCCTGACATGAGCATAGGCAAGTCTGGTGCTAGGGAGTGTATGGAGCTTGCTGGCAAGGAAGGAGAAGGAAAGGGCTGCCACATCCATGTGTATCCAAATGCCTTGGAAAAGCTGTGCGTGAGAGTTCAGCTCTGTGAATAATCTTCCTAAGCGCTCAGCCATCAGACACAGCATCTTTGCTCGCTGGGCAAACACAAGATATTCAACTCAGTGCAGCTCGCGTTAGTAAAGAGAATTGTTGTGTCTGAATGGACACACAGCAAAGGTGCAAAGGCTTTGGAATGTCCTGCTTAGAAGTGGCACTAATTCAGGCCTATCCGAGCTGTAGACCCTCTAGAATTCTTCCAAGTGGCCTGATTAGTCCCGAGGGTGTTTGGGTTTTATTGTTGCACATGTAGATTAGTGAATACTGAGACTTTTAGGCAGCTGCCCAAACTGAGAAGGGCAGAGGGGAAAATGCTGCTAGACAGTCCTGCTGAGCTGGAGCTTAGTAGCCCTGAAGGGAAAAGAGCTGAATGCAGGAAAGCAGCCGCGCTCGGACTCGCTAAGGGGCTTTTTGTGCAGACTGGAGCCATCTCTCCCTTTTTAGGGAGTTATTTGTATTGGAAATCTGGCCGTATCCAGGCTGGTGCAGGACGGAGGATCAGGATAGCCAGCTGGCTGCAGTGGGGGTGCTCGGGGTGCCCAGTGACACCGGAGAAGGATTAGGTTGGTTGGGAGGGCACTGAGCTCTGCGGGGAAGACCACCCTGCTCGGCAGCTTGTGGTCCCGGCTCCGCGGAGTGGAGCTGAGGGAGCCCCCGAAGAGTCACAGAAGGGCTGAGGTTGGAGGGGACCTCTAGAGATCATCCAGTCCAAGGGTCTTCCCTTCTCCGGGGTGATGTCGGCGGCTGCCTGAAATCTCGCTTTCCTGCATGGATTCGTATGTCCTCGGTGCAGGGTCCCCGTTATACTGTTTGCAGCAGTTGTCATGCAGCTGAGTTATGCCTGGGAGCTGATAACAAACGTGAGGGAGATGAACTTTGGGCCTAAGACCCGGCAGTGCAGTCATGAGACTCTATTTTCCATGTTTTCTTGTTTGAAAATGGTTTCCTCACAGGTGTCACAGTCATTTTTGAAGGCTCTGGACAAGACCAGTGCTTATTGCTCTTTTATTATTTTCCTTTCTTTTTGCTGCATTTGATTATGCTTTATGTAGTACCAGTTTTACTACTCCATTTTACTACAGTGTGCAAAGTCTCAAACTTTGCTTACAGCCTTGCTGTGTGGGAACCATGTGCACATGCAGTAAAGAGGGAGTCCCCACCCCAAAGTGGTGTCCAGTTGCGTGAGATGAGACAGAGGAAGAGAAAAAGCAGGACCTGGTGAGGTGCCCGTGCTGCACCAACACTAATTGCAGCTCTTTAAATGGGAGGAGAGATGTTTCTTAGTGCTTAGTTTGTATAAGAGGAGCTGACAGATCCTTATGGCAAAAGCTGGGAGGTAACCAAGGATGATTGGTCATAAGAAAACCCTTTCTAAGAGAAAGTCACCAAATAGAAATTAATTTTTACCCAAAAGCATATTTAAATTCCCTAACTTAGGGCAATTTTAACTTGATCTGAGTGGTCGCATCTCAGTAACTCAGCTCCCATGTTTTTTCCATCGGAAGGCAGATGGGATTTTTGCAGGTGTTCAGTTGCATGTTGTGGCTCTTGAGCCTCTGGAGTGAGGGCAGAGGAGCAGTGCCCTGCCTGCCCTCTGAGTTTTCTTTCCTCTTTGCAGTCAAGGCATCCTTTAGCTGAATAAGAAAAAGAAAGAGCGAGAGCTACAAGTAGCACTTGGCACCACCTGAAGTACAGAGCAGTTGCACAAAGGTAGCAAGTTAAAGTAGGATGATGTGACCGATGGCTTTGCTCTCTCCTGTCTCCACACAGCTCCTATATGACAACCCCAAAGCCCGTCAGGAGGTGGAGTATCACTGGCGGGCATCGGGCTGCCCCCACATCGTACATGTGCTGGATGTTTATGAGAACATACATCACGGGAAGAGGTGCCTCCTCATCATCATGGAATGGTACGGAGCGAGCGTCGCGCTTCGAGGGGCCTGGCGAGGAGGGGGTGGTAGTGCAGAGGCCCCCTCCTGCGTGACCTCTCTCCTTAGCAGCACAATTTTCACCTGCGCAGCAAAGCTTTTGTTGCCCTTGCATAATGGGAAGGGAAATAACATAGCTGCCAACTCGCATGATGGAGGAATGAGGAACGTTAACCAGAAAAAACTTCCCCTTGCACCCCATGACAATTAATCCTCCTGAAAGCATCAACTGTAACTAATAAAGTCTTGAGACGTGTCTCTTAAATATGATGAACTTTGATTGTGTTCAGCTTCCACCTTCCAGGATCTTTTTGCAACTGTGTTGAGTGTAACTCTTCCTACTCTCTGCAGTACCACAGTTAGGGTATCTTCCTTGGAAGCAAATTAATAATCCTTTCCAGGTTGTCTAGTTTCTTCTTTCCTTGTCTGTCAAGTCCAACCCTTAGACAAAACAAGTTTGCTGTCAGCCTGCCTGTGACAGCATATTGGACCTCCCAGCTATGTGTGTCATGTTCCTTATGTCAGTGTATATTAAACCAGAAGCATCAAGACTCCTTGATCTTGTTTTGCTGTGTATTTATTCCATATCAGAAGGGCTCTCTGCATTGATTCAAAGGGCCACGGTGTTTAGGAAACACTCGGATGGGAGGCAGGCTGTAATCTCTTCTAATTCCCCCTTGCAGTGGTTGTGTGCAGTTAAGCAGCTGCACAGGCAAGTGTTAATTTGGTGGGTTTTACTCATCTCAGTTTATTTGCTTTGTTTCAGCATGGAGGGAGGAGAGCTATTCAGCAGGATCCAGGAGAGAGGAGACCAAGCCTTCACAGAGAGAGGTGAAAAACCAACGCTCAGCTTTGTGAGACTGCTCCTTTCTTCCTCCGGGGTCCTGCTTAGTTCTCACAGGATTTTTTCTTCCATTGAGTTTTGCTTTGTAATTTTGTTTTCTTCCGTTAATTTTCTATCTGACTCTCTATTAAACAATGACTTTTAAAAGCCCCAGACGATGAGGGGTTTCCAGAATTGCTGAAGTTCAGATACGGTGTGACAGGTGAAGAGGAAAGTTCCTCATACAAATCTGCTCCATGGCCTCATTTCTGAACCATCAGAGCCTCTGCTATTCTAGTCCCTGGTCTTCTGCCAGAGCCACCTCTAATGCTGTGAGCCCAGCCCTCCTGTGATTTCTTTCCTGGCTGTCCCTCAAGCAGCATCGTGTGCCGAGCTGTGCTGTGAGGTGATGAATATAATAAGCAAATCGCATCTGATGGCGCATCTCTTGTTCAAGGGGTTTGAAGCACTGCTTGAAAGGAAGTGTTATTAGCCACACTGTAAACAAGCCTGCTCATCTGTAATAAGGACTGTGCGTTTTTAAGGGCCTGCTGTGAGTCAGTGACAGAGCTCGCGAGAGAGTAGCCTTATAATTTTTATTGTTGTTGCTATTTATTATTTTTAGAGCACCACGGATGTGCTTGACTGCAGCTCTCCCTGCCCGTTCACAACAGATAAGAGCTTGTTTCTGTTTGGTGGAAAAACATTCCTGTTCATAATGGACATCCTCACAAATTGATTAGAAGGGGAAAAATTTATACCTGAGTTTATAAATAACTGTGACTGTTTTATAAGTGTGGAACAGAGGCCAGACTGTTACTGGCTCTGTTTCCTGCCTTACGATGAACCCTTCATGGGGCAGGATTCTTTGGGGGAAAAGGAGCATTTTCAGTCCATTCTTTGTTCTCCCCTTAAGTACAAGACTCCAGATGGAAAATCAATTCTGTGATAATTAGCGTTTCTACTCTGATAAAAACCATGGCTTTTATGAATTAAATACCATTTATAGAATATTCACAATACTTACTTAGAAAGCATTTTGGAGTTTAAAGACAGAAGNACCATTTATAGAATATTCACAATACTTAGAAGGCATTTTGGAGTTTAAAGACAGAAATACACCTCCCTTTAGTCTCTTTTACCCTCTTTTCCTGGTATTCCCAGATTCACTGACCACTTGTGCATACGTTATCTGCAACTTTCTGTTAGGAACTAGAGACCTTGGCCTTGTCCAGGAGGGAAGAAATCCCACAAAGCTTGAACTGAAGGGGCTGTTTCTGCTTCTGCTTGTCCCTGCATGAGCTTGCCTAACTTCAGTCTCGAGCCTTGTGGAAACAGGTTTCCAGGGTACAGCACGAAAATTTCTGCTTTCCCTCTCGCTCCTGCAGCTGAGGTTTCTACCTGTGTGGAAAACAGAATCACTTTGAATTCAGTTTCCTTCCCAAGGAAGATGTAATATAATGTTCTCTTGGTACCATGGAAAAGCCACTTCTGCCTGCTCTGAAACAGCTCCCCATGTACTTACTCTTGCAAAGTTAAAACTGCTCTTCCAAGGCAGCTCTCCAGCCACAAGAATTTCCTTCTGCGCTCTGTGTTAAATTTTAGAAACATCGTCACAGGGGCAGCAGTTTGGGCTTTGCAGAACAGAACATTTCTTTTGATTTTGTTTCGCATAAGGAAAAAGATTTAAAGAAAGTGAGGAACAAAGATGGGACCTATCCTAAAATAAAGATTTCAAACTGTTGCTCTGGTTTTGGAGAATCCATTAGACCAACTGCCTCTGAGTCAGAGGCTGAAAGTAAAACCTCTGTCCTGGACAGCCGAGGACATGTCCTGGTTGGGGGTCTTTCCTCTGCAGCCTTGTGCTGCTCGCTCAGCTACTCTGCTCTTGATGCCTTTTGGTGAGCAAATTAAAGCACATATTGACAAGCTCCTGAAAACCAGGAGTCTGAGCCGTTCTGTGTCTGTGCTCCTCAGGAGGGGGGCTGTGCAGCCGGGGGTTGGGGCTGCCTGCAAACCAAAACACAGCTGTTGGGGCTAATTTTAGGTTTTCGAGCCTTGACGTTAGGCCTGTATTCAGCTGTTTGTAAGTCATGAGCATTCCCAAGCATGGTCCTGAGTTACAGTGGGAATGTTAATGTGACCTTTTTCTGGAATTGTATTTACAGAGGCCTCTGAAATCATGAAAGACATCGGAACAGCCATCCAGTATCTTCATTCAATGAACATTGCCCATAGAGACGTCAAGGTGAGTCTGGAGGGACCTGGACAGGGAGGAAACAGTAGAAGGTGGAAAATTGAATGGGCAGCTGGTTAAACAGAGGTAGGGCTACAATCAGATGGGCAACATTCCTGTCCCTTTGCCAGTAGGAGAAGGGATCTGTTTACTCCCATCTAATCCAAGGTCAAAGTATTCACGTATCCAATTGCGTCTGGAATGTGAAAGAATCTAGGTGATTAATCAGATGGTTAATTGTGGAGAGATCACTATTTTGAAATCCAATTGATTCACATGCAAATAAGCTTGCCTGAAGCTAACTAATTCTAGGTGCTGTGCCTCTGTCTACAGTCCTTGACAGTTATTAGTTTCAGAGTTTTACTTATCAAAAAAAAAGTGCTTCAGAAGCACTTCAGGGCTTATGAAGTAGTATGAGAGAAGTACTGTGGCAGAAGTAATATTCCTACACGTATGGGAGGAACAATACCAATTCTGTGCAGCCAGTCCAAGTCAATAGTGTTTGTACATGTTTGGAAGAATAGGAAGATCCCAATTACTGCCCCGTGGAACTGAGTGCAAGATTTAGCTAATGCAGGTCCCCAAACCTTCTAGGGGAGATTTGACAGGCTTTGTCGTGTCAAATTTTATCTGTGGTCTGTCAAGTGCACGGCATGAATGAAGACAAGATAGCTGCTCCAAGCTACTCACAGCTTAGTGAGACAGATTTTAGCAGGAGCTTTGGTTTAACTGTTCAGAGACTAAAATCTGTTTATTTTTGCAGATCGATGCTGGTACCACTGCCTAGCATCACCGTAGAAACGGAAAGGCTTAGCCCCAAACCCTCAGTGAACTGACACAGAAATGATACAAACTGCTCAGCAGAGCTTCAGTCCTCTAACTTTTCCAGTCTTTGCAGCTTGTTCATGTCCAGATTGAACATTAACAGGCAGCAGGACAGGGCTTCCCTGTCCCTGAGAAACAAGTCCAAACAACTGCAGATTCTGGGGATGTCCGGTCATCCCTGTACTCTCTGTGCCACTTGTGGATTTGGAGAGCCTTTAAGGAGGCATGTGGGGCAAGTGTGGAGCTAGCTCAGGTTTCAAGAGACAGAGGAGAGGGGACAGGATGGATCTGCTGGCTCTAGTAGTTAATTTTGATGGAGTGGTGTCAGTTGCCCATAGAGGACTTGGTTGACGACTCCCCTTGTCCTTTAGCTCAGTTGCTTGAATGCCAGACAGAGAGTTATCTGATCAAGTGGTGTAGGTCAGATAGAATAATCCTAGTAGGTAAAGGGAACGAGAGGAGGCCTCCAGGAGGTAGGATCTGATACCCGTTTGATCCAACAGGAGTCTTGTGATTCACTCCCATGAATTCCATGGTGAAAAGGATCTTGATCCTCGGTCTGCTGAGAGGCTGTGTGATAGGGATGTGAGGGAAAGGAGACCCAGGCGCTGGAGTTGGCCCTCACAAGCAGGAGTGGTTTGACCTTACAGCTCAATAGAAAGACCTCTGGTCACTGACCTGTTTATGCTTCTCTTGGTCGTCTTTCAGCCTGAAAACTTACTCTACACATCTAAGGAGAAGGATGCCGTACTCAAACTCACAGACTTCGGCTTTGCCAAAGAAACCACAGTACAAAACGCACTGCAGACCCCCTGTTACACTCCTTATTACGTGGGTAAGTGCTCCAAACTGCATTTCTTCAGTGTCCGAGTCTGTTATCCTCCCTTGAAATGGGCCGACAGGAATGGATCACAAATCTCCTGTGGAGGTAACACACAAAGGGACCCTGGAGAATTTTCAATGGGATTCAACCCAACCAAAGCTGTACTGGTTCCAGTACAGTTGAGTCCTCTTGCTTTCTTCCTTAGTTGCAGAGGAAGCTCTTTTAACAGTGAAAGAGAAGGAGAAGCAATGAGAGAGGACATGTTACTTCTGATTATGCTGTCGTAGTCCTGATGTTTCCTCTGTGGACGGTGCTATAAAAGCTATAATTTCAACTCCACTTCATAGCATTTAGATCTTTTCTTGCAAAAGTTCCCTTAGCTTAACTAATGCAATAGAAGAGAACAGGCAGAGTATTCCCCCAGCCGTAAAGCTTGCTAAAGCTGGCAAACGGAGGAGCTGGCAACAAAAGCCCAAACTGACTTAAATACAGCTAAAATTTTGCGTGCATTTTGTGCAGGGACAGGGAACTATGTAATGAGTGCCACTGTCCTGTGCTCACTGTGCTCACTCCAAGAGTACATATATCCCTTTTGGTCTTGGAGTTGCTAGTCATTCACCATATAGTCTGGCCAGTGCTGTCAGCGCTTGCAATTTGTTTGAGAGGAAAAGGGCTTAATGTTTTGCAAGACCAAGTTCCCTTCTACTAGGTAGGTGATTTATTGCTTTTGGTGATGAAAGATACTTGGTAATGGACAGGTGTATGTGTGACAACCATGTTTTCCTGATGCTTCTCTCTCTGTGTGAGTTTTTTTTGTTTGTTTGGATTGTTTATGTATATATAGATATATATATATACACACACAATGGAATTTGTAATGAAATTGTAAGGACTTTATGCTTTATGCATATATATTTTTATGTCTTTATATTCCTATACAAGCAGGCTGACATTTCCTTTCTCAGCACCTTTTTGTGAAGCAGCATGTTTGCTCATATTCTTAGAGAATCATTTTCCTTACAAACTCAGCTCGCTGCCAGTTCACCTGCCCCAGGGAAAGAAAAATCTTTTCTAAATGCATCTCTGTATAATTTTTTTACTTAGTGAAGAATACAGTGCTCCGGAGGGGCTAAGTGTAGTTGCTGAAGCTAAACATACTCCATCTAGGTACCATTCAAAAATATTTCCCCAGCTCTAGCTCTAGTTTTTTTCTGATTTTTGGCACATATGCTCCTGTCTTGTTTAGTGCTGTGTCTCCCTGTTCACATTTAGCTATAGCTCCTTCTGCTTTTCTGCCTTCTTAGTACTCTCTTGAGCAGGAAGATGCTAAGGTGAAGACTTGGGCATTTTGCCAGCTCCATTCCTCATCTTTAAATCTACTTAGTTGTGCTTAGGAACTTGTCATAGAAAATGCTCCCTAGTTCCAGCAATCAGTTGCACTTTTTAATGCCTTCACACTCTGATATATTAATATGCTGCTGTTTACAATGTGATGGAGATGAAAGGAAATATATGGTACACTGTTACCTTCTGTTTTTATCTCCTTCTCAGCCCCAGAGGTTCTTGGTCCTGAGAAGTATGATAAATCCTGTGACATGTGGTCTTTGGGAGTCATCACATATATTCTGTAAGTATTTGAGAAGAGGCCAGGTGAAGGGAGAAAGGAAAAGTCCTCTATGTCTCCTTCCATTGCTGTAATAGTAACTCTTATTAAATTTACCCCGAGAGTTAGTCACTAGCATTGTGCAACCTGCAGAAAAATATAAGCTTATGTGGGACTTCCTAAGAGATGAAAGGAAGTTTCCTATTTTTAACATTCTTTTTCTGTGTACTTCTTTTGTAGCCTATGTGGGTTCCCTCCATTCTACTCAAACACTGGACAAGCCATTTCCCCAGGAATGAAGAGAAGAATTCGGATGGGACAATACGGGTTTCCCAATCCAGAATGGGCTGAAGTGTCAGAGGAAGGTACTGCTTGCTCAGTGTCTCTGGGTTTTCGCATGGTGTGCTGCAACAGAGAAGGCTTACATGGGACTGTTTCTAAAAATCTGTCTCTTTTTTTTGTTTCCTGTTTTGAAATTTAAATTGTATTTTGTAAGGTGATATAGAGACAGGCTGGGAACTCAAACATTAGCCACCAACCTAAGTGCTACAGAAGTGAATGACTACAGAAAGCTTTCTTTCAAGATGCAGCTAGCGAAAGACCCAGATTAAACCCTCTGCAAACAAAAGTCTTTAGTGCTCAGAGGAGGCTGCCAGGGCAGCTCCAGTGCAAGCTGAGGCGGGAGACAGACGAACTCTGTCCTCAGAACTCGTTCAGTCTTTGCCCTCCCAGCTGATCCCGCTAGTGAGAGGGCCGCTACCACTCACGCTATGTTTCAGTGATGTGGAAATTTGCCAGCTAGCACTGACATCAAGGCCAACAATTTATCCCTTTATTTTGTGCAAGTCATTGACAAAAACTGCTGCTGTTTAGCTGTGGCCTGGATTTATTCAAGCCAGTGTCTTGAAAGTGGGTGCTTCTGTTCCCCTGTCACTCTGATTGTGTTATAAACTGGAAGTCTCACCTGACAATTACTTGTAGAGAAAGATCAGCAGCCCCAAGCACATCTTTTTTTCTAACACCCTTTTATATTGCTAGAAATGTGTTAGCACCTGGTTCTTGTCTGCCATTGAGCAACAGCAAAGTGTCTTTGGATGGAGCTGGGGCGTGTGGCATTGTAGCCCCTCACTGGACCTCATGGCTGGGCGTACAACTTATGCTACTGCACGTTAAGAAGAAAAATGTTTTGTTTAGGGGTTTCCAGCTTAATATTCTGTCTACTATGGGTCTTGTTCATATTACAGCAGTTATTAAAATGTCAGATGAGTATTCAGTTGAAAAATTTTTAGGATTCCTCTTTGTTTGTCTCCGTTAAGATAGTTACCCTGTACCTTTGAACCTGATAAGTTTTGCTTGCCACGTGCCCTGCTCTAGATTGGTCAAACAGCTTCTGTAGTCAAGTTCTTCTTGCCCTCCCTTTTTCTGTTCCATTCTGATTTTCTCTCTCTTCCCCCTAATCATTTCTTTATTGCCTCACATATGGAGACTTCCCTTTAACTCCCCAGCAACTTCCTGTAATCACTCCAACTTGACTTCTGGCTTCTGACTTCTTTTGGTTTCCTCGTACACTTTAGGTTCTGGGTATTCTCTGCTGTAAACCTCCTTTACAACCATTATCATCAAAGCAAAATCTCCACCTCTACTTCTGACAACTCCTTACAAACCTGTACTCATTTCAGTTTGTGTTGCTAAAACAGAACTCTTACTCAGAAGGTTTTGTAGGACCCCCTAGCAAGTTAAGCTAAAGTCTGTAGGAAAAACAAAACCATCCCTTTAGATGTAGTCTTTCCTGTCCATCCGCATAGCTAAAACTCTTGTCCAAACTCTTGTCGTCTCACATCTCGGTTACGTAGCTCATTTCTTTAGCCTGGACAGATACACATCCACAGAAAGCTGCTGCAAGGACTGTTTATACAATCTGTTTCTGTGACTTTGTCCTTTTAGTGGCCTCTCTGTTGTCAAAAAGAAGTTTCTTGTCCTTGTTTTCAAGGCCTGTGCCGTTTTTTGATGTCTGTCATTCCTCAAAGCGTCAGCCCGTGCATTCATTCAGCCCATAGTGTCAGGCTTGTTGCTATCTTTTGGACAGCAGCTTTCTGTTGTTGTTTCTCTTTTCTCAAGTTTTTCCTCTCAAAACAGTGGTCTTGTGAGATAGGCAGTATAGATAGAATCCAAAATCCTGTGTCTTTCTTTCCTGCCTCTTTCCTTTTTAATGTTTTCATGTTCTGCCTCTTTAAATATAATAACCTCCCACGCTGTACGTGTTTTCTTAACATGGGAACAGCAATAGGTAGGTGTTTTGAGTTCTGCCAAATTATCTTCCTTCATTCAGCAGGTCTTTGTGTTCTCAAGGTTATTTGGGAACACGGTGGTAGACTACAACATGTCATGTTGGTCCTGTTTTTCAGCCAAGCAGCTGATTCGCCATTTACTGAAGACTGACCCAACCGAGAGGATGACAGTCTCTCAGTTTATGAATCACCCTTGGATTAACGTGAGTTCCATATAGTTTTTTACAAGGGAGCAATATATTAAATCTGACGTGCAGAACTTAGTGTAGCTGGACATAGCACAGCAGATTTCTGTTAATTTCTGCCAACAGTGTAATTAGCTTAGAATGCCCTCCACAAAAGTACGTGTGTCTGCAAAACCAAAACTCTTCCTGGTGTTACCAGAGGACACGCAGAGAGAGACACCCACAATATCATCCTTGTAAGCAAAAGCCAAATATAACTGTACCTTCTCCGAGGAGGCAGTCACTGTTGACTGCAGCACACACACGTGTTACTCCCTTTAGAATAGTAAAAATAAGCCATGCTTACTTCATCAGTGTAGGATTCAGAGGGCTATTATTAGCGGTCTCGGGCACCGCTGTGCAGAGCCTCGTGCTCAGTGGGTGCTCTCAGCCTTGGCAGAGTCCAGAAGCACCCGCAGAAGCAGCAAGGCTTTCGGCTTAGTGCCCGACCAGAGATTGCCAGATAAGGTTGTCTAGAGCGTACAGTCCCAGTACAAGTTTCGCTCGATGATTTGGTTTCGTACTCTTTTCCTTACAAACTATTTTTGGAAATAAAAGACCCTTTTTTTCATAATTGAGTATTTATTTATTTCTAACAGGAGACGAGAATCCCAAGTGTTATCGAGGTCAGCTGTGTGCAGGCAGTTTCAGGGGATCATCTCTGCTCTGTAGATGTCACTCAGAATAATAGCTTGTGTTTCTCACCTTCTTCTTACATTTGTGCCTGAAAGGAGGCTAGCCCTGTTTCCCACTGCCCAGATAAACATCAGCCAGGAACAAAACCACTTGTCCTGTAGACTGCCCTTTTCTCCCGTACTGCTGAGCCTCAGAGGAAGGAGCAGAGCAGGGGCCTAACTCATAGCCAGCATTTCTGTAACGTCTGTTGTCCAGGTACCTCACACCCCTCAGAAACGCACTGAAATGCAGCTGTATAACATCCTGGTGAAACAGATAATGTCTCCATTTGGAATGGTGAAACTGAAAATACTAATTTTGCAAAAAATCTCTACAACTGGAACAGAACTCTGGCAGTTTCTCCAAGCACTGCGAACAAATAAAGTGTAATCACCGATCAGAACTCATATGTACAGCGTAACTGTTTGAGGACCAAGAAGGAGGTCTTCAGACCTGGTGGTTTGGGAGGAGGTCACTAGGGGATGATTTTTACTAAATTAGTGACTAATAGCTAAGGGAGCCAGCACCCACAGCTGTGCCTGTTACTTGAAATGCGTATTTAACCAGTTAATAAGGAGACAGAAACAAAATCTATAGACTATGGCTGCACCAAAGAGTCAAGCTGTTCTGTAACTGGACGAACACTCCAAGAGCAGCAGATCTTGCTTTTCCAGAGGATGCAGGAGCGGTGGTTTCTGCTTCTGGAACCACTGCAGAACTTGATACAGTGGCACCGTGAGCTCAGTGGAGTGTGAGTGTTGCTTTGAATGCAATGCTTAATTTACAGTGGTGTCTACGGGTGTCTCCTTAGACTTTGTCCCTGTGTAGCTGCCTCTGTATGAAGTGCCACCACAGGAGACAGCAAGTTTGGATAGAAAGCACAAGGAAGATAGAATATCCAAATGAAATCATGGTTTGGGTTATGGTGTGGGAAAAATACCATTATATCCTTGCTGAATCCAGCCAAGGAGCTGTGCTTTGGCCTTTAGAAATGATACCTTGCCCTAATTAAAAAGCTCAACAGGTCTTTTGTGATAGGTGATAGCATAGATCTCAATTTTATGTCTTGGGTGGAAGAGCACCTCAAGCAAAGCACTGTCTTCTGAACTGTGCCAGGATCCCAGGTCCTTCCTCTGAATAATAGCATAATTTCCCCTTTTTGGCACATTTATGACCTCATGAAATGGTAATGTCAGATAATGTGTGTGTAGAAGAATATTTCTCCTGATACAAATGCTAGAAGAAAAAGGTCATATTAACAATTTTAAAATGATGATTAATGAGTAATGAAATGATGGTTAAAAATACAAAGCGGACATAAAAATCTATACAACATGGAGCTAATTGGTTGGACTGAAAGAGAACTGAGTTTAGGAACCCCAAACTCCCTCCTTTTGTTCTTTACATACATTTTTATTGTATGGGGTCTATAATCCTTTTCTGCCTCATACAGAGTAACTGTATATTAGCTTGTGGGGTTGTTTGAAAACATGAATAATGGGGGCCAGTAAAGACCTTTTAGATGAGTTTTATGACTACCATGTACCTGGAAGAACAAGCAGTCACTTCCTAATGGTGTTTTCACAGAAAACTCATTTTTTTATGTTATCCTTTTCCCTAGAGATCCATGGCAGTGCCGCCAACTCCTCTTCATACTGCTCGGGTACTGCAAGAAGATAAAGACCACTGGGATGAAGTTAAGGTGGGTCAATCCCAGTTCAGGTTTCTTGGAGTCAAGTCTGATGATCCACTGGAGAGGCTGCCTCTCTTTGGATCCTTATTCCCTTGGAGGTGATGTTGGGACAGTGGTGTGGGGTGATAACTGCATGTAAAGGAAGACTACCTCTTCTGACATCTTTACAGCTAAGCAGAATATTGCCAAATAAAATCATTATGATTAAAGATGTTACTGGTGCTATCTAATGAACCACTGTATGTAACCATGTAAGAGAAGGGGCAGTGTGAGGGAGTTTGGAGAATATGGAGCTAAAGAGAAGGAGATGATGAAAATGTAGGGAGACAGAGCAGAGGCCTAGGCTGCATTCAGCTTCCCTAATCTGTTCCTGTATTGTAAAATAACATTAAACAACCTTAGCCTTGTTTTACTGTGACAGTTGTAGGAGATGTAAAAAAAAGGGGGAAAATGCATCTGTTTTTCCCTTAATCTAGTCCAGAGCCTCACCTGCTCTTTGAATGATGACAATTGAATGCTTCCTGCAAAGTAAAACTATAGGGCAGACTAAAAGTGGTTTGCAGGCCTTAATTCTTCCATGCTGGCCTTTGTCAGCTTGGCATATTTTTTTTATAATTAATTCTGACTTTTCTGCACTTAACAGTGCTTGGCATGTAGATTACTGCAATTTTTCTGTAATGTATTTTAGTGATTACTGATTTCATTTAGATCACTGATGAGCAGTGTCAGCTGTTAAACTATATTATGGCTAAAAAATAGAAATAAAAGAGGACCTGGACAGCTTCTGCCTCTCAAGTCAAAGGTGTCATGAGGACATTTTCACTTGGCCTTCTTTATTGCAATTCATTACTCCCTCGAGCCTTTGGCATTCCAATAATATTTAATCCTTATTTCCCTTCCTGGACTAAGCTTTTAGCATATGTAAATTCTTAGACATTCAGTTAAGTGGATTTTTGCTCCTAACCTTTCTAGAAGTTTAAGATTAGCCTGCACGGGATCATTAAATTCAAATTTGCAGTGCAGACTTGGAAACAACTTTGTGTGGACTCTTTGTTCCAGTTCCTGCTTAACCTACTTTGGTGCCAGAGCAGGGGAAGCAGCCGCTCCGCCTGCTCTAAGAGGCCCAGACTCAGTAGCAGCCAGGAAGAAACGCCAGGCCCAGGGACACGGTGGAATTTAGGCCAGCTGAGTGTGGTCCTGGGTGCTCACAGGCACCGCGCTGGGTGAACAGCCCTCCCTGAATGAGTCCGTGAGTAGAACGAAGCCTTTAGTCATAGTCCAGTGCAAGAGAAAGGGCCCGGCTATTTCTGCGAGCAGCGTAACAGGGTTGCGCTCTGCGTTCGTCTCTTGGCAGCAACGTGGAGTGGCTGTGGTGCCTGCGCCTCAGGGTTTTAAATAAACAACTTTCTCGCTTGCAGGAGGAGATGACCAGCGCGTTGGCTACCATGAGGGTGGACTACGATCAGGTGAAAATTAAAGACTTGAAAACATCCAACAACCGCCTCCTGAACAAGCGCCGGAAGAAGCAAAAACAGGCGGGCGCCTCTTCTGCAGCCCCAGGGTGCAATAACCAGTGAGAAGAGAAGCCAAGGACCTGTGGGTGGAGGGTAAAAGCTAAAAGGAGCAAATTAAAATGAGTGCGATCACCTCAGGCCCTACAGCAAAGACCGTGGCACTGAGGCAGCAAAGAAGCTCTCCTGCAAAAAGAGGGCAGCGTCAAAGATTATGTTTTTATGACTTGAATCAGGGCTTTGCTTTAAAAGGCTAATTTGTATGACGTGATTGTGCTGCATATTGCTAGGGAAGGCACAGCAATACCAGAAATGTTTATGGTTTGGTTGTATCTGTATTGGAGGAGCAGACATACAGGAGGCAGTCCCAGCTTATGAATGCACGAGGCATTAGCAGCCATCTACAAGCCATCTTCTGCAGCCGTTCTAAGCTTGGGAGCTTGGAAAAAAGCCACGTGTTCTGCTGGGATGGTCGTAGGAGTTCAGAAATGAGCACAGAGGAAGGAAATGTCATTGCTCTTTACAAAACTAGCACAGGTGCAACTCCACTTTGGAAGCATCTGGTTAGCATTTCATGCTAGAATTGGTAAGACTAGCCAGTATTTCCAAACTTAACTTCTATAGGTACAGAATATTACCTAAACGGTGAACAACTGTTATTGCTGCTGTAGGGAAAAAAAATCCGTGTATTTTCATAAGGTCTTCATGCAGTCTTATGTGAAGAGCTGATTGATCATAGTTTCTCATTTAATAACTTGTTCATTTTCTAAGCTGTAACCATGATGTTCTATCTATGCCACTGTCAGATCTCTCCCTTGTAATATTTTTTTAATTTAAACATTACTTTTATATAAAGAGCTTTAATTAGGATTTAATTAGTCAGAAGTTCCCTCCAGAGACAATTGCTGTGTTCCTCTTGGAGCCACAACCTTTAGGGCATGCGACTGGGTATGCAGCTGGGCACCAGAGACTGTTCTTGAAGTTCAGGGGAAAATGGCAAATATCCTGCGAACGGGCAGCGTCCCTACTGGTAGTGACCTCCAGGCCCCACGCCTGGCGTTTGCTGCTCAGAGCAGTTGGAGGGCCTGGGGGGTCTTTGGCTTGGGGTCAGCAGAAGAGAGTTACCATTTTATTTGCAGTGTTCTGACAGTGTTTCTAGATCCAAAGAATTCTGCCATCTAATGGGAGGTTACCTACAAGGATATCATTTTTTTTGTTCTTCTAATTTAAATACCTGTTTCTGGTCATGGTTTGCTACCTTGTTTTACTCTGTGATCAAAATATTTCCTCTTGCTGTGTATTTTGTTTTGTTTCTTAACTGAGGTGAAGCAAATACTTGTGAACGTATTACGAGAATCTGGGATGAAATTCAAGCGCTTCCAGCGATGCAGTTAGAACTTTTGTGGTGGGCACACTGAGTCCAGTTGGGTTAATAGTCTCAGAAAGAAGATATAAAGGAAAACAAAGCTCCAGAAAGGATGCTGTTCTTCTAATCTGGAGACTCTTAAAGGCACATGGAGCTTGTTACTTCCACCAAAGATCTGTTTGAAGCTTTGGACCTTGTCTGGTCCCATCTTAGGACTTTGTCTGGTCCTATCTTCAAAGCACTGGAAAAGCCCTCTGGTCTTCTTTATAAACGGGTCCTAGGGCTTTATAAGCAGATTTTAATGAACCATCTTCCCTCTCTCCTTCCTCCTGCTGTCCCTGGTGAGGCTGAGGTGTTGCACAGCTTTGCTTTGCAAGGTACATCCCTGTTTAAGGTGATGGGGAAGAGGCGAGGAAAGCTGTTAATCATGCTCACGCTCAAAATCCGCCCAACTTGGACTTTCTTTTAAAGTTCTCAAGGGTTTGCTTAGCACTCAATCTCTGCAAAGATAATTTTTTAAGTGTTTCAGTTTTATCTATCTAGACAAATCTGTTATTGCAGTGCCTAGTGTATATTGATCTATTTTTTATACTGTTACTTCTTTAAGCTATGCAAATATTACTCACCAGCTGTAAATGATAATACAACAGAGCGCTGTGACTTATCCAGGCTGCAGTGAGAGGGATTAGACCTGGATCCAAGTCCCAGCCCCTTTATCCATATTCTAGAGGGCACTAAGTGCATCATTCCTGCATTCCCATCCCCGTGCCTCATCAGGGTGATCCATGCTTCCCGAGAGGGGTAGGCGGCTAAAACGTGATGGTGTGACCGTGGCTTCTCATCAGTTCAACGTGGGGCTTTGGGGCACGTGCCTGGGCCTGGCTTGTTTTCCAGCCCCCGGGGCAGGGTCTTCCCACTACATTAAATTAAATTCACACTAACATTTTGCGCTCTATCCTGCAGCGACCGGCCTGGGCGACTTCGGCGACTTCGCAGCAGGACCCCGAGGAGCTCCGGGAAGGCAGGGCCCGGAGGAGCGGGCAGGCATGTTGGGAGCAGGGCTTGGGGCCGCCCTGGCAGAGGAGAGGCGGCAGCTCCTGGGAGAGCGGGGAGGCAGCAGCCGGGGCTGTCGGGAGCCTCGAGCCCTGCTGCTGTGCACGCGGGGCTGAAACCATGGGCAACACGGCTGCCTTCTGTCATATATGGGCAACTGGAAGCCTATATATAAATCTCTCTAATTATATATAGTGTTTTATATATATATATATGTAATACCAGGTTATACATTTTTGATGTGTATCGGTCTATGCATCAAACACCGCCCCAGGCGCGCGCGGCGCCTGCCCGCGAGTGCGGCGCCACCTACCGACCGCGGCGGCGCGCAG
>VWPW01003903.1:148191-180149 GCA_013389825.1 Crypturellus undulatus | reverse complement strand
CCGCGGGCAGCGCCGCCGTTTCCCGCCCGGCTGCGGCGCCTCGTGTGGCGCCCGCGGAACAGCCGCGGGCCCCGCGCTGCGCCGTGCCCGGCAGATCCAGCAGCCCCGCGGAGCGGGAGCCGAGGGAGAGGCCGGAGGGATGGAGGCGCCTCCGAGGGCCGGGGGCGTTGGAAGGTCTGTTTGTTTTGGCTGCGGGAGCTGCAAGAGGGCAGCGCGCAGCTCCTGCCCGCAGCGATGGCCCGCGCTGTGGGAGCCGCGCGCGGGCCTGGGTCTGGAGGCCCAATTATGTAACAGCTTCTGACTTGGCTGACACGAGGGATAACGAGAGTGCCGCTTGCTCTCATTTCTTGTCCTCTTTTCCTGCTCAGCCTTTATTCGGTCCATGCTCAAAGGCGCTTTAGAGAAAAGGCCGCTGCAGCGAGCAGGAGGAGGGAATGGAAGCCCTTAAATATTTGCATGCTCGGCCTGGGGGTGCAGCTCGCTGTGGGAAACCCTAACAGACGGAAGGAGCAGCGATGGTAGAAGGCAGTGGATGTGTAATGTAAAATATAAAAATACTGTTAAGTGTTCTTGCAAGCTGACAAGATATGTTTTGCCGTAGGCAGGTACATAAGCACATCTCACCTCTGGAAAACTGCGTTCCCAGGTTTAAGAAAATGCTGAAGAAACATTTCCCGGAAAGCTTTGCACCGTCGAAGAAAACTCTTCGAGTACTGACAGCAGTTTAGAAATAGGAAGTTTTTATAGTCAGAGAGGTTGGAAGAAGTTAATGGGGCAAAGGGAGTAGGAAATGGAAACGGTATATCATACGGCACAATAACACAGGGCACAGCTGCTGTTGTATCACATACCAGCTGATTTTTTTATTGCAGGTGCTACGTCTGCACTGACCTATTGGATAGATTCAGCTTTTTATTACAGCCTTATTTACTGCTGGAAGTGGAAGATGCTCCTGCTCCCTAGGGAAATGTGGAAGCTCAGCAACGATCAACGCTGTGGCTGAGGGGGAATATCTGCCTTGATCAATCTGTGACCAACGCCTCATGTTAACTTCTGCTTTCCCAAAACAGCCAGCCTTGTGCTCTAGCTGGCATCGTAGGATCTGCTGTAAAGGCAGAGAGGCATCACTGTCCGCAGGCTTCCCCAGAGCGCTGGGAAATGCAAAGGGAAGCAAGTGCTGACCGTATCGTATCACGTGTGGGGCAGAAGAAACCAACTGCAGCTTTCTCACAGCTGGAGGCAACATTGGGACCAGGCTGTTTTGTCTCAGAAGGGGTGTTGTTCATGAAAACATCTCGACCTTGCTTCAGTTTGGCTTCTAAATAATAACCACCCTTGAGCTGCCTGGGACTACGGGGTCCAAATTACCTGTCGAGTCTCGGCAACCTGGACAGCGCACAGTTGCCCTCTCTAGAACGTAGCTACTTGGTTCGTGGTTGCAAATCTGCTCACAGTCTTGATCCTGGGGCTGCTCTGCAGCTAAGTTATTCAAAAAAAACAGAGTTGCACCATTTTCTTCCATGTTAAGCTTCTAAAATTATTTTTATTGAATTTTACTACATTCAAGTTAATTACAGGTATTGCCAGCATTGCAACTGCTTCTTAACACACCCCCTTTTTACATTAACAGAGAACATAAGTGCTTTTTCGTTTTGAGAGGAATGCTGGAAGAAGTTTTTTTCTTTTTTTTAATGAGTTATATTCAATTTTTTGAAATAGCATGGTTATTTTGCCTGATACTATTCTTTTCAGACTTCCAGGCTAAATCCATTTGGGAAGCTTGGAAGAATGTTCCCAAGAGACATTTCTTATTGCCTAGCTACTGAAACACCTGCTAAAGCCGAGCTCTTTAAAAAAATGAAAATTATTTAAATGTGGAAAAGAGTGGGTTGTTCTGGAAAAGAAACTTCTGAAAAGACTAAAATTAGAATGGAATGTGTTAGGAGAGAAATACTGGTGAGGGAGGAGGATTCAGGTTGTTAAACTAAAAATGCTACTGCTTGGGTAATGATCAAGGAAATTCTGGTTGGGGCATTAGCTGGTGCTCCAACCCAGAGCAATTTTCTGCATTCAGAAATAATTAAGTTTCCCTAAAGATGGATATATCAACACATACTCCTGTTTTTTTCTTTTCCCTGAGGTAATCCAAAGGCTGGGTTTGATGTTTATAAATGAGACTTTTTGAATAAATAGCTCTTTTGTAGGAACAGCTAATAACAGATATATTTTGCTGCTTAACTTCTGCTCTGTCCTAGTTGTCTGAGCAATCTCCCTTTTTGCTTTCAAAAGGAAGATACTTGAAAAGATGAGGCTAAATCTGTTCTGCTTTCAGAGACTTTGCATTTGCGTCCTGCAGCTCCTCACTGCCTGTGACTTTTGTCTTGCATAAAAACCTTAGGAGTTGTCTCAAGGTTAACATGTTTCATGGTGCAAACTCCTCTTCTGCTTTGACTCAGCTGCAGTTGTACCTTGTCTTCTCTGTCCTCTGAACCTCTTAGAGTAGTTTAAAGTATGGAAGATCTTCAAGGAATACCCACTATCAGGAAGCAGAAATCCACCTTCTGATGTGGTAAGGGGGAAGGGTACGAGCAGCAAGGAAATAGTAGGAATAATGTCCCTGTGCTCTGCAAAACTCATCCTGCTACATCATGACTCCCACATCTGAGGCAATTACGAAAGCTCCACGAGGAACTGATGCAGGCTGGGACACAGTGTGTTTTCTGTCTGTTTGTGAATGGTTTGAATGGTTCTGCCTGTTGAGAATGGTAACTTCTTCAGCGTTTCTCGGTGGTGGTCTTTGGAGGTAGCCCAGGAGTTTGTCATGGAGGATTCCTCCAGAGGTTGAAGCGCTTCCTTTGTCGTGGTGCTGTGGCAAATGTGCAGGTGGAAGTCGTGCCATCAACCCTCGCAGCTCCTGCATGAGATATTTTGAGCTGTGGGGATTTTCTGCTTTATTCAGAATAAATAATTTCAATTCTGTAGGAAATTCACATATTTTTAAATCCCATTTCCCATGGGATTGCAAGCTTTTTCATTCACCATTCAATTACCATAAAATTTTTACTTTGAAATCTCTTGATTTTGCTGCTACATTTTCCCATTGATAAGTAGCCACTTACAGTAGAAACACTTTTATTTCTCCCTTCTGGCTTTTTAAACCACATTTGGAATACTTCATTTTACAACAAAGAGTAAAATGAGATCAACTAGTGGTCTGTCTTTTAACTCCTATGGCTTTCTTTTCCTTCTTAATTTTGGTAATTTTGCTCTATTTTACCTTCCTAGGAATTCTTGGCGACTTTTTTGAGAAGTACTTGAATGCCGTATATCACTTTTTATATCTATGCATTTTAAAAAAGAAGTCCTGTAGAAGCTTTTTGCTATGGGATATTTAAAATGTGAGGAGTAGGAAGGAATAGAATTTCCTGATTTAAAGTGACTCAGCTAGGTCTACCTCTGTATTACATAACAGATCGTCGGCATCCAGCTGTAACCTGGGCTGGCACTAGATAGAGCCATCAAATGTTTTGTAGATGAATTTGCCACTCTTGCACAAAGTTGTTTTCTGAGCTGTTTCTCAAGAACAACAGTTAATAATCGTTAACTCTAGGAGCACACAGCTGTCGAGGCACCTGGTGCTGCCACCTCAGACCTCCTTCATGTCAGGTTGTCACAATTATATGCTTGGCTGGCAGGAATCTTGCAATAATAAGAGATTCCTTTAGCATGTTAATATTATTCACTTTCGTAGCATAGGTACAGTCATCCTCCCCAACCTTCTTTTCATAATTTCAATTTAGCATGAAGCATAGCTTATTTTCTATATAAAATCTAGGTAGTGATAATCTGTACTAAGTAAATTCATCTTAAAAAAAAATCTGTAAGGCTGGAACTTTTCTGTGTAGTACTTCTGAAATCATGTGTTTGCCTTTGAAGTGCATTGTGTTCTTGAAATTAGAGAAGTATTTCACTGAAGACTTAAATAAGGAAGTTGATGTTTGTGTACCATGTATGATTAAATATGTTTAACTAATAATGCAGAAGAATCTAATTAGTCTTACCCAGGCAACTGAAAACCTTGCGCTTGCTTGATTAGAATTAACTACTCCTCACATGAAAGGTGAAATTTAATTTAAATTTCTATTACTCAAAAGATCATTCTGCCAATGTTTTTTTTAACTCACGAGTCTTCTGTGTTTGCATGGCAAAGATCCCTGTGTCGAGGCTGCCCGTAAACACTGTGTTGTTTCATGTCTTTCAGCCTGTTCATGAATTTTAGCCTGTATAACACCAAAAGTGGAGGAGTATTTGAGGAGCACAAGCAGATTTGCCCTCACACTTAGTTTTTAAAGCTATTCCCAGTATCCTAAATGTTATTTAGAGTGCCTTCTGCGTGCTTTGCATGGTGACCTTATGAAGAAAGGGTGCAATATTCTTTCCTGCAGGATGACAGGGAAATATTAAATGCCTGAGGGTGTTTCCCATAAGAGTCCTGAGGTTTAACTCTGTGTAATGCTTGCAGAAAAGGCAGCAGAAGATTGGGGTGCACCTGTGAGTCGGGAGAGAACTGAGGTGATGTGTGGGCTGCACGGAGCCCTGCTTCATCTGTACCTGTTCCTGCACCAGTGTCAGACTTGGTGTCAGTGTGGGGCTGCAAGGGGGAGCAGATCCCAGGTGTCCATAGTGGCAGAAATTAGACCTTGGATTCCTTTAATTCCTCCATTAGAGGGCAATTTGTTCCTCAGTTAGTCCTTCCTCCACTGTTTTTATTCTTGTCACTACCTATAGGACCACTGTGCCAGCTGTAAAATTTATGAAGGGAGACTAGGACGTTTCAGACCATGTTTGTGATAAATGAGCAACCCAATCCGGGCAGACACAGTGAACTCCAAAACCTGAGTGTGTGCTGAGTGCCAGCACGGGACGTTTAAAGGAGTTTTGTCCTTGTACAGCTGGGGACCAGATCCCATGTCTAGCATCAGAACTCTGTTCGCATTACTCCTACTCATTTTATTTTTATCCTTATAGGAAAGGTGTAGTCCTGTAAAAGATTCCTGTGCTCTCCTTTTCAGCTTTCCAGCTGCTTTCCTGGACTGTCGTCTTTGGAGGCTGGTTGAGAATGGAGAGACCATCCTCTGCCACTGGAGAGTATTCCCAGGCAGCAGCTATTGACAAAGCGGAGATAATGTCCCTTTGAATGTCCCCAATTAGGATAATTCTGGTTTTGTAGCTGTTCATTCATTAGCGGAGAAGTAAATAGTGCAGACAGAAGGTTGTGAAGCAGAGTGTTTATTCACTTGTTTTCTAGCCTTCTCTCTGGATTAATGAAATGACTCACAGGCAGCAATAACGTGATGCGCAGGGAGATGGAACCAAAACTGTAGGTGGGATGTGCAAGGCGAAATCTTCTTGGTCAGGACACCCACATCTCCATACCTACATATGTGACTCGGTTCTGCTTAAATGTAGAGGAGGGAGCCGCTGGCAAGACAGCCAAACCCCCCAGGACAAAAGGATCCTATGGCTTCTAGTCAGTGCAAGCAGATTTTCATGAAAGAAAAGGATGGCTGGTGAGAGCATAGGATTGTGCAGGTGCTACTGAACCACTCTGCAAGATTGCTTGGAAGTATTTGCAGGCTTTATCTCCTCCCTTGAGCAGGAGGAGCAATGGAGTGAGGTAGGGGAGTCTGACCCGTAGTGTCTCTGCCTGTGACTCCCTCCAGACTTCTCTGTGAATTCCCCGAAATGCCAATTCCATCGCCGTGCTCAAATCCTTGCAACTCCTACAAAGCTCAGGGAAGAGTACGACACTACTGTTATTTCAAAGACATTCCAGTGCTTATTGACCTTTGAGAAGCTGGAGCTGGCAGACTTGGAAAGGTCACGTGAGGAATTTTGGGCAGAGAGGGAGGCTGCACCCCAAGCGACGCTATCCTGGTTACACTTCTAACACGGGCCCATCGGGGCTCTTTGCAGCTGCACCTCTCAAACAACACGCAGGGTCGTCTTCCTGGAGACCATTTCTGCTTTTGAATCGCTTACTGTTACAGACGTACTGCGTTTTCATGGTAAAAACCTCTGTGTGTGGTGGAACACAGGTATATTTTGGCTGAACAGCAGGTATTCTCAGCCAGGTTCATCAAACTGAAAGCAGAACGAGAGAGGAATAATTAGGAGATCCTGATAGGAATTAATTATAACATATCCTGCCATGTGAGACTGAGGTTAAAAAAAAAAACCTGAGAAGCACCTATGCGATGTGTTCAAGTTCAGAAAATACTGCAGAGCATTTGCTTGAAACTATAACAAAATTACTTGTAACTGCATTAGCTAAAGGGAAATAATGTGTATAATGCAGTTGTCCACATCTCTCCAAATATGGCTCTTTCTCCATGAGAACACAAACTGCGCTAAAACCTCAAACCATGAGCCAGCTCCCTGTCTTGCAACTTTCCTAATTCATAAACCATTAAAAAAATGGTATATATCCAAGATGTTCTATTTATCATTACTTTATTTAAGATTGTTACTGGTAGCTTCTGGATTAAGTTTCATTTTGAGGGGAGCCATCGCATCTGCGGTGGAGCTTTAAGCTGCACAAGGCAAAAAAGAAAAAAAGGAGATGAAACTGGAGAAGGAAGAGAAGCTTGTCAGAGCCTGTAGAGAAGAGGAGAGGATAATTAATCAGACAAATGGAGATGGAGAGCAGGTGTGCAGAGGGAAGAGTCTGATGGCACAAAAAGGCAGTGGAATGAAAATGGATGTCACAAGAGGTGAGTCTGAGTTTTGCTTTATTTTGTAAATGATAAACTGCATTTTTTTCTGTCAGCCTGTTTTTTTATTTAAAGGAAATTCAGCCTTATAAACAGGAATCAAAGCAAGAGTGTTTTTTAATTTTTTTGAATAGTAGTTTATATAATGTAAATAAATTGATTCAGTGCTGACCATGTAAACAGCGCAAAATGAGCCCCCCTCACAAGCCTATAGATTTCAGTAAATGATTAAAATATTTAACATGAAATAATAACTTCTATAACAAGAATAAGAAAAAAAAGAAATGTATTAGAGATGCTAAACAGGGAAGGGAAATGTAGGGCAAGGGCAAAACCAGTGTTCCCTGATGAGCTTGTAAACAAAACATTGCAGTATTTAGGTCAGTGCAGGAAGGCAAAAAGTATGGAATATAAAGCAAAGTCACATTGAGTAGCTAAGCCTCATATCCAAGCAGATGATCTAAGATCAGTCCTATGGTTGCTCTGTGCAGGGCAGGAGCCTCCCCTGTTTCTCCAGGGAGCGGGAATGTTGCTGCCAAGCCTGGAGACCATCCGAAGGCTTGTGTAGCTGCCATCGCTTCCCGTTGGCAGAGAGGGAAAATGCTCCTTGATTCCCAAAGTGGTTACTTGCAGTTCCCTCCCAGAGCTGCTCTCTCAGATGATGGAAAGGAGGGACAATGTGGAAGGAATGAAAGGCAACATGGACGAGGGGAACTTGAGGAACCTGAAGGCCACATTTCTAGAGCTTTGCAGGGGGGGTTGTCTCAGATGACACCTAAGCTGAAGAATTCGGTTCTTGCCAAACAAGTCAAATTCTTTAGAAGTAAATGCCTCGGGTCTCAGCTCAGTTTCCTTAGAGCAAGTAGAAACACAGAGAGACAAGGATTGTACCTCCTGAAACAGCAGGGTGCACATAGGTGAATTCACATTACTAAATCACGTCACTTCTCCCTTTCATTTGATTGAAGTTTGCACCTTTGCCAGAAACCTGTAGCTGACACTGAAGAAAAGTCTGGCTTTTGAGCCAATGAATGTCAGTGCCTAGTAACTGATGCTTAATGGTGTGATTTATCGTTGCCACAGAGATATTAGCAGGGGGTTGGTAGATGGTCTGTAGGTGTCCCGTCCTTGCATATAATACAAATATTTTGTTTATTTGTAAAAAGTACTTGGCTTACCAGTTCATCGGGGTTTCCTACTAATCAAAAGGCAACCTTTCACCTGAGAGATCACATTCCATGGCCTAGCTCTCCGCAGCGTAGGAAAGAAAGCCAGCAGAGCTCTTGCATTTCAGCTGCAGAGGAAGCAAACTGCCAAAGTGTTTGCAGCAGCGCTCCAGAAATACTTTCTAACTATTTCTTCCTTTTGTTTTAAGGTTAGTTACAGAAAGTGCTAGCAACTGATGGAATTTATACATATGCATATATAGCAAGGAAGATTCCCCTCTGTCCCAGGGGATCCCAACCAAGATACATACCGAGGACCAGGTTCACCAGAAAAGAATAAAAACAAATCAGCTGTGACAGGATGATGTTCAGGGTATTTGCAGAAATTTGCCTTCCCTCGAAGGTCCACATGGAGACAGGAAAAGGTAAAATCCTTGCTGCTTAGGGTAGGCTGCCCATACTGTTTTTTTCAAGGTCATCGCTGTTCTTGAGCTCTTGGTGCTGCAACTCCTCTGCAAATAGTGGAGTGGAATTTTATACCCTTCTAGCTAGGACCCAGCTGTAAACTAAATGTCTAATCATGATCTTAAATCTGTACTAATGAACTTTCAAAAGACCCTAAAATCTAGTCTCAGGATGGTGTTTATTCCTGGAGTTTTTTGGAAACTTTTTTAATAATTGCCCTGTACTGTGCTGCCAGATGCATTTCCATCCTAGGAGTTTCATCATTCCCCTCTAAAGTGAAAGTCCAGGAACATTTTTCTACATTAAGAAAGAAGAGATCGTGTGTATTTACTACTTGTGGAAGAAGCAGATAGGAAGGCTTTACAGGGATGTCCTTTGCTTAGCTATAAAACAGACTGGTTATAAGTGGCTTCTCCCAGGCTGCGTGAGCCCTATGAGAGATTCCCGTGTTTCCCTTTTCCCTAGTTCGTTGCCAATGTGTGAGTCAGTGTGAGTTCCACACGGGACTGCGGCAGCTCCGGTGACGTTACAACGAGCTGCAGGCTCTGGTGGGAGCTACAGTGACACCAGCTCTGTGTCTTGCAGTGGGATTACAGCTGTAGGAACAGGAGTTCAGTTCGCCTCGTCTTGCACTGCAGGTAGCTGCTGATGTGCCCGTATTTTAAATAACATTTTTCCCCTAACTCATAAGCAAACCTGTGTACAGAGCTTGCAGTCCAGTTCCATTTAAAAAAAAAGTTAGTTATAGCCTTTAGATTAGGTCTTTCATGTTCACTTTTATTATCAGTACCCGGAGACCCGGTATGTTGTATAAAGATTTGTCCGGGTAATTATTCATGGTTTGCCCACAGGAAGTGCCCAAAAACCAAAACAAAATATAAAATGCATAAAGCCTCCATGTAGATGCTGGTGGGTCTTGTTTCTTCTACTTTCCCTAGGGGTAGCTGTAAATTCCTTGTTACTGATCCAGTAAGTTAACAGTGCAAAAGTTTAAAGCAATCATGAATCATTAATTTGCATTAATAGGAACCCACAGAACAATCAGAATAATAAATTCATGAGAAAAATGACTTCCATAGAGAAATCCGTTGTCCGTCTCTCTTCGCACATGCTATTTACCCGAATCCAAGGTGAATTTCTTTTCATCCTTTAGTGGTATAAAAATTCAGAGTCATCTTTCATCTGCCTCCCAGTGCAAAAAGGCAATCCTGAAGTACCACAGGGCTGCTCTGCTCCACCCGGTCCCTGTCGTGCGTGGTGCAGTGTACCCGGAGCCCACCATGGGTGCTCTTACATGGCTTCATTTCTTTTATGAAGCCTTTTTATTTTTAGCATAAGCTTCTGCTCTGCTGCAGGGTCCCCAAGTTTCATAGAAATGCAAATGGAAGAAAATTGCTCCCATAAATCAATCTTAAAAGAAAGAGCTTGCAGAAGTAGGACGGGGTAGTGTCCTCGGATGCTAGGAGGGGGAAAGGAAGCAGGAAAAGGGGGACAATTAAATTAATCCTTGCTTCTGATTGCTATGCAGAGTGTGGATATTTTATCATACAGATATTCAAGCTCAGGATTGCCTTTTTATGATTTTAATTATTGTGTTTTTCATTTTTTCTGTTTCATTTTTTGTAGAGCTGTAAGTTTACTGATGAAAGAAATACTTTAAAGTTAGTTCTGTGTCAACCCTAAAAAAGATGCGAGTCTTTCGTGGATCTGCCATTGTGCCTGTCGAAAATGACTCTTCTTCCTTGGCCCGCAAAGAGACTGGAGTTGAGTGTTACCGACAACACAGTGATAGCCAGACAAGTACAGAACATCCCAGGGCGCAGAGGGAGAGCACGTAGATCTTATAAACAATGTCGAATAAGTCAGAGGAAGCAGGGGAGATTTGCTGAGCTCCTCTGCAGACGTAGGCAGGTGGATAGTTCCCCATTGCAAGGGTCACTGTTTTCCCTCTTGCTTAGCCTGTGCCAGAGATTTATCTGTGTTCTTCTGAACCCTGAGCTCAAAACATCACCAAGGAGCAGGGAAGTGCCAGTTTTGCAAGCAGGTGAGCCCTGGGTATGCAGTTCTGGAGGAAAAAAAAGGTGACTTTTAGGGTCCGTGTGAATTTGAAAATCAGTTGTAAACCACAGCATAACTTATTTGGGGGACTCCCAGAGAATTAAGTTACCCTCGTTGTTCTAGTCTAATCCTCTCTCAAAACCAATTAAATTCACCTGGAATAAGTGGGTGTAAGAATAACTGTTCTGTTTAAAATTCATGCACTGTTATAATCTGATTTAACTTGTCAGCTAGACAACCAATAATCTGGCCCTTATCTTGAATAATTCTCTGTCTGGATAACACTAGAAGATAAAGTAAATAAGGTTGATTTTTGAAGTTGATCTGGTTTTATTTGAATAAAGACTTTGAGTAAAGACTAAATGGGAGGCTTGTAGGCTACTACACACTACCTATTAGTCACTTTTAGTGGGTAGTTTTGTCTAAAGTGATTTTGCTATTACATTTTTTTCCTGAATATATTTTATTTGGCTTTTCTGTTTATTATTCCACCATCACTCCACTCATCTGAAGGGCTTTTTCATGTTATCGTAATTCCAAATTTCCTTCCTTCCAAGTTTCTCTCTTTTTCTCACCTCTGTGGGTATATCTCACTCTCATCTTTTTTGATAAGCGAGTCCTTTCAGTCGTTCATAGATTTCATACGAGGCAGGTCATGGACCAAGGAGGGAAATCAGAAGGATTAAGCGGTGCTTTTGGGGGAGAGCTACCGTGCAGACCAGGATGAGAAATCTGCTCCTAGCCTTCGTTCTGTGGTTTGGGCAGCACTTGCACCTTTCCCCTCTCCTGCCATCTGATCCTTACGGATCTGACCTGTATGTTTTTTATTTTTTTAACTCATTTTAAATTTCTTTTTGCTCACAGAGCAGGAGCCCTGACCAGGACCTTTGCCAGATGGCCTTGCCCACCACAGTGAGCTCCACAAAGGCTGGCTTAACACAGACAGAGGTATCTTGGTGCAGGGGCAATAGCCCATTAAGGGAAATGATGGAAAACATGCAGTCACACAGCTGCTGCTCTTAGCAAGCCAGTGATTCTTCCCCAAAGCCAAGGACATTGCCCTTGGAAAGAGGACTTTTCCTGCAAAACTGCCAATTTTCCCATCCACAGCACAGAGGATTTTTAGAAAAGGGCTTCTAAGAACTAAAGACCTGATTAGGCTACAATTTAACTTGAAGTCCAGTGGTGTGTCCTGTGACAAATCTTCAGTGCTTATTCTGCATCAGGGAGAGGTTTTACAGTCTGTTTTTCAATTATCTTTCTTTCCAAACTTCAGTAAATACCATTTTAACTTAAAAGTTAATGAATCTGTTACCTGTTCACATCAGTTGCTGTAGGGATCTGCTCAGCCTTTCTTTCCCACAAGACATTAGAGGAATGGATAAAGAGGTCCCCTCTGCTGTATTTTTTCTCTTGAAACCTAAAGAGTTTTTTATTTACTTCTGTGAGGGGAAGTAAGGTTTTCGGATTTTCAGAATTCATTTATTTGTGTTGGTGTTAATAAAATTTCACAAATCTGAAAATAGAGACGCCTCATGAAATGTAGCTTCTCCCAAGTAATTCCTGGAAAATAGTACAGGCTATCTAAAATAGTGTACTGAAAAGGAGAAAAATATCAAGTGTGGCTGAACCTGGTTTATCTGTTTTTTCTACTTATTGGCAGACCAAATTCCATCCCTGTCAATCTGAGAAGGGAGAGGAAACTTTTTAATGCATTTCATGGTCCCGATTGCTTGTTATTAGCTAAAAACTCTGTGGCAGGGAAGAGCCATTGAGTGCCACATATTCCAGCCTCCTTATCTAAGGCAAAAAAAGATGCCCCAAATGGTGCATCCGTAGGCAGCCAGCACGGGTGGATCTCAGCTCTTGCTCTGTGTTCACTGCATTTGCAGAACACCTTCCTGGCAATGTTTAAGTAAGAAAATTCTTTATTTGGAAATAAGTGTATGCAAGTTATCAGCCCTAACCTTCCTTTCAGAGCATGCTGAGAGCTGGACATTTTGCCTCATTAAGCCAAATGCTTTAATGCTCAGGAAGCTCTGAGCTTAGGACAGCTCAACTACTATACCTGGCAGGAAACTGCATTTATATTCTATGAAGTAATTCATTTCTTTTCACAATTTCTCCTTGAAACACTGCTCTTCCAGCTCAAAAATGTGTTTTCAACTTTATAATGACATTGGTAATCATCTGACTTCTTTATCTCTCTCAGGAATTATTTTATTATCTGAATGAATGTGAATATAAAGGAATATAGAGGAACGAGAAAAGTTCCTAGACCTCAGGTAGAGCAAGTGGCTCTGGGTTTTCCTTTGTGTGTTTTGAATGTTTTGTCCTTTGCTGAGGGTTGTTCACCCAGAGAAGCTGTGTGCAAACTTCTGCAACAGCCGGAGTTGTTCAGCAGGTGTAATTTCCGCTTTCATAAATTTCTTTATTTCAGAAGACAAACTTTTTCTTTTCCTAGCAGGTGTAACCTTGCAAACCCCTCGATGCTGAAATGCAGAGAGGAGATTTGGTAAAGGCAGCTGTCCCTTAACTTACTTTTACACACCACCTCAAGATACATTAACAATGCAGCATTTCGTATTTGATATAGCTTTTATCTCAAGTACTCTGGAGGGTTTGCCAAGTGAAATACTTGTGCCCAGTTCAAATGCAAACACCTAAAAGGTGAATTCATGTTTGTTGGCTTGGTGCTTTGTAACAGAAGTACAACCTGACCAATATTCTATCAGTAGAAAACTATAAGTGAATTTAATGTTACATAATGTAACTTGGTTAGATTCTTACCTAAGGGAACAAATGTTAGGAAATCTTTGCTGGACTTACCAGCTGATGAGTATGAAAATGAGTGTAAGATAAAATTTCTAAGAGTCTGAGTAGTCAGTTACTGTGAAATACATCGCTTTATCTTCTGAAAAACTCTCAAGTCCTTTTCAAAAATTGTACCCTGACTTCTCAAAGGAGTTTAAGAGACATCTAAAATCCCACTCTGTAACCAAGTTTGCAGCCTTGCCCCATCAGATTTGAAACCGCACGTTGCTGTGTCCTGTCTGCTGCCGTGCCCTGCTGCAGGTGGCCCAATAGCTCCTGTTGGAAGGCTGTGGCAGAACCTTATTCCAGTTTTTATTTTGTCACGGCCAATTTCTGCCCATAGATTCTTGTTGCAGATGTTTAGCTTGGTTCCTTATTTTCTGCTCTATTTATATATAAACATATCTTCTTCTTTTTTCTTTTTTTTTTTCCCTAGTATTAAGCCTTCCCTAAGAGAAGCTGTTAACCCTGAAGGTAGAGGCTGATTTTGATTGCATTATGGCAATTTGGGCTTTTAATTTTTGCACTTAAGGCTATGATCTCTTGTCAAGTTTAGACTAGTTTAGACTAGCCTGGCCATAGCAGTAACTCAAGTCCTTCACCATTTTCTTCTGAATGACCTGTAAGGCGAAGGAAGGGATATATGGAGCTTCAGATATTGTCAGGACATTCTTGATGTGTTTTATCTCTCTGTACCTGTGTCATCTGGTGCTGCTCTGCCTCAGAAACTGTGCTGATGGCTTCATGGTCTGCAAGAGGAGCCCAAGGGTTATGGACTGTCAGCGTGAGCAAAATCAGAGAGGTGATTCAGAGTAGCTGTTATTTCAGAAATGTAAGAGCAGGATATACGAGCGGTTTCTTGCTGATAATGTTACAGTACCAGCCTTCTGACCATGTAGGAAATAGACTACGCACCATCAAGAACCATAAATTCTTAATTTCTTAGTAATATCTATTAATCTAATCAGTGTATTCATTCCAGGCACCTGTTCTTTTCATAGCTCTCATTTACTCCCTTTTTATCAATTTTCTAAGACCTCTTTGTAAATAAAAATCAGGAATAAACATAATAAAACACAAACTTTTTACATTTTATTAGAAGACTTTGCAAATGCGACTAAAGGCTTCAGAGGGCCAGCTTAAGTCAAGTCGCCTGTTTCTCATCTGCCAAATGCCTTTTCCATTGCATGGTCACATCCTCATCTTTGAATTTCTTCCTGTGTGCTACTGACTGGCTTTATAATCACAAATCCTGTCTGGGCCTGTCCTGATAGAGATTTAAGGTTTAGTCTCGCTTTTCAAAGATAGATTAATGATACAATGTGCAATAATAAATTGATCACTATCATGAAAGAATTTAAGTGAAAAGGAACAGTGACTTCAAAGAATCAGACAACTGAAATAGCTCTAAGACTTCAAGAACTGTGAAAGAAACTCTTTTACCTTGGCCTTGACCTGGGAGCAAAACAAGTCTGTGCTGCTCTCACTCGTGTTTCTCCAGCTCCCCGACATCAGCTCTGTGAGGGAAGGACTTGGTGGTCGCTGCTCAGCTTGTCTCCGTGATGTCCCACCTCCCTCCGTGGCTGCTCAGGGTTCGTCCTTCGATGAGGCTCCAAAGGAGTTCATGTTTTCTGCTCTCTTTCCCTTCTTGAGCTTAAATTAGATGTCTAGATTTAAATGCTGGTGTCAGAGAGGCGCAATAGTGATGAAAGGAAAGGTGAGAGGATACTGCAAGCTGGTTTTATTTTTTTTTGCTTATGAGAAAACAGAACATGTGTGGGTTTTGTTTATTTGTTTCTTTTCCTGCAGTGTGCAGTCAATTTATTCTATTCAGAATAAACAAAAACATTTCTTGGGGAAGAGTCTAATAAAAAGGAAATTTCTGTGCACACAAATTATAATATTATGGGAATCCCTTGAGTGACCAGTCTGACTTCTGCTTCTGCAGTATTTTATGCATCAAAAACCTGTACAACTCGAGATTAGGGAGCTGTTGTGACTATGAGAGCTTCACCTTTGCTCTGCAGCCTCTGTGTTCTCCTAAAACCAACAGGAGACTGATGTTAGGTTTTACCTTTGGAGAGAATTTATTTTTAAAATGAGCCAAGTAATGTATTTTTCCTTGCTCTAGCTGTGTAAACCTTACCCTGCAGAAGACAAGGAACATGAAAACTTTCAGACTAAATGCATAAAGCTGGACAAAACTGTAAGAGAAAACAGTCTCGTCATGCCACATGCCAAGACAGCTTCAGTGAACAGTATTAGTTCTGCTTTTGCCCACACAATCCTCAACAAGTTCTAAGAGAAATAGTTCAGGGTAGATCTGATGTCTGAGAGCGAAAAACAGTTTTTCTTTAGGGTTTAAATGTCTGTATGCGATAGTGTTACACTGCACAGCACAGAGGTCTAAATGGATTTTGTTTGTGACAAAGTATAAGAGTATATATACATATTGTTACTGCATATATATGCATATGGTTTTGCATATATATGCAATAGTTATGCATATATATTATTTTTTATATATTGTATTACAGTGCTCCTGCAGCACCAGCCCGTAGCCAGATCTGCTCCTATTGGAATGCCGATAACTTGCAGGAATAGCTCTTATTTGGTCAAATCTGAATTAAAAATCGTTCAAAATATGTTGTTTTTCAGGAGACAAAAATATACCAGCAATATTGATCTTCTTGCCGTACGATGTTCCTGCTGAATTGGAATGTGCAGGACCAAACAGCTAGGAGTGATGACGAGCTGTCTGTCTGTCGTGTGATTCAGCAGCCTTGGGAGAGCGGGATACTGCGGGTACTGCTCTGGTTCCCTGTCAGTGGTATGTACATATGTGTATGTTATGTTTTTATATATGTACACACACACATATATA
This sequence comes from Crypturellus undulatus, assembly GCA_013389825.1. Lineage (NCBI taxonomy): Eukaryota > Metazoa > Chordata > Aves > Tinamiformes > Tinamidae > Crypturellus > Crypturellus undulatus. The sequence continues at coordinate 163,989 of VWPW01003903.1, read as the reverse complement.
CACAGATATACATGTATATATGTTTTCTATAAGCAATTAATCACTGAAAACTGAATATAGCTAAGCAAAACAAGCACGTTCCTAGACAGTACTGTCAAGGTCTCATTCACCAGCTTTTGGCAACTCCACAAGCAAAATTAATCCCCCTTTTGAGCTAAACACAAACCTAAAACTTGCTCCAAATACAGAAACCATAGCTGGAGATGATAAAGCACACTCTAGTTTACTGTAGTTAATAAACCAACAGCAAAATATATATATGGATCCTGCATATCCATATGGCAATACGCAAGCATCTCCATCTAGTATATGTATGAAAAACGTCCATCTGTGCCAGAGCTTTAAGTGATTTCAGAGTGAGCCTTGGACTAGCGGCGTAGCCACCGTACAGGCCCTTCTGCTGGAGATACCCCAAGCAGCCGCCTCGATGGAGCTGTGTCTCTGCACCCTGTTCTCTGACGTCATCCTCTCTAGGACCCAGGCCCAGGGGTCTTCACATCCAGGTTGTGGCAACTTTTGGGGAAAATCGGATGCTGCGCTTTCAAACCTGCACGGCCTGCTGTTTTCCTGCTGTTTCCTATGACGTTGGCAGCTGGGGCTATGAAGAGGCAGTTTAATCCAGACAGAAAGGTGTTAATGCTGGTATTTTTTCTGTTGTCCTATGCCACATTCGGGTGAGTTTTAAAGCTGCAGGAACTCCTTTAGCAATGGCAGAAATTTATCTTCATGCGCCTGCTGGGCGTCTGTCCGCTGCTCTCTCAGCATTTTCCTGCTCATCATTCCTATTTGAATTTTGCCTACAAGACTTTTCCGCTGGAGAGGATTCGAACCTTTTTTTTCGAAAGGTTTTTTTTTTTCCCCCCCTTCCATTACTAGGTAGGGTTGTGTGTAATATCTTTCACAGTTCTGGCTACCAAGCTGTCGTCATCGACATCGGCGGTGTTTGGGTCTGAAGACGTGCTGCTGGCACCATTTTGCATCATGCGTGCTAGGAGACTGCCTCTTCTCCGTCTGTTCTCGTGATCCAAGGCCCAGATTTTTCCTTCCCAGGAAAGTGGCTCTGTGTCTTTGCACATTCTCATTTTAGTTCGGTAAGTCTGTTTTTAACTTTCTCACCCTTCGCGGTACCACGACCAGGCTTGGGTGTGAATTTGGCAGCAGCGGGACCTGCGTTTGCGCTCCCAAGATCACGCGCAGCCCGTGGGCTGCCCGTCATTGCAGACCAAGTAGCCTCCTAGGAAAACTGTATCCTGGTTCATTTTTTCCTTCTGTAGAATAAACAGAAGCTGGACAAATCACTGGGAAAGATGGTAAATGAGGCACGTGGGGAGATTTCAGTGCAGGCAGGTGGCTGTGCTGAGCAGGGGATGGTGTCAGCTGTGAGGTTTTCATCTGTGTATAACTTGCCTTAATGAACAGACATATTTCTATTCACAACATCTCCCATTACATAGAAATGGAAGGAGAAGTAATATTCGTTTGAGGAAAAATTCAGAAATCTTCCAAAAGACAAAATTTTGTGTTCGGTGTGGATGAGTTATTTTCCATGTGTGATTTCTGGAAATTTTTTCCAACGGGTGCTACGTTGAGTAAATCATCTTATGCAGTTTTCTAGCAGTTCTAAAATTTTAAACTTCCATTTGTGTTCTTGGTTTTTATTCTTTTCATTTTGCAGTGCAATAGAACATTATCCCACATATGCCACACAAAGTCTCCAGTGAGTCATTGCAATTTTATATGGTCACTGAAATTTCAATGTTTTTGTATGTTTTTATGGTGGGATGGGATACTTTGATAAAACTTATTTTAGGACTAAATAAGCTGAATTTGATTGCAGACCCCATGTAGCAAGTCTCTTATCTTCTGCTGTAGAATATAATCTATTCTGCGGATAGATTACAGCTTTGAAGAGCCTGTAGCTTGAAAGAAGACAATTTATCTCTTAAATGTCTTAGGCCAGATCCTCTGCTGGTAATTATTTTTTAAATCTTTCAATTATAATATAGGAGGCACCTCACTGCACAGTAAAATCAACATATGTCAACGACAGCAGGCATAGAGGAAAATGTTCAAGTGTTTAAACTGGAGCAAATAACTAATGCTCTTGAGACCAGTCCCAAAAAGAGACTTTGGGCTGTGTTGTAGCTTTGAGTCTGACTTGGGGCACCCAGGGGTGCTCAGCCCTCCTTGTTGTGCTGCTTCTCGTGGTACAGCTGCTACCCCAGGGCCTGGCACGTGTCCCGTGGCCACAGGGCTGTTCCCGTGCTGCAGTCCCTGTCCTTGCCGGGTAGGAGCTTGGGCAGGCCAGGAGAACCCGTCTCTCCTCGCTTGCGCTGACTCATATCGGCAACAGTTATTTTAGTGCCAAGTGATCAGCGCTTTAGAGGAGTTTCTAAATGCAGAGAAAAAGCCCCCAGTAGTTTTTAGTTAACAGGTGAACCTGATCCATACAAAATGTGGTCCCCTGCAAGCGCTGGAGGAGTTTTAACCATCAACCTGGCAACAAGAGCATCATCACTAGGGCATCCTCCGGGAAGACGACAGAGCTTTTGTTTCCAAAGGCTGTGCATAGCTCGTGCTTTCTGGCAATGTCCCTGGGATTACATTCAGCTCTTCTGAAGCTGCAAATTGATTAAACTAGATCAGTGAAAGGCAACTAATGACATGTTTTGCTTCCCCTTTTATTGCAGCAGCATGTTAATCTCGCATTTGGAGTTCAAACCGCACAGTGGCTGCCTGTTCAAAGGAGCAATTGGTCAGAGTCCAGGCCGGCACAATGCAGGGAAGCTCCTGACCGCAGCCATTGAGCACAAAGACAAAGAGGGGAAGCCACGGCCTGCGGTCCGGCCTCATGCTCCTGTTTCTGGTGATGGAATAACACTGCTTTGTCTCAGTCGGTTTTCCCAGGTAGTTGTGTGAAATGTCAATGTTTCCCTATACGCAAATACATGTGACACAGGAGAGGGTTGCTCAGTATGGGGCCTCCTGATGCAAGTTTTCGCTGGAGTCTCATCTGGTTTTATTCCTTCAATTCTTGTCAGCTCAAGTTTCTATCATTACTGCCCGCCCTTCTTACCCTCTCTGCTCCCTGAGCTGCTGTGAGGTGCTTGGTCACCTTGGGCACCTCTTCATTCCTGCACCTTGTCCTTCCCTGGTGTCCCTCTGCCCTCGCACTAGCTTTACGCAGGACTCCAGGCAGCAAATTCTGGCTCAAATTATTTACTGCATGCAGTGCCCCTCATCCATCAGTGTCCCACATCCCTCGCTTTGATTCCAATCACTAACTTGGACCAGTTTTGTGTAGTCACGGTGTAGGTTTTCTGAGGTTTGCTGCATGAACCCTGTAAGCACTTTTCTTCTGAAAGTGTAATGGAGATTCAGCAGAGAAGCTGAGCGTTTTGGAAAACTTGGCCTCAGATGCAACTGTCGAGCCCTGCAGTCTGTTTCTGAAGGTTGTAAGGTTTTCTTTTCTGAAGTTGGTTATATATCCCAATATATAACAGGGCTCTGGCTAGCTCAGAATGGAGTATTTCTAAAAATTTCAGATCTGTGCCAATGTAGATCAAAGCCAATAGAATTGGAATAATGAGATAATTTCAAAAAATGCTTTGGAAACAAATTTTAAAATTAAAAAAAAAGACATCTTTAAGACTGTCAAGTTTAAATATGAGGTCATTTTGCTAGCAACCAAAATACTCCTATATCTATTTTGAAATGCAATTCTACAGCTAGTTCAGTATCTGATTCTTTTTTTTTCTGTATCAACTTTCCCAGCAGCAGTAAATTTGAGAGAGCAGAACCACAACCCCTCTGCAAATTACCTTTTCACAGCCACCCGTAAATAAATTGCGTTTCTTTTCAACCAGGTGGTAGATTCTCCATGTATTAGCAAAACTGAGATTGTTCCCTTGATGGATTAATTTGTATCTGCTCCTCTCTGTAATATTTCTGAAGACTTTTTTTTTTCATATAAACTGGCTTTACTCCCTAAAACCCCACTGTTTTTCAGCAGTGGGACAGCAAATTGGGGCAGGAGTTCACTCTTCTACCCCACACAGACCGCAGGCATGCTTTTCACTGTGATGTTCCAGTAACTTCTGATGTTAAGGCTCACATCAGTCTTTGAATATCTGTCAAGTAGCCTTCAAGACAAGGCCTGATATTATAACCTTGAAAATTTTGCTTCAATTCAGGGTTCTCTGCTTTTTCTGGATAGTGAAGAGGGGAGCTTGGTTGGTTGGTTGATTGTTTTTTTTTAAGCTCTGGATCAACCATGAGGAAATATTTATTTGAAAACTTGAACTGCAGATGCAATTTTGAAGCAAATCTCTCATTCATTCCCATTTGCTGCACTTCAGTTCACATCGCTGAGTGGTGTCATAGCACACAAATTGGATTCCTTTTGGTTAAAACTCAACTGGAAAATGCTCTCCGGGAGAACTGGAGTTCTGCAGGTGCTGATGGGCACCAGAGCTTACCCAAAGTGTTGGACACGGTGGGTGTTGGGCTCTCAGCCCCAATGTTTTGCTCTGCACATGTTCTCCTGTTTCGCTGCATGGTGCAGAAAGGATGAGAATGAAGATCTGCTTGTGCACCTTGACTAGAAAGTAGTGCTCATGTCTGACAGAGCTCTTGCTGCCCCAGTTTTGGAATGTTCACCAGAGAAAATGTGTAGGATCAGAGTAGTAAATGGGCACCTATACAGCTCTACTGATTCTGCACTAGCCTTTTCCATTTCTGTGCCTGCCCCATGCTCAAGGAACCGAAAACCTTGCTGAAGAGTGTTTCAGTTAAGGCTACTGAGCAGATATCCTGCTTCTTTTAGCAATGCACATTAGATAGATTACCTAGATCCCAAGTTTACGGCGTACAGACCATTGACAAAAGAGTCAGAAGGCATTTTACAGTCTGAATTTTGGGGAATGCTTAAGTAACACTATCTGTCTCGCTACAGCTTTGGGAAACATGAGCCTGGAAAAGCTTCTGGGGAAAAAGGGAATACCCTGGCTGTGCAAGTCTGCATCCCTGCAAACCTCAGCTGCCTTACTCCGTGCAACTGCTGAAAGGCAAGGTAAGATTTATCTATCCAAATTTAATCATCTGAGTCTGAGCTTTTCATTTATCCCCAGTGAGGTCACTCAATAAGCACTTCCCGTCCCTGGGCAGCAGCGTTCGAGGAGTCGTGTACTGAGATGTGTCTCACTGAAGTGAACACTGAGATGCTGCCTCTTCCACGAGCACTTTAATCAAGGCCTTTGCTACACTGCAAGCTTAATACTGTAAGTAATTGGTAAAGATCGCTGACCTGGTAATACTGTGGTAGGCTTAGCCTAATCTGAAAAGCAAAACCCCAAAACATTTCCTGCATTAGCTGAACCGTTGAATCATTGAGGAGGTAGAGTGTAATGTGAATGGCGTGCCCAGGAAACAGAAATATGCCTGGAATATTTCAGTTGGGCAACACTGCCATGAGGTAAGAAAGGCTACTCAGAGGGGAGTGTTTTGCACTTGCAGTTTAATAGGGACTGTCGTGCAGAGACCCTCTCTGTCTGCAGCTGAATATCCCTCTGGCAGCAGGAACTGGTGTGCCAGGGAAAATACCCTGCCTCTGCTTTTAGCATCACAGAGTCACAGTCTGTCCATTGATTTTGCTGGAGATTCACCTCCTGAGCACGTGAGCATTGAGCAGCTGCTAACTGATGGGTTTCTATGCTCAAAGAACGGTAAGTGGCTAGGAAAGCTTTTGGAGATTGCACAATATCAAGTCCTTTCCTTTTGTGCAAGCAAAGAGAAGCTTGAGGAGACTGAGAGGCTGGTCTTCTTGGCAAAGAGCAGTTCAAGGGATCATGCTGATCTCCACTTCACTCTTGGTGTTGTTTTATGAGTACGGCGTAAAGGGAAAGGGCAAAGATCTCTCTCTCTTAAGACTGTTTCTCCTTGCTCCTTTGCAGTAAGCCTAGAGTAGAAAAGCCAGAGAGGCCAGAAGAGCTATCAGAGGAGTCAAGCCTGATGACCATCAGAGAGGCAAGTGCAAGCGTGTGAACAGCTGGAGGAAAAAAATACATCAAATGGCCAAGCAGAAGCTATCATTACAGCTGTGGATTGTAAAAATTACTAATCTCCATAAGCTTTCCTGGTCAGTGCTCACCATCTCGCTGGTACCCAGCTCACTAAACCATCATGGCCATTGCAGATGTCTGAGCAGAGTCAGCTGCAGTTCTTCAAAGGACAGACTCACCTGTAGCTCTCTTCAGCAGCAAGTGCCCCTGGTGTTGCCCACTAACTCAGATAAAGTGTATTCTGAGTGAGTTGCATGGCTCGGTTAATGTTTTCCATGGTACCCAGCCCTGAGTAAAGAGCCGAAGCAATGAAGAGACTTTCACATCCTTTGGTAAGTGACACATTGTTAATTTATTCCCATGGCTAAAAACCCCTACCTGTTCCAGTCTGAATAAGTTATCAGTATCTAGCTTTTTAATCCTGCAACCACTTTGTCTGCTAGATTTAAAGAGCTATCAGAAATCTCCTTGTGTATATGCTTATAGGCTCTGATGCTATCATACTTTCCTCTCTTCTTTGATAAAGCTGAAGAGATTGATCTCTAAATTTCCTTTTTAGAAGCTTCTTGCAGACCTCAAATTAATCCTTCTGATTTTTTTTTCCTGAACCTTTCCCAGTTTCTCCCTATCTCTATGGAAGCGTGGCCATCAGCAGGCGGCACCACGTGTCACAGTATCAGAGGGATGCGAACCTAGTGATAAGACCAGGGTCATGCGAGTTAGTTAGAAATAATTGCTTGCCCTTCTCATCCGAACCCAGCGCCACTCGGTGAGGCGTGGAACAGCGTTGAGGTTTGATGCTGTCAGTCATACGGCTGCTTGCGCTCCGAGTGCTGCATTCACCGTGCCTGGATTGAGCTTCTGCTAGTGGCAGAAATAAACCCCTCACAGCATTGTATTAATCTTTAATAAATCCGTAATGCGCAGGGTGCACAACAAGAGTATTTTAGGAACAACAATTATCATTATGTTTTTCAATATTATATGCTTCTCTCCCAAAAGCATTTTAGCTAACGCATTTATATGACATGAAGTGGGAAGCTTTCTATGATTCTTCTTGTTGTGAATAGATTCTTTTTTTAATATTTCATTAAACAATCCTAGAGAAATTATGCATCTGTGGATTGTAAAGATCTGAGTTAGTAAAAGTAATTTCTGGAAGTACATCAGACATCTTTCAGCTGCAGAATACTGCATTTAGGCGCTTCCTGCGTTAGTGTCTTTGTGTGAAATTATGGTTCCCTACATGGGGTTCATCACTGTTTTATAGCTTGCTTGGGTAGATCCTACGGCTGTGATTGGTCTTAAAAACATATTCCTCAAACTGCAATTCCTGGCAATATATGTTTCAAATCCAACATGAAAAAACATGACTCTCTAACTTTCAGGTGGCTCAACCAGAGCCTGTCCGACTTTCCTGCTTGCAAGGAAGCTAATTCACTGTGTGCACATTTCTTGCAGCTCACTCTATAGGGTCATTTCTAGCATAATATTTGTAAGGTTGTGTTGGTTTCAGAAATATTTTCTGATATGATGCTGAATTTCCACTGAACCATCTGCAAGAGGATGTTCCCTGCCTCAGCCCCGTTGTAAGCTTGGGAAGCACAAAAGGAGGCTCCTGTGCAAGTGGATCAGTGTTCAGGGTATGTGTTCTGGCTCCTGGGCCTAATAAGGTATATAGAGTCACAGCAGCCAGGAGTGAAGTAGGTTGATGCTGCTTTTTGTGCCATTTTTATTAAGGAATAATATGTAATGCTCCCTCCCTCCAAAACAAAACAGTGATAAATGTATTTAATAAAAAAGAAGGGGGGGGGGAAATGCTCTGAATAATATATCCTTTTATTACAATAGCAATCTGGTGTAAGATAAACTTTATTGTGAGTGTGTATAACACTGTAACAAGGTCTTCCTGATGAGCACTACCTGGCAATGAGCTAACAGCATCTGCCCCCTCTCTGGCTCTCTTTTCCCAGGCTAACCAAGGAAAGATTTCTCTTTTCCCTGTCTTCTCACATGATAGCTTTTTCAGATACCTAATTATTCGAGTAGCCATTCCTTGGCCATTGCCTCCTACACATATGATGCTTGTTTCATGTCTGCATCAAGGAGCTGGTGTTAATTTGCCATTCAGCACATGAACCTGCTACTCATCCTGAGTCAAAAATGGGGAAGAGAGTCTTTTTATTTCTTTCTAGATTATCTTTCATCTCTGTCCCATTTTCAGTGTGATGTAGCCCCAATTGTTGCCTTTTAAAAAAATACATGTCTGAAAAATCTTTATTATTGTCCCTCTGAGATTCAGCTCAGTTTTATTTCGGGTTGCTGTCGTGTTCTTCTTTCACATTTTTACTCCTAAGTTGTAGCTCTCTCTTTACACCTCATCCCTTTTTGGAACAGATGTTGTGCATTTATCATTTGCACTATTAACTCCCTCTGAGATATTTATTGGTTTGGGGCCCGTTTCTCCTGAAGTCTCTGCTGGCTCTACAAGTTTTACATAATCTCTTATTTTTGAATGAAAGAATTAGCAGCCCTTCATGTTTAAGTTTGTAAGTTTTTCAGCACAATCATTTGCGATAGAGTTACCATAGTTACCCAAAGCTTCTCCTTTTAAAACTGAGCTTAAGCCCCATGCCTGTTCCCCCTTCCATTTGGTTTAAATTGAATCACCGCATGTTGATTCACTCCAAGATGACTTGATCAGCCCTTTTGTAACGTCCTTGTTATGTATCAAAATCCCATTCGCGGTGGTGTCACCCCCTGTGAATTCACCACGCGCTTGGAAGAGGCCTCTGATGCCTCTCGCTAACGAATACGCTTTCGCCAGCAGGAATATTTCTTTTCCCAGCTCTGTCTGGAAAGCCGGTTTCCCGTATTGACACGGTGACAAATTCCGCCTTGTCCGTGCTCTGGGAATTTCTTCAACGTATCGCCTGCGTGTTGTGTAATGCTGCTCTGTCGCCTTTGCTGCATCTCTGCAGTTTATTTCTGGAATTTATTTCTATCACTTGTCATTACCGTTATACTTAGATGGTTTCATCGGACGCATGAGACATATGGATTAATTATTAGTTAATACAGCCATCTCGCAGACAGCAGTAAAACATGCTCTTCCTTGGTGCTGCTATATATCCCTTTGCATTTTGTATTAGTTAGACCTTTTAGACTTTATTCTTTGGGGATAAACAGTATTTCATAATTTCAGCTGGAGGGATGTTATATTTGTTTAATAAATTTCAGTTGCTCGCAGTCATTTTGCCTCTTTATAGGCATTGGTAGCAACTCCAAAAGCCTTATTTCTTCGGTGGCTTTTGTGCCCCAAAAAGGATCTATTTTCCTCCTCCAAAGTTACATGAGTTGGTCTCACAAAAGATACTTACACTCCCTGCCTAATTTCCCTTTCTTACTGAGGATAGCAAAAGTGCTTGGCAAACAGCAGCAATTAGCAGGACCAGACCGTCTTGCTGGGAAAGGTCCATTATTTTAGTGAGTGAACGACAGCTTTTACCAGGTTGCAAGAGAATTGGTATTAGCAGGAGATTAGCTGTCCCCTCGAAATCCTGCCACTAGCTCCTCCAGACGGTGCCTTGAGATCTTAAATCTCTGCTGAGCGCGTCGTGTCGCGGGTGACGGGGAGCAGCTGCCACGGTTCGGTTCACGCCGACACGGTCAAGCGTTTGCAGAACAGAGCAGGGTTTTGCTGTGGGGGACGAGGAGGAAATTGGGCACCCGAAAAAGAAATCTTGTCCTAATAGGAGAATATAACAACTAAATGAAAATTTGCAGTTCTCGCACTGTAGACAGCTCTGTGCTTGCCACAGGGCATGCTGAGCTGAAAGTCCTAGGAATCCTCTCTGTTGCCAATAGGGAGAAGAAAGAATTATTAAAAAATGCCTGAATCTTGTCTATTACAGGTTCAATTAGGCAAGAAGCCTGTTTGTAGTGTATATTTGCACTTGGGTTTGGCTGACTGATAGGTTGGCTTTCTGTAGTAGTTGCTGGTTTGGGCACTGCTAAACTTACATATGGAAATTTTGTTACATTGGCTAGGGAGGTTGCAAATGGCTCAAGCCAACCCAAAACCATAATTAATAATTAATTGGTAATAAATAAACCAGAAATAAAGAATTAGCCCTCTGATTGTCTCAATCCTCTGCTGGATGTCATGTTTCCTAGGCAAAAGTACAGCTGGAAAAAATGTAATTTTGGAAAACTCTTCCCCTGGTCTTCCCTCTCCTTGGAAGGTTGTTTTTTCCCAGCTTTTATGTATGGGTTTAATAAAGGATACTACCTTGATGTACAGAGCTTAAAGTTTCGTAGCCGCAGCACTGCGTGCGTCACAACTGTTTTCTGAGCCATTGTATTAAGATTCATCCCTCGTGGTTTTTTTCAGTGGTTAAGATTCCATGGCACTCTGCAGCTGCCTGGCCATGCACCGTCCCCAGGATGGCCCCGTTTCTGCAGGATCTTCCTTGGCGAGCCGCCGGCCTCTCACAGCCTGTTATGCTCATGGACTGGTATCATGCTTCATCATCGTGCTGCTTCATCATCGGGTAGTTGCCCCCTGGTACCTCCTCCTCTCTCTTCACCATCAGAGATGATCTTGGCTTATTGACAACGTTGAGCAGATTAAGTAAGAGGCAAACTGCTCTAGCCACAGGGAGCATCCTGGAAGTCACTTCACTGCAAGGTGAAGAATTAGGGTTTTATTGTGTGGCTTTTCAGGTGGGTGATGTATTTTTCCCTCACGCAGTTACCTGCTCAGTCAGGGCTCTCTCCTCCTGATGGATTCAGGCACTCGAGGACCTGCGGGTGCTTCTTGCTGTTTCCCAGGAAAGTCGTGCTTGTGCGGGCCGAGCTGCCTGCTCTGCTGAGCAGCGTCACAAGCTCCACAAGCACCAGACAGGGCAGAAGTCAGATTGGCAGCTGTGCTGAAGCTCCGCGGCGGTTTTTTAGCCTGATTTTCGCTCTGTGATGTTAATATGCTTTCTACCCAAGATGACTATAACCCAGCAGTAGAAATGTGTTATTTTCTTCCGAGAAAACCACAAAAGCTAGAGTTTCTGTGACTTCAGTGTCATCCAAACATCTCCTTCTTTTAAAGACTGGAATCTTGCAATGTCTTTGCCGGGGATTACGCTTTGAATCCATTTGCAATCAGAAGCTGGGGTAAGGATTTGCCAACTGTTTACTTGCTAAGTGGAAAATCTCACTCTGGGCACATTACACTAGCAATTACCAACTTCACTTGGTTGTCTAGTGGACTAGTCCCATTTTATTTTAAATTGCAGGCTCTATTTCTAATATTTCTAAGCTATGAAAGTGCCTTCTAGTGTAATAGGTACATTTATACTACCAAATTGATGTGGATAAAAAAGATAATAATTGTACACATAAGAATACAGGATGTTTATTCTGTCCTGTTTTTAAAATATGTAACCAATATGGAAAAGACAACAGGAGGAAAGGCTGAATGCTGTTTCTTGAGAAGAGAACAGCCAGACATGGTTGTGTTCCAGTGACTGATCATCAGCACCAAAGAGAGCGTCTGCATGGCAGTAGGGAGGTGTCTGGTGAGAAATGGGTAAGGTTAGAAGCAGGGAAAAAAAAAAGACACAAGAAAAGTTCACAGTTTTTTCTGAACTCCGGTTTCGAACTGTACGCTGCTAATTGTTGGATTGGTAGGGTTTCTGATGTATAGAACATTGAAAGAAATTAACAGCAAACAGTATCAATTTGTCACAAATGTGCTAATTAATGTTTTATAATTTCTCTTTCAAAAGATAATTTGCTGTAGTGAGAACATTAGGGATAAGCAGGAATGAGGGCGCAATAATGCTTTCCTCAATTTTTGTAATTATTTTTGAAATATGATGAGTCGAATAATCTTTTTTTCTTTTTCTTCTTTTTTTTCCTTAGGAACAAAATATTCTGGTTCTTTAGTGTGAGAAAGTTTCTTTGGCCTAATCTTTGATTGATTTTAAATAAAGATCCGGTAGCCTAAAAAATTAATAGTGAATTTTCTAATATGGCAAATGCTGTATTTACTGTGAAAATTCAGTGTTTGCACTTGATGTATGCTGTTGATATTAAAACATTACTCAGTCTATTCCTTTCTCTCTCTTTTTTTTTCTTTTATTTTTTCTCTAATAAAATTTAAGAAATATTTGACCTGACTTAATCCAGACAGCATCTAGGCAAGGAAAATGTAAACTTTTTACAAAGTGTTTTTTATGCTGGCATAGCCCTATTGTGATATACTTGTCTGTATGCAAGTCCTACCATTTTCTATTTTTAAAAATTGTTTTCAAGCAATACTACAATTGCTCTGAAATCAACTTTTGAGATATTCCAATGTGGAACTTGAAGTTGTATCATTTATTTTTGGTTGATGTCTTTTTCTTGGAGTGAGACATTTTCATGTTCTGGATGCATTTGAAAGCACCTTTTTTCCCTCTCACAGAGTGACATTTTCCCTGAAGAAGATCACTCCAGAAAATATGAAAAGTACTGGAATATTTTATGCTGATTTGTACTTTGCATAAAAGTAACAATTTTGGTATTAAATGATTACTGCAGGAGAACTGTTGTAATTGAGATGTTCCTAGGGTACCTGAAAGGAACTTTACAGCTCATGCTGAGGTTAGATGTGTCTTGGTTGCTTTGAGTTATGAATCACCAAAAGCCTTCCCAATGCTGAGCTGTGATCGGAAACTGTCCTGCTGAAAGAGTAAGTGGGTGGATGAAGCTGCAGGGAATGAGCGTTTCAATGGATGTGCCTTAAAGGGAGAAATGGCTTGCTGTAATATTTTGCTGCATTTAGACTGGCCATGTGATTGCTGCTTTCTTTCTTCCTTAAGGAAAAAAAAAAAGAAGGAAAAAAGCCATGAGATGACCCAAGGCAACTTGACCAAGAATGTATTTTGGATCCCATCAAGAGCTGAGACCTTCTGCTTAAGTTTCAGAAGATTACTTCAACGAAGGAAGACTAGCCTGGTTCCTGAGACTTCCTATTTTGAGAGGCAGAGGAGAAACACTTCATGCTTCAAAAGGAGGTGCAAGGTTATGAGAGGTGGTAATAAAGTGTTTGGCTTGGATCGTTCTGTTCCACTCTGCAAGGTGATGCGGGGGGAAAGCCAAATTGTCTAACAGCCTAAACCACCTTGGTAACAGGGAGAACTTTGAAATACAGGAACTTGGAAAGAAAGAAACCTGTCTAGTTGGAATCTCAGGCATGGACAATGACATACCAGTAGCAAGTAAATAGGTTGTTACGTGAGGTTAAAATTCATGCTGGACTGTTTCTGGTACCAGTTGTGGGTATGATGTGGGCATACAACTCATGATTACCCTAATAATGGAAGTAGAAGTAGCAGAAGCAGCCCTAAGAATGGGCAGAAAGGGTAAAGTAGGGGGATGCTTTTCCCTGGAAAAGAGGCCGGAAGGGTGATGTGTCCCAAGGTTCCCGAAGCCAGAGGGAGCTGAGGAAAGCTTGTTCGTGGGGAGGCTTGGGAATAACTCTGCCTTCTGCACTCCAGCCTTCCCATGTCCCTCGCTGAGCGTCTGAAAGGCTCACGCAGTTCACTTGATCTATTTAAGAGAACGAAACTGTGTCAAATCTTTCCATTCCCAGCCGGCTGTCTTTCAGACCACATCTATATTGTAGCAAGATAGTATGGCATAAAAATGAACCGTCTAAAATTAATACCGTGTTAAACGCTAATGTGTTTTCTGTCTGGACAGGCACAACCGTGTTTGCAGTAACTTAACCGTAAGCAACGGACAAGCGTTCCCACTTAACATCGCCAGTAAGTAACTTTTAACCGTGTCACACAAAATGGCTAATTTTTCTGACTTGTCTTTTTCAATTTAAATAAGGCCTTGAAGCGTGTACTTGCCATTACTTCCATGTGGAGCAACACAAGTGTAGGGACAAAGACTATGGCTTTTTGTGGGGATGTGAATGACAGGAGCTCAAGAGGTTTCTGAAAGAGAAGGCTGCTTTTTTTCAGAGAAACCTTAGTGTTTGGGATGCCCACTGACAAGGGCTCTTCTTGTGGGAGGTCTGAAGTTTACAGAAGATTTGAAACTTTAGTTGGATCGCTGGCATTTAATTTTAAAAACTTAACCCTGAAACTGAGCTGACCAACCACCTGAATAATCTAATGAGGTCGGTGGTAGAGTCCAATTTTATGGTGATAGGTTTGAAACGTTTCTTACCCTTAGGATAAGAAAGAAGACAAAACGTGGATGTGCAGCCTTCAGAATTTCTTGTTTCCCCTCGCACAGTATTTTGCTTTCCACAGCAGTAGGAATGTTGAGGCTGGTAGGAATCAGCTCTGCTAGGAGGAGGAGGAGGAAGAGGAAGGTTTTGCACAGTGGTGGCTGTTTGCTGTGGTCTGTCTCCATTGCGTGGCCGACCCTGGACCCCTCCTGGCTTCTGCTTCCTTGCAGAAGGAGCTGTTTGCTCAGAGCCACGCTTAGGCTGCGTGTCTTTACTAAAGCAATCGGTGTTTGTGGAGAGCTCATTAAGCTGGTGAATGCATATAGCAGAGGCACAGATTAAAATATATTAAAATATAAAATTTATATAATACATAAATACAAAGACACATTTCTCTCTAAACTTATTTATTTATTTATATTTATTTTTATTTGCTTGCAGGTCCTGCTCTGTCAACTCAGACCCACATGTCCTCATCCTCGGTGTCTGTCTAACCCTGCAAGGCTCTCGCCTCGTCTTCCCAAGCTCATCTTCATTCAGTATTTGCTTTTATGGGCAGGGTGAGCTCAGATACGCTCGTATTTGGGGGAAGATCTTGCCAGGCGCTTTCTTCAGCAGGGAAATTATCTGTGTGCTAGTCAAGTTGGCAGCGAGGAAAATCCATAGAGCGGGGAAGCCGTAGACTGAAGGAAGAGGCAGCGAACTGGAAGGATTAACCAATTCCTGTCGCCACAGAGTCTTCCCTCTCCCGAAGTATTAGTAAGAGATTCATTGCTAATATTCCAACAGAAAAAATCCCAAGCTTTCAAACCCTGGCAGCAGCTGGTCTCCAGTGGATGCAGCTCAATGGGTTTGTCAGGTTTTGCCCCTTCTGAAAGCTATTTCTGCTGTTCTGGTGGGAGAGTGCTGCAAAGAAGGTATGGAACTATTGTAAATAATAATAAAATTATCATAATGAAGGTTTCCCAAGCAACCTGAGCTCTGTTGGGCGAAGCAGTGGCTTTTGTTCTAGTTTATTGTGTAATCGTAGGAGAGATGTTCTCTAGAAAATGGTGGTTATACCTGAAGTTATGTTACAAAGTTCATCGAAACCCTAAAGCCATACAAAAAGTAGCTTTATTTACACTGGTTTTCCAGAAAAACACCGTTTGCAGAATCTTTGCAGGAAACAAACTGCGGGCCAGGGGCCTCTCCGGCTGATGTGCGGCAACCTCCAAGGCAGGGAGGGAATTCAAAGTTGTGTTTTAAGATAAAATGCAAGGTGAGAAGTGCAAATTATTTCAAAAGTGGGAGCGTTTTTCCTGCTAGGGCCTATGTAAAGCTGGGGCAATTGATAAAGTCATTGAAATGGCAGTGGGGGACAAGGTTGGTCGTGGGGAGCAGCATGTCTCATGCGCTGCCCCTGCCCCCTGTCACCACTGCCACCCTCTCCTCGTGTTTTTTATACAAAATAACAACTCTGGGGAAGCAGCCCCTCTCTCCCCGTACCAAAGGGCCCTTGACCCGCCCGGGCCG
>VWPW01003903.1:0-147480 GCA_013389825.1 Crypturellus undulatus | reverse complement strand
GGCCGCAGGTGGGGGGGCGGCCGCGGCGGCGGGGCCCTCGCGGCTCCCGCGGGCTGGAATTATCTCCTTTTCCCCCCGCTCTAATCCGCGGCGCTCGGCGATCATCTCGTTTGTGCCGAGCGGGGGCAGCGGGGCCGCCCCTGGCGTTAGGGGGCGTCGCGGCTGCACCTGCCCGCGGAGGGGCGACCTGCGGCGGCTGCCGTGGGGCCGCTGCCGCCGGGGCTGGTGCAGTGCGTTCATGGCGAGGCGCTGCTGTGGGCGCCTCGTGCTGTGGCGCCGCTTTGTTTATGACCAAGCGGGGCTCCCCGGAGCCCTTAGCAGCCCTCAGCGGCTGCGTGTGTGTTACGGGCTGAACCGTGGCGCCGTTTCCCGTATTTTCAGGGCCACAAGTGCGCGAAGTAATTCGCTCTATGCGTAGGAATATCACGCATGAGAAAAACACCCACTTTCCTTAACCTCAGATGTATCTCTTTTAAACCAGGCAATATTTGTAATAGAATACATAAAAATAGGTGGTATTTACCCTGTCTATACCTTTTTCCTTCTCCTTTTTTATGTATCTATATGGGTTATTAATTATAACTCTAAAATTCCTTGACCTTTACTAAGGCTCAATTTCTGCAAATGGATTAAAAAATGTAGCCAAGTCTGCTGCAAAGAACTGTTAACTTGCACTGCTGAAGTGGCATTCTGGCAGGTGAGTGCTGAGCTGTTGGATTGCCCCTGATTTCTAGAGGAAATTTTGGGGGTGGAGTCAGTAAGCAATAAAATATAATGATATCTTTTGTCGATTTGACACTTTGTGTAGCTGCTTAGTGTGCATTGCTTGGTATAAGCTCCACAGGTCTTCAAACAAATAAAAGAAATAAGAAATGCAGTTCTCTTGTTTGTTTGTTTGTTTTTCTTTTTAAAAAATACAAATAGATGTTCTTGTGAAGTGAGAGCCTATCGTTATGCAGCAGTAGGCATAAATGTCATAAAATAGCATAGAAAAATTGTTGCTGAAATGTTCCTACTTGCTGGTCACTGAAAGCACATAAAATTAAGAAGTTCTGTTATATTTCATAAGTATCTATACTATAAGTATCATACAGCTGCTTTTGTGTGACTGCTGGTAAAGACTGTAGGTTTGTCCAGGTTATGTAGGTAAAGTTTTCAAGGAAAAAAAATAGACCTTTTAGGTGTCAGTGTTTTCCTTCTGCTCTGTACTGTGTTTTATTTTTTTCCTTGTTGTGGAATACCACTGTTAGAGACTCGATATTCAGAATTGTGTATAGTATTTGGATTATGCACTCAAATAATAAAATGTAGTTGCTGTCTTAACCGAAAAACTAGGGGCTCTGATTCCCTTCAGGGAGAGGGAAGAAAATCTCCATTCAGTCCTCATTGTAAACAAGCCTAGAAAGGCTGGGAGAGAGAGCAGTAACAAGTGTTATTTCAATGTAGCCTTAGAAATGCTGCTCTGGTGATTGCTTTTCCCCCAGACCATACATTTGTAGGTAGGTCTGAGGTTATAGGTAGCTCTTAAGATCTTGCTCAAAGAGCACGAAAATTCTCTCGTGGAGAGTAATTTCTCTTGTCATGACAAAAACTGTTTGTTAATCTTACAGGGAGGGAGCAAAGGTGAAAAATGTCACTTTAGTTACAACCGCTGGTGAGAGAAGCACCAATTTTTCTTGAGTAGATCTGTTATTTACCTGCTTCACCCATTACCTTCATGCCTCTGGAGAAACTGGGCTGTAGAAGGTGTCAACGTTGGTAAAATTTCCTAATGTTCAGAGTTGTACTCACCAAACAACAGCAAAAAATATTTTGGTGCTTTAAGTTATCCTGATCTATTAAAGTAATTTATATATGCAAAAACAGAATTTTCTTGGCACGAATTGCCAGTGTTAGCTTTTGTCTGGGGCTTTAGTGTGTGTTTTTATTTCAGCCACTGCCAAGCCAAGGAAATGCTGCTTGTTTGCTACCGCTGCTCTTATTCCAGGAAAAGTTTTTGATGTGCCCTTGGATTAAAGCAATAGACTTCATATCCTAAAGGACTGAAGTTTGGGTCAGGGAAAAAAGATCCCGTTAGCTCAGTGCTACAACCAGCCAGACTGGCGGTGAGATGCGACAGTGTCTCTAGGCATCTGGGCCTACCTGCCCATTCCTGTGGATCAGGCAGGATGGAAGAGTGGCCGGCTGCAGCTGCTGTTCTCTTTGATGTAGCTGTGGTGTGTCATCATCTAATCTAGGTAAATTGGTTCAGAGGAGGATATACAGAACGTGTTCTTTCTGAAAGATGTCCGACTGCAATTCCAGGAAGTTTTCAGTGTTCGTAGTTGTGGAACTCTCCCAGCTGCCCAACTCTCCTACAAGCCTTTGTATGGTTTTGCAGCAAAGGTATTAAATGATTGCTGAGGATTTGAAAGGAAGAAAGAAATCCTAACTGCAGTGAAATTCTTCCTTGACTGTACTTCTTCAATGCTGTCTGTAAATAACTTCTTTCTGCTCTACTTTAAAAACTTCAGACTTGCTGAAAAGCAAGCAGTTTTTTTGGGACAAATTTAAGGTGGCCATTTGCAAAAACAAATAGTGAGATTTCCCAACCAATTTGTGTGTGGGGGGGGAAATACAGCTTGCTAACTCTCTAGTGTTTTAGTGTTTTCTCAAATCCATTTCTATCTTTAAGGGAATAGCTATTAAAATGATGCGCTTCAAAAGCCAGTATTAAATAACGAGAAAGATTAAAAAGAAAATAAGAAGGGGAAGGAAAGAAAGAACTCTTTAGCAAATAACTGCCAATTAAGATTTGGCAGATGTGCGTGAGCTGATTATGTACTTCATTAGGCTGTCAGTTTCTGCTGCTTTATTTTAATAGTGCCAGGAGCGCATTTAGGTGGTTCTCAAGAAAAAAACTTATTTTTTTGTGTGTAGTTAGTTCTGCCTGTTACCTGGCTGACCAGGTTAAATATGTGCAAGTCATGGAGAAGAACAACCTGCATGAACAGCACCTGATTTGAATTTAGTCAGGGAATTTTTGTGTTGAAATCTGTGTTTACAAATGCTTTCAATAAATTCATTTTAAATAAAACAATGAGAAATAAATCCATAAGCACAAACGTAGATAGCTAAATCTTTTCTTGCTCCTATTAAGAAAGACTGCAACTTCTTAATGTCCTAGCTTTTCTTCTGTATTGCAACCTCTTTTTATTTTTTCCCATCCCCACTAAATGTTGGCTTGCATATTTTGCAATTCATGTTTATTTTGGGGTAAAAATAGGTCTGCAAAACTTACAAAATGTTTCTCCCTGAGATTTTTAACGTTCTGATCTAACCAGTTTCTATTGAAGGCAGCTGATAAATGAGGGAATTCTTTGAGCTGATTGATACAGCTGTTTCTCTGTATCACTGAAGAGGTTTAAACTCTGTGTTTAAAATGGGAAGTTTGAGAGAGATGGGGAAAAAAGTCCCTCCCTGAAATTAAGAAAATCTGCACATTCACTTGTTCTGGAAGCAATAAAAATCATTGCAGTTGTGTTCTGCATTACAGGATATGTATTATAGTACTTTATCTTCCATGTCTTTACCACCAGGAACTATAATTGTCTGGCAGCAGGAGGGAGGTGACTAAGGAGATGCTTCAGGGATCTGTCTCAGGAGCAGATCTGTGTGGAGGGATGCGCTTGGGAGCTGTCTAGGCAACACGGTGTTGGGAGCTGGTGGCAGTACTCAGGGATGTGCTCATTAGTCAGGAAAAGGAGATGACTGGTGTGTTGGAGTAATTCTTGATGCCGTTCGCTATCTTGCCCTTAAAGGCACATTTTTAACATTTGGACTTAATTAACAGAGGAAATGGTCAGTCGGAGGTGACTGAGAAAATGTGTGTTGTGTGACTGAATGAAGAATGAATCACACTGTAAAATGTCTCCGGAAAAGAGCATCTCCTAAGATGTATCTGACTTTGAGTATGACCGGGAAAGCTTCATGAGATCTCAAAGCAATAGGCAGTTTTAGTTTGTGTAGTGTAAATTTACATTTCTACTGTTGCTGACTTGGAGATTAGATGTAATTTTATGAGGAGAGTTTAAGATTTTTGAACTTATTTATCCTGAAACAGAATAACTGAGAGTTGTTCACTCTTGTGAATACCACATCTGAGAAGCTGGATGAGAATTAATCTAGAGATGACTTGTTCAAGGTTAGCCAGACATCAGTTGTCCACAGATATATTTATAGTAGAAACAAGCCAAAGGTTCCTAAATACAGAGGAGTGAAGTTGAGGAACAGCTATTTACATTGTGTGCAAAGGCAAGCAGTGGAGTGTCTATATTGAGAGGTTTATTAGGTGGTTTGTATGAGGAGTGATGTTTAAGTAGAAGTGGTAGTATTGGAGTATGTCTTTTTACTCTTGATTCTTCGAAAATTTTAAGTGAATTTGCCCTCGATGTATTCATAGTTATGCTGTATGCATCAAGACCTTTGTGATTTCAAGGGGATTGCCCATGGGCATGATGAGAAAGTGATTTCTTTCCCCATCAGCCCTATCCGCAAAGCAAAATGGCTTTTATTTTTAGCTTGGTTTCCTAAGGGTGACAACTTTTAAGTGTCCTTCAGGCTTCTATCATCACCTAACAGTGCCTTCACCCAACAGGGAGCCGCATCTCATGATGAGAGTCTGCCATCTTGGTTCACTACCATTTCATGAAAGTTGCTGCCAGGGTAGGGAAGAAAGAATCAGAGCCCGTGTGGCTGGAAGTGCAGATGGACAGACTTGTGCACAGGGGTGGGTAATAAGGCTCTATCAGCCCTTCCAGCCTGGGCACTGTGGCAGGGGGAAGCTGTTGGTGTGAGCATGGAGAGAGGCGGGGAGTGCTGTGGAGACATGCCCCGGGGTAGAGAAGGGCTGAAGGTCTGTCTGGTGGAGCTGCTAGACTCATCACGGGATGAGAAGGAGCGAGTGGTACACGAACCTGAGTTTGTAGGCAAAGTAGACTTCTCGTGGTTACTCAAGGAACAACTTCTTTTGTTTTTATTTTTAATGCAGAAAGTGTTAATTCCAGATGACATGCCAATATGCTTTAAGTAATCTGAATTATTCTTAGAAAATATAGGTACTTGTTTGGCATTTCTTTGTATGCTTGGGATTCAATTCATTGTCAAGGCTGTGGGACAGGAAGGGGGATTCTTCAGAGTGAAATTATTGGGGAAAATTGGAAGTGGGTTTGTCTTTTGAGCCACGTACGATGTAGCATACTGTGGGGGAAGGGGGTGGTGCTGGTGGTTATTAGTGATTTTGTGTTGGAGAAGCGAGCAAAGTTGATGTTAATCGTCCTGAATGTAGCATTTGTTAGTTCTTCCCTTTCCGCAGTCAGTGGCATCGCTCAGCTGGACTCGAGTCGCAGTATCTTGCAAACAAAGCCTTTCTATTCAATAATCCTATATTTAGAAAACCGGAGACATCTTATGAGCCCAAGATAAACACCAGGGAAATATAGAAGAGCTATTGCCAGAACCTGTGATCTTCTAGAAGATTCTTTACTACATACTTAGTGGCATTTAAAAGCAAGTAATAAGGGAACCACTGATGATGAGGAAGAGTATTTCCCCCACTCTTCATATGCCTTATGATGTAAATACACTAGCTTTTCCAGTTAATAGGTTAAACAGTTATTTAAAGCATAGTTCTGCTACAGAAGGACTGCAACTGCCTGGTGCCCCCCAACAGTTAGTCTCACCAGTGGCCATGCACATTTAATGGATTTGTTCTTTTGAGAAATGAGAGCTCTGTTCGGATAGGGATAACAAAACACTGGTCTTAGATTGGAAAGTAACAGAAAAATGTTAGTCTCCTAGAGATTCTGATGCAACATTTTCTAGTACTTCAAAGAAATGTTTGTTTACTTGAGCTAAGTCTAGTATCTTTTACTGTGATATTCAATAGGAAGAAACCAAGGGAAGCACACAGTAGGATCTTTCAAAACCAGTTTCAGCTGATGATTTTAGCATATTCGTAAGTTTTGGATCAACCTTAATATCACTGCATCTTATTTCTTCATGTCCTGTATGAAAACCTATATGCTCACCACTGACCCTCAAGGTAGGGATCTGAAATACCCGTTTGAGTTTTCAGAGGTTGAAACGATCTTAAGCAGTTTTCTGGTGAGATCCTGAAAGCTCCCTTTGAGCTTTATGTGGCTATAACTCTTTGCTCATAGACATGTTTCAGTGTTGCTTAAACAAAGAGTCTTTAGTCAAAACTTACTGGAGGCTCTGGGAAGGCCGCTGCGGGTCTGAGCAGCCTACGTGCCTTGCAATATATTTGGGAGGCAGTAGCTTCCCATGGAGGTAAAACTTCCCTCTAGTCCACTGGACTCCTTTTCTTCTCTTGACACTTTCTGGATATTAAGCCTTAAGCTACAACAAGTGGTGATGAAAAGTGGGTCACTGCTCCCTGCATTGTCCTGTTTCCCAGAGCTCTGTCTGGATACAGCTTGTGGAAGCCGAGGGCCTAACCACACTGCAGTGTTGGCACTAGGTTGTTGGCGGGGGGAGCCTTGATTTGTTTTAAACATAAAAGCTTCTAGTGGTGTCCTTGAGTAGTCGGCATGCTAGAGTTCAATGAAGTGTGCTTTGGCAGATGGCTTGCTGTTGGAGAAATCTCCTGCTCCTGTATCTTTGAACAGCAGGGGACACTCTCTTTCCTATAAATATGCTTACAATGAGCTGTTCGTGCCAGCTGTTAATTTGGGATATCTACCCTTTCAGTTTTCGGGTCTTGGTTAATGAACCTGTGTGTAAGTGTCAGTGAAACCTAGAATAATGTGTAATTAAATGGGAGCCAACTGAAGACAATACATAGCTTTTTCCTGATCTGTTTTCATGCTGGTTTGTGTCTTGCTGGAAAGGATGTTCTACCCTAAGTTGTATATGGGCCTGTATCAGAGACTGATAAGTTGTCTTTGCAGGGAGCTGGTCTGCATGGGTCTAGTAATGGTGTTTGGGTCTAAGAGGACAGGTAATTAAAATGTGCTGATGATTGCCTTTTTAGATAAAAATGGCTATGGAAACGTCGATGTGAATTTGCCCACTTCACCTGTGCTTGTTATGTATATGCAAGTTAGTATATATGTAGAGAGAGCATGTGTTTGACTGAGAAAGCCCGAATGGGGTAGGTGATACAGAAATGTAAGGATTATTGTAAAACATTTTTTTATCAAAAGTTGGGTGTTGTATTTTCTTTTTTTTCCCTAAATGCTCTTGAGCTGTAATGGTTGATAAATTCTTGATACACAGATATGGAACGGAGCTGCCTGCTGCCAGCATCCCTGGCCTTGCAAACAGGAGATTCACCTGCCTGTTGTGTGTGTTTTGGCTAAAGTCTGTGTTGATTTCCATCACTGAGACAGACTGCTTATTAGGAAGAGCTGGCCCTGAGATTTCGGAGGACTGGTTCTTGTGCTCTCTGTAGCGCTGCCTCACTGTTCCGTCGTGTGCACTGCGTGTGCAGCTCTCCGCTCTCACTGCTTGCTTTTGTCTCAGCCTTTCTGAGTATGCCAAGAAGTTGATGGAAATTCTGCACAAAGTTGCTCTACTGTTTGTTTTATTTATTATTTTTTTCCTGATTAGTAGTTGGTTATTTATCTGACCAAGAGATTTTCTCACAAGGAAGATTCTTTTTGAAGGAAGAAGTCTTGCAGAAACAGCTTTTGTCTCTGGAGATGGAGAATTGGCTTCTTTCTTTAACTTTTTTTCATTAAAGGCTGCAACTTGGATATTTTTTCCCCCTTCCATTCTGAAGTGACTAAACTTCAGCTCACTATTCCCAGACAATATTTTTGTTCTGTTATTTAAAAAAAAAAAAAAGTGGTGATTCTTTTCCCCCACTTGGATAGGGGATGCAGTAAGGCTAGGAGAGTGTTTTACCAATATTTCTGATGAAGTTGATAGCACTGAAAAATGTGTCTTTGCTTAAGATTAGAAGAACGAACTTCAAGACCTCATGAGAAAAGCTCTGATTATATCGAGTGGATATTTCATTACGTGTCATTTTAGTAACAAATAGTTGGCCAATAAAGTCAAAATTGCTGTGTGAGAGTTGAAAGGTTTCTTAGGATCTTGTGAGTTATATTTGGGCTCCACAAAAGTTCTTATGTGACAGCCAGTGTAGGGTAAAGTATGGGTGAATATGGAGTTTTTAGTTAAGATGCAGAAACTGGGGTAGTGAAAAATAGTCTTATAAATCTACCATATTCTTCACATTCCCCTTTTGATGGGAAATGAGAGGATTGATGATAAATGCCGAGATGACTTCAGCACACTGTGAATTTAAGCGGATAGGCAATGGAACTGAAAGTCCAGGTCTTGCAGCATAATGGCAAATGAAGTGTTGAATCACAATCTGGGAATTTCCTTTCCACAATATTTTTGATAAAATACTGGAATAAGTTGCCTGGAGAGATCTCCAACCTTTGGAGTAGTCACAACTTAATTATTTTCTTGTTTTGTCTCCTGGTGTTCATTAGGAAAGTGCTTTTCTGGTTCCCCTTTGCAGATGTGGAACCCAACACCGAGGAGCACGATGTGATTATTGTGGAAATGGGATTGACCATAGATTTGCAGGAAGTAGATGAATAAATCTGGAACTGGTGCCTGCAAAGCTGGAAGTTCAAAATGAGTTCCCTAACAGAGATGAGAAAGTGGACAGTGCTGTGAGCACCAGGTCTGCTGTGCTCAGTTCTACCTCTTGTCACCAGGTTGTGCAAACTTTTTAAATAGCTCATGCTTTTTGAGCCTCATCTCTATTTTTATCCCGGAGGGGTGGGGAAGGATGTTGGCAATAATTCACCTTGGGAGTGAACGATCACCTTTCTTCCCAGGCATCTGTTTCCTTTTTTACATGAATATTTTCGAAGTGCTGCTATGACTCAGGAGAAAGAGGCGGTGTTGCTAGGCAGCAGCCGGAGCCCTTCGCAGATGCCATGTGATGGCAGTAAGCTGCCTTGCAATAATCCATCGATGGCAGCATTCCTGGCTGAACTGCTCCAGTGCAAAAAGAGAGGAGCATCTTTGACAGGAGCAGATGCTGCCTAGCAACTGCTGGTGCTCCCTGGCCAGGCGCAAATACTTTCACTTAATTGTAGCATCCTTTTGGTAATACAAACAAACTTAAAGTGGCTAGCAGATCACTTCCCATTCTACAGTATAGTTTTTCTTTCAAGATTTTGCATAAAAGTTCATAGAAACCATTAATAATGTCAGGAGATTCTTTAGCGCTCTTTTAAATCATGTCTTTTATTTAATCCCTGCTCTCAGATTGTAATGTCTGGATGGCTTTTAATCAGCTTTTGATAATCTTTTTTTTTGTGTGTGTGTGTGTGTGTGTGTATTACATTAGTGCCTGGCAGTTCCAATCGGATTAGAGCCCTGTTCTGTGTGGTGCGGCACCAGTAGACTTTGTAAGAAATTGCCCTTGCTACCAAACGCTCACGTTGCTTTACTTGGCTTGATGGGTTTTTTAGGATGTAATTGGATGTATCTTCTTTTCCTTCCTATGTCATTTCTTTATATTGCCCATCTTTCTTAAACAGCAGGATGTTTTAGAAGTCTTGGGTCTCATTTTTGTTCCTTGTTTTCTTCGGGAATGTACCTTCTGAGTATGACATGAACTTACAAATTAATTTGTGAGTCTCAAAGTCATTTTTGGCTAATAACTGAAATCTCCACCCATAATTAATCATTTAATACTTGGAATATGTACTGTGGAGGTGAAGAGACTTTCATGCTAACTTCCCTGTGGTTCTCTTCCTTGTTGCATATCATCAAAATCTGACTGTGCAGGCTCTACCAGCTTTTGTTAAGCAGTTTTAAAATCAAATCGTATCAGCCATTAATTTTGCAGTGAAAATGTTGGGGAGGTTTCTCTGGAAAGTGCTTTGTGCTTTTTTGAATGGTTAGGCCCACAGTTTTCCCTCTTGTGAGGAACTGTTCTATAAGCTAAATCTTAAAACTTGGGTATCTTCCTCTGTGGAGTAGTTTGTAACAGTTTTTCCCTGCCATCATATTGTTGTAGCTTAAAGGCCTCTCCCTCTCTGCCATCCATAATTACAGGGAATTAATATCTCATCTTTCCTGGAAAAGAAGTTGATAGGAAAAGATAGCTCGTAGGATTATAAAACCATGAGTGATGTGGAGTAGAGGAGTAGAAAATGTTTGATTACTCCTCAGTTAGTATTAGTATACTTAGTATATAAAAAAAAAAAAAACCCAAGACTTTTCTGCATGGTACATAAGTGAAGTGAAATGTGGGATTTGGGCGTGATATGTATGTTAAATGTTGCTAGGGTTCAAAAACGTTTAGATGGATCTACAGGGGAAAAAGTGTGGAGAGCTGTTGTTTAGTAATAATATCTCACCAGCAATCTCTCGCATTAGGAAGTGCTGATCTACACATTACTGGAGTAATTTGTAGATTACTTGCCCTCTACTTAATACTCTTCCCTCACCACTCCTTTTGGCCCACATTAGGGAAAAGAGCTGGGTTTGGAACCATCTTTGGCAGAACGACTCTAAGGTTATGCTGCATGGAGCCTTTATTGTCATGGAGAGGCAGGGAGGAAAATCACGATCATCTCACTCATCTGTTAGGAACACCTTATGCTTGGAGGGATTAGGCCTTCTTAATAGAGGAATTGCTGTGGGGAGGAAAAAAGCTTTTTAAGAAAAGATGCAAAATCTGGAATAATTTTTGTTATTTTCTTAAAGATCAGTCAGTCATAAATCAGTTGCAAGATTGACCTAGACTACTTGTTAACTAATGGTTTAATATGAAGTTAAAAGTGTGCAATCTTGTTTGTGTAGACTATTTACAGTAATTTTTTGTTTGGTGAGAATTGCGGCCAAGAAGAGTTATTTAGTGAGAAAAAGTGTCATGTACAAAGTAGCACTTTGGAACTCTTTTAGTGTTTGGAAATAAACTATAAGAGCTGCAGAAGTAGGTCAGGAATTCAGGTGACTGTTACTGCTATACATTTATTCATATAATAAGTCTTTTTAGAAAAATCTACTTGGTCTACTTGATTTGCCTCAAGTGTTTTTGACTTTCTTTTTAATTTACACCTGGATATCAAAGAAAGAAAAGGAGTTGGCTTAATTTGCCAGACCATTGCATGTGACATCCATGTTTCAGACTTGAAAAACGAAACAAAACCCCCCACCCTAAATTTGAGACCCATTATGAAGAGATATGTATTTACCCAATGCTGAGCATCCCTACAGAACGCTTGGATGATGTGTTAGAGGTGCAAGTACAAAGTTCAGGAGAACATTGAAACTTGTAGTGCAAAACAAAATTAGGTGTCTGTGCAGATTAATCAATTGATAAGCTAGACAGCTAATTATTTTGGATAGAGAATCATACATATGCAGCTCTGCTGCTCCTGTTTATTACTCTTGTCATTGCTTCTGGAATTAGTTTGTCTGAAGACATTCTTAGGACACGATGAATACATAGCCTGGGTAACTGCACACTAATTGTAGAACAGAGCAACTATGAAAATTAAATGGTAAGGTGTTGATGAGGCTAAGATTCGTGTAGAATAACAATATGTATTTCAGTCTGGATGTGTTCTAGCAGCAGTGCTTTCTGTTTCACGACAGAAAACTTAGGAAATAAGATCCAAATAATAACAAAACCCAACTTTATGGTTGGAAAAATATAATTTAGATCTGGAGAGGGAATGGAAACTTTTTGAACTAAATTTGTTTCTCTTCATTTAAATATATGGAATTTACATTAGTAAATCATGAAATGCAAAGAGAGAAAGAGTGATAAAACTGTTCTGTTTTTTTGTGTAGATAAGTACTGGCTGATGGTGGACTTAATTTGTATTTATTACTGTAAATAATACATTATGCAATGTTAAAATGTCAAAATACTCTTACAGGCTTTACTTCAATGTGTAGAAATAGGTTGAAAACAAAATAGAAGATACACAAAAGGACATATATAAATATATATTTATATATACACACATCATTGTGCTGGAAAGGAATTTTATATACTAAGAAAACTTGTTTTGTGGGGGGAATTAAGCATCTACATTCTGTGTGACTTTTTACGTGGATGTCCTGTGTTGGACAGCAGTCCAGCATTTTCCTGTTTTTCCTCTTGACTTTTCCTAATATTTATGGAAAAAATGTGACCCAGTTCTGAGGTTTATCATGTAATTGAAATAAGTTTGAAAAAGTGATCTTGGGAAGAGTTGAGAATGAGGTGGGCTGGGTTGGAAGATTAGGCCATAGGAGGCCATTTGCCTTGTTTGCTTTTGCACTTGGATGAACCTTTGGCAGCCCTAGCATCTCACGCAGAGCTTTGCGGGTGAACAATGCACTGTGTGGAAGGAGCACTTTGAAAGGCTCTGAACTACGCTGCTGTTCTGTGTGACACTACCCTGCTTTTTATGCTGGAAGGAATGATTAATGCTTGTTCCTTGGTCACCTTCTCCATGCGACTCACAGGTGTCAGTACCTCAACCTCAAAGGACAAAGCAGCAGCAGGAAAGATGTGGAAAGAAGTGACACAGGAGATGGCAGAGGTTGTGGAAGGGCTTTGAAATTATGAATTATTAACCAGAATATGAAGAAGTTGCTGAGAGAGTAAGGTTGTGCTCGTGACAAGGACTGTTAATAAAACTCTAGCCTTTCACTCAATGTGGCAATAGCCTGTTGAGAACCCATCATCTTGTATATGAGGTTAGACCTTAGGTCTGTTTTCCTTAATGATTTTTAGGGACATTTAAGCCTGTTCTTTAGAACCATTTCTTTTAATGTTGGTAACTTACATTATGCAGCTGCTTACACAGTGTCAGGGCGTATTTCTTGGGCAGACACTTTTACACTTTTCCGTCTGTCTTCTCCTGCTGTAACTCTGGCTTTCCAAATTATGATTCCAACTTTATCTGTTCTTGTATGTGATATCCCTGTTCCCTTCCTGCTGTCACAGTTAGAATTGCCTGCCTGTGTGAGTATGTTTGTGGGGTGGTGGTTTTTCTTTCTTAATAACAATTGCATGTGTGTGCAGGTGACTGACTTTTGCTGTGGACCCCTTGGGTACAGTTGAAGCACCACAATTCAGCGAACCCTGAGCGGGAGATGTTTCCCGTA
The DNA here is from genome assembly GCA_013389825.1 of Crypturellus undulatus. NCBI lineage: Eukaryota > Metazoa > Chordata > Aves > Tinamiformes > Tinamidae > Crypturellus > Crypturellus undulatus. The sequence continues at coordinate 134,334 of VWPW01003903.1, read as the reverse complement.
CGTGATACATGCTGCAGCCTCAGAGCTCTCCTCCTTAGCAGGATGGGGCTTCAGCAGCTGCCCAAAATTAACTTTCGTGGGAGGAAACTGTGGCGTTCTTATAAATCTGAATGATGGAGAGGAAGCTAATAACTGAAAACAGTTGGTGAACGTTACACCAGTCTGGCTCACAGTCCGAGAGAGATCGTTCAGGTCTGTTCACTGCAGGGTGAAGGTTAGACCTATTTTGATGATGGGTTACAGCTTCACTCTTTGGTGACTTAAGAGATTAATCTTGTAAGAAAGAGTTGATGCCTGTTGATTAATGTGGAGTCTGTAGATGACCATATTGCTATAAAGAATATCTCTGCGGGAAGGCACAAGTCACTTAGCAGAATCTTCTCTGTAATTGTTTTTCTCCAGAATGGTTAAATTATTGCATATTTTCCATATGCATTTATATGATTAGATCAAAAAATATAACTTTTTTCATGAGTGAAAACTAAATCCAGTAGCCTGGCAAACTGCTACTTGCGCTAGTGTTTTTGTTGGATTACATTTTCTGTGTTACTTCAGTCCAGAAATTTTTTTTGTTTATCCTGTCACATATAACAGTTTTTGGGCCCTAAGAGCCCACAGAACAGTTAGGTCCTTTGATGGGATCTCTACTTCTTCCTATTGGTTAAAATGCTCTACCCTGAATTTTGCTGTGAAGACTAAACATAGGACGCTATTTTGTTCTGTTTGGATCTTGATTCATATTCTTCATCCTGTCGCTCCCCTTTGTGTGTTTGCTGACTGTAGCTTGCTCTTTCTTGCCACTTTCCCTTTGAGAGCCAGGTACGAAGCTGAAACTTTCCTCCTAGGAGCTTCAGTGGTTCTGGCAAGAAAAAGGTTCTTTGGGAGGACCTGAAATGCAGCTGTATCGTGGGAGAGTCACAACCAGCGCTTATGTATCTACATTTAATGGAGCTTGTTCTCCCTTTAATAGGAAGAAAAGTAAGGATAGTGCCCACTGGAGGTCACTGTTTCAACTCTTGGGATTCCATTATGTAGGGAAAGTATAGGGAGCACTGAGTGCTCCTTGTTTGTGTGTTGTTATTTAGAGTAAGGTACTCGGATGATTGCATTAAAACTGTGTCTGAGGGGTGTTTTTAAACATTGCTGGTGAGAAATGTAAGACTTGAAAAAACAAAATGGAGAAATCTTATTTCTAATTTGTCCTGTGTTTCAACATACCTCCAGTAACTATCCTTAGCTGTGCCCTTGTGCGTTAATAAATATTGTTTTGGCTAAAGAATATGTTGTTATACATGATTATAAAATTAAGTTTGTAAATTAGGAGTTTGTTGTGCAATTCCTTTAAAATCAGTATTCATGTTTTCTGTTTCTTTTTTTCTTTGGGTAATAAAAACTAAAGATTTATGGGAAAGTGATATTTAAGGTGAATGCCATCTTGGTTGTTCTGTATTTATGAAAGTGCAGATTCTGTCATATATCACAGTTAAGATTTCTGCAATATACTAACTCCACAGAGTGGAGGAAACTAGATTCCTGCTAATGATCCCTTGTTATATTGTTTAAATCTCAGGAATAAAATTCTTGACCCCTATTAAGTCAGGACTGTCTGTTCTGTTGAGTTGTAAGGGAGTAAGAAACCTTCATTTACCCTGTGAGTTCATTTGGGGTTAGTGATTAAAATAATTACAAGCCTCGCTTAATTCAAAAATCTTCCAGAAAAGCTAGCCTTTAATGCTACCGCTGAGCTTAACTTGTGATATGGGTTAAAATGTACATTTCTGATAAGGAGAACTTGACTGACACGTTTTCTGGGGAGCTATTTAATTGCTATTTTTGTAAGGAACGAGCAAACGTGCTATGGTTAGAGGAAAAAAATCACATAAAGATTCATGCCTTATGTGTGTGTCTCTTTCTCCACCCTCTAGTGATATGCAGCTTCCGAGGAGCCGTACCGCAAGGTTTAGTCCTGGAACTAGGTGAAACTGTCCAGATCCTAGAGAAATGTGAAGGTAAGAGCGATGCCCAAAGAGAACCCTGTTTTCTCTATAAACTTATGCAAATACTTTAATATAGCAGTTTTAATAATAAGTTGTTTGGGAGTCATGATGCATCAAATTGAAGCACTTGGATAAGACCTAATCTGACCCACTTTCCGTAGGAATGGCTGAGTGCTGTTGGCATTAATCCAGTCTGATAGGGGGTCAGTGTGTTTTAAGTTAACCATCTGTCTAGCAAATGCTGAACCCTGACCTGATTGTTGTATTGGAATTGGGTCTTACAGTGAATTTTCATCATTTTAAATGTAGAATAAGCGTCTTGATTTTTTTAACCATACTTTCTCACTGTTTTCTTTATGCATTTTTGTTCGTTTTACAAGTGTTTATTTTTAGAAATGTCTGAACATGTGAAAAATGATTATGCAATACAGTAGCAGATGATTTGGGACCAGTACTGGGGGGGGGAAACAAAGAATACTGGTTTAGAGAAGATTGCTTTTTATTTATACTCTGTTCTTTTTATACCTAGAGGAAAATGTTATTGTAAGTATTATAACTACAGTTCTTACTTATATGGTTGGAGAGGGCTCTGTATGAAGAGACTGAATGTCCTGGTCTTTTGTTTTATTCATGTGAATAGGTTGATTGAAGTTGATATATTTAAAATTTAAAGGTAATGCTTTTCATCCTAATGTTCAAAGTAAGCAAGTGGTATGAAACATATTTGCAATACTTCTAAGAAGTAGGTTGACAAGGTCCAGTACGATAGTACATTTCATTATAGGGTTTGAATTGGAATAGTGTGACCTTAGTTCTGAAATTTTAAAAGCATAAATTCAAACTTCATATTTTCAAATCAGAGTTCCAACTTGATTCTACAAAATTGTAGGTTTAGTTTTGTGTTCTAGTTAATGCTGAAGGTGAAAAGTGAACATGAATTTTGCTGCAGAAACCTTCTGCGTGCTTCTTAAGGACACTTTCACACTCCTCAAACTATCTGTTGTTCCTAATGCTTTTCCGTTATATTCAGAGATGCTGTTCGTGTGCTGGCTTTCTCCTTAACAAAGAAGTGATCTCACACATGATTTTTTTTTTTTTCTAGGAAAGTAAGAGCTTNTTTTTTTTTTTTTTTTTCTCTAGGAAAGTAATAGAGCTTCATGTACATGTATACTTTTTTTTAATGAGAGTTTTGCAGTTCAGTGGTGCTGTTTAATCTGCAGAAAAGCTTGTGTTATTACACATAAGAACACATTATTACACATGAACATACTTCATGACAACACACAGAATAGTTCATCCTTGCTCCAGCACTAAGTGTTGCTTGTAGTCATGCTACCAAGCCTGGTGAATTAGTAAGGAAGAGTTAATTCTGGCATAGGGAGAACTGTGTCTGTTGTTGAAAACTTTGGTCATGTTATTTTCAAAGGAGGCTCTGGGAAAGAGTTTTCTTGGCTGGGGAACAGTGTTTCTGCAGAAGCGTGGTATTTTTGGAAGGGAGCAAATTCCCTCTATCCTGTCACTCTGTCTGCAGGGTCTTCAGCAATAAGAGCTATGATGCTGAAAGGATGTTTTAATTTTGATAACAGCTTTTGGAACTCCACAACATGGTATGCTAAATATTCAGGTGGTCTGTACTTTTGCATGTGTGAATTATGCAAAGAAGCATACAATGCATGCAAAGTAGCTTATTAAAAGGAAAAAAAAATGTTCAAGCATTCAGGGGTAAGTGGTTGTTTACCACAGTACTTGGTTTGCCCTGCAAAATTAGCATGAAATGTGACTTTTTCTTCAACCTCTGCATTATTTGCTTGGGTTTTCTATTGTCTGAACAGACTGGATAAATTAATGCTAACCCACAGAAATAAGGGTTGTTGTGAGTGTCAGCAGGAGATCAGTCATTTCAGCTTCTCTTTTTGAGACAGAGTGGGCACAATTCTCTGTAGCAGGGACAAAAAGAGCTCATGTAAACAGAAACCTTCTAGGGACTTACAGTGATTTCTGAGACTTGCTGAAGAATCGATGCTGACAAAATTAAAATACTAGTTGTGCTTCTGAACATACTTTTAATCATAATGAGTTACTCAATAACTGTTGCAGGAAAGTGCTGTTGGAGTGACTGGCATAAAAAAACAGTTACTATTTTTAGAGCATATTCATTTAGAGAGTAAGGATTTTGCACAAAGTTCTCTTAAGTACCCTTGCTACTACATTTAACATGTGCAGAGTTAAGAGGGTATGTGTTATATATGCATACATATATGTGTTATATATGTATACATGCAATTAAGAATTCAAAAACTCAATTCCTTCTCTTTAAGGCTAAGCTGATAAGATATTAGTAAATCCCTGTCTACATTTTCTAAAAAATGCTTAAGGAAGTATTTTTGTTTTATAAAAAGTATGGATTTTTTGCATGTACCTTAAGCGAGAACTTTTTAATTTTAGTCACTTGTGTGTCTTGTTGCTCTGTGCTTTGCAAACCTGACTATAGAATTCTAAACTGTTATTTTCTAACCCTGTCTAAATCTGCCCCTCCACTGCCCCCTGCCCAGTAATTTGACATGACACATCTCAAACCCAGGGGTTAAACTCTGCCTTTCCTGTGAAGCTCCCAAGAAGTCCATCTAACGTTACGCCATTGCTAAAGCGTGTGACACTACGAGGGCAGTTTGATAGTTAGTCTGCATGAATTGGCACTCCAGTGGCCTTGCTCAAAGGGATTCCTGCTGGTAAGGAATATTCTTCAGGATGTCAGCCATATGCACGGGTGACTTTCACAGCTTTCCTCTCCCTATTGCTCCGAGTCCTTCCTACGATGACCCTGCCACTGAGAGAGGATTGAAATGTAAGTGGTGATCTCTGCTTTACTTGCCATGCATGGAGGAGGACAAAAGGAATGCTTATATTGTGCCACCAATAGATGCGGAAAGGCAGAGCTTTCTGGGCTCAAGATATGTGGCTTGAGTGTACTTACTATTTGAAATGTATATGTTGACTACATACTTCAAAAAACACCTATCTTGAGTCATGGCTCTTGCTTGTCACTGATAGATTTGCAAGATGAGTATCCTCCCTTGAACTGACACACCGACATTAACCCGATGGGGAGGATATCGCAGTAACTTGACTGATACAGGCAGAAAGGGTAGAAGAAAGGTCCTCTGCGGATTTTTCTTCCCATGTTTAGATGACAAAGTAGCTTCTTTCCTTGCTGACAAATGAACTTAAGTACAGACACTGGCATAACTAGTTCTCAGCAAGTGTGGCTGTAAGAAATGGGGTTCTGAGTAAGCTCAGAAAGACTGTCTTGGCTGTTTATTGCGAGGAAGCAATTTGCTTTAGATTAAAAATGCTACAACTTCAGTGCTACTGGCTTGAAGCCCTGTATATTCAGAGAAGAGGAGAAACAAGTAACTGAAGGCTGGAGCAGCGGTTGGAGTACTACATTACCCATGCCAATTCTGGAACCTGCACTAGTCTCTTTACTTACACAGTTGCTGTGTATGATCATAGCATCCCTAAGCCATCGTGCAGTATTTAAAGTTTCTTTCCATTGTCTCCAGCAGTGCAAGTGTGGCCAAATAAAGTCTTGCCAATATTTGGGACATACAGAAGTTGCACAGTTTTTTGGGAATGTGTGTTTCCCCTCCCCCCGCCTCCCCGAGGTTTCTTCTGGGGGTAGGATAGGGAGAGGAAGGAGGAAGTTGAGCCCGTAAATACATTTTAGCAGCAGATAGTTTACAGTGAGAGACTGAGTTTTTCTTTGCAATGACAGCAGTTGCTTTTGAGACCCTCCTCTTATACTCCTTGGCGCATTGCATCAACTGTCATTCCATTTACTTTTAATCATTCTGTTGTTAGAACTTTCTGCTTGTTTCCTTTTTATTTGTATTTTTTCTTGCCAATTTGAGGTTTTAATGCCTTTGTAAAGCGTTTCTGTTAGTTTTGCTGTCACCCATAAGGGTTATACCCTATTCTGGTTGCAGCTTGCATCTAGGGAGGAATGAGGAACCTCCCTGTCAGATTTTGCTGCAGTGGGAGCAGTGCAGGCTTCACCTGGAGCCAAGAGCTCCAGCGATGCTGACTTACCCTAAGAAAGATGTTCCTGGTGAGATATCCCCTTTCCTCTTTGCCTTTTGTGGAGCATGACAGCGGAGCTGATGTTTCTTAGACCCTCACAGCTACTGTGGGAGATCTCGCCTTGCTGCTCAAGTTAGTCCTTTGCAGCTCAGGAATGGTGTCTTGACTTCCTTCTTTGGCTGAGGCCAAGGCAAAACACTAAGTTCTCATTCAACCTCATCTACTTTTGTTTTATGGCATCTCTAGCTGTGTTATTAGCATCTTCCTGGAGTTCTGCTGGCACAAAGCTGCCCCCTGACACAGTGTTGGCAGCCTGGGCCGGGGTATCATCTGCTGCTTGCCCAGTCCTGGCACTGCTGGGGCATCGCTCTCGGAACAGAGTGCTCTTGGCACTGAGTGCTCTCAGCATCAGGTCTTCAACAGCCCTGTTACCATTCCTTTTCTGGGGCACTTTGAGCACGTGTAGCTGTGCACAAAGACACTCTGCAAGCCAATTCTTATAAAGCTGAGAAGGTACAAGGCATTATTTCTGGTCTAACATGAAGAAAATTACAGTTTTAGCTAAGCAGTACTGTGCTCATCACTCCCAGTAAGGCATCCAAGGAGACTTGAGTTTTTGGCCAGGTGCTTGTCAGTCAGGAGGAAAGTGCTGGCCTCCACTGAGCCCTGGAACGAAATCTGCTGATACTTAGAGCACTGACTGACAGGCTGCCTGTTATTTATTTTCTGTTAGGATTTTTATGTTTCCAAATTGGCATTTCTCTTGTTGAAGACTTGATGGTCCTTGTCTCCACCATCTTTATCCTATTACTGATGGTAATTTTCATGGTAATTTTACTTTCTTCTTTTCTTCTTTTCTTTTTCCCCTTATCCTTGCAGACTTTTCCCTGGCTTTTTCTTGCAGATGAGCAGTTTTCTCCAAGCCTGAACCAGGGCTGGACAGAGGTGCTGTGTTGGAGCTGGTGCTTGGAGCAGGGGCAGCCAAGGGGGAAGGAAGGAAGGAAGGAAAGGCTGCAGAAGGGATGGAGTTTCACTGGGTGATGAGTGGAGTTTCTTGATGGAGGAGTTACAAGTTTAGCAGGCTGTTCTCATTCTGCATGCTTATTTATCTGCTCCAAACTCATTCTTTTTATTCTCTTCCTAGTTTTTAGCAGTGACACTGGCTGTTATTTATGTGAATGACAATGGAAAGCAAACTTCTTGTTTCTTCCTAGTTTTTATTTGGCTTTTGTGTCTAACATTTACCAAGTGTTCATCCTGGGGCTATACAAGTGTGTGTTTAACCATTTTACTGTGGCCCATGTTTAATGCTTCCCTAACCAGCGGTCAAGTGATTGTTGCTGTCTTTTGGAAATTGGTATGCAGACTTGGAACTATGAGAAAAGTATTTTTCATGTATGTTTAAAGCTGTTTTATGCCATTTGTACCACAACAAAAATATATTTTTTTCTGTAAGAATAAAAGATTGTTATAGTACTAGAAAAATCTTGTAAATCTAAAGTAAGATAAAGAGGCTAAGAGTGTTCTTTTTTGCTTTGTTTTTCTTTAATAAAAAAAAAAAACCCTACTTTTCATGGGCAAATTCTCTTGGACAGCTATTACTTTTTTTCCTGAATGAATTTAGTATTAGCTGTCAAGCTGTTACAGTGATGATTAAATGTAATAACTAAATGTACTCCACTGAAACATTTACATTGAAATAATAAAATATTTTGGTATATTTGCAATAGAAAATCAGTCCTCAAAAAGCTCTTAAGTTGTTGATAAAGATGATGGAAGTAAGATCATTCTGGAGGGTGGTTTTAGTTTTTAGGCAAAAATCTCATCTCCTGCAGCTATCTGACATAGTGCTCTCATAGCTGAAAGTTGTTTCTTGAAACTTTTTTTTTTCCTTAAACACAGGGCTAATGTCTAGAGAGATTCCATGTCTCTTTGATTGTCTGTCTTTGATTTTAAAATGTCTTTGAATTTAAAAATCAGAAAAAAAATAAGATACAAAGGTGAATAAAAACAGTGGGGTTGTGTGGTGCTTATTTAAAAAAAAAAAAAAAAAAAAAAAAAAAAAAGACTTGCCTTTCAGTTTAAATACTTTTCAAAATGTAAAATCTTTTCTGAGGCTTGGAAATCACATCTACCTGTTACAGTTTTCAGTAGTGTCTCAGGCTAGACAGCATCTCTTCAGCCATTTGCATTTCTCAGCCTGGTAAGTGTGATGGAAGAAGCTTGGCCATGACCTCCGTGGTACGTCAGAAAAACCTTGGTTCTTGGCCTGAGTCTCCTTTGAGCATCAGGTAGTTCCTAATGTGATTGCTGGTGCCTTTTACATCAGATTTCCCTAAATCTAAAACTCTCCCTTTTTGCAGAATGTTCTTACTCACTATAGAGTGAGTCCAGTTTCCATCCAGATTTTTCAGTAACTTCAAGGGAGCAGAGGTGTTACTTCAGTCTCTGTCTCTATTTCCTTGTGTGCCTTTTTTTGTCTCTCTTTGGCAAACAGCAGGAGATATAAGTTTCATTTCATTTACTCATTTTCAGATCCTTATTATATCATTTACTAGTGTGTATTTTCCTTTTCCTTGTTTATATTGAATGTGATATATTTTTTTTTTTTTTTTTTTTTTTTTTCCCCTTTGGCATCATAGCATCTCTGTTTTGGGAGACTTGAGCTAAAAACTTTGCAGTGGTTGTTTCAAAATTGGTGCTTCTAGTAGTTTTTCAAAGTCTTCATTCTTTGGCTTATTTTTCTTGGTAGAGATAAATCAAAGTAGATAAAGGATTCTGTCTTGCTATTTATCAGTGTTTTTAGGTTGCCCAATTAGTAGAACAAAAACTTGTTAAAATTAAAAATCCTCACAGCTTATCAACCCTGCAGGGTACACTTAGATTCATTTTTCATTGCATGTGTTAGATCTGAAAACAAGAAGTTTAAGTTCTGGGCAAAACAAAGACTTAAGAGAAATTAAATAAGGCAAAATGTGGTTGCTAAATTTCTAGTAGAACTTACAGTAATAAACATTTTAAGTGTATTTGGGAACTTAGGAATGGGAACCTCATCATGGATTTACAATTTGAGTATATAAAACTGTTCCATATTCTGACATATTGCCACTATTCTTGTACTACAAGAAGGTCTGAACTACTGAAACTGTGGTTCTTGAGGAAAATGTCCTGGCACACCTGCATCTACAAGATGAGAGGTGAGATTCTTTTTGCCATACTCTTTCGTGTATTTACCCTAAGGTTTCTAAAGTGAACTCCAAATCCCACTTTTGCCTAGGGTTCATTCAGCTAAGACTTGTGCGGTCAGTAACGTCCCTTCCAGGGTGGAGAACTCCCTTGGCCACTTGGAGACCCTATGGCTGGGAGCAGTGTGAGGATACAGGCTTCCCATTGGGATTGCAGAGCGGGAGCTTGTGTTATAGGCACCACAGTATATATGGCTTTCCGTCAGCACACAAGAAGGTGTGAGATTCTCCCCTTGGACACATGTTTGTGCAATATCTGGAGCAGATATACTGGATACTGAGTTAACGTAGTAATTTCCAAGGACTTCTAATCACTCAGTTGTTTCAGACTGATGGATAATGGATGGTAAGTGTCTTAATGGCTTTAGTTCTGAACTTGGATTTATGCTGAAGATCAAACTTGGCTCTTGAGAAGTGCTAGCCTTGCTATTCTAGATACTTTCTTAATTTCCTAGATTAGGGAAGTGTTTAATACATGAAAATAAAGAATACAGTCTTCCGACTTTCTTTCCTACTTGGAGTTATCTTCAGGATAAAATAGGCTGAGGCCTCTTAGGTAATTAGCCAAAATGACGTTTCAGATGGTTTGGATTTCTGGATTTTTGTCTCTGCTGTTTGGGAGACCCTGGGATCCATTATCTGCTGTCACATCTTACTACAGGCTTCAGCTCTTCTGATGGGATGGCTTCACTGTTGCTTTGGGACTAGAACAGGCTTGTTCAGAGAGTAAGGAAAGAGGCCAATTGAAAAATATTTGCCTAATGGTAAAGGCTTGTGATTTTGGAAATTAAACCATTCCCTTTATTTTTTTTCTTTTTGCCTGGGACTTCAGGCTGTGTTTTGGACATGTACTTTTAGCTCTGAGTGGTGATACTGTCCCTGCATCCTTTGCGCGGTGGCGTTTTAATTTTCTGTCCCATGACTGGCTGTTTAGGAAGGAATTCACCTTCCCCTGAGGGAAATGTCACTTTCTAAATGGAATTGAAACTCAATAGACTTGTCTTAAGTGGGCACAATTCTTTGGACTCGACTGGTCAGCTTGGTTAATTAGTACAGCCAGACTTTGTGGCCATTATTTTTGTTAGAGCTAGGAGAATTAGTCTTCTGGTGAATTTCTCCTAGCAGGGCTTTCTTTAAGGATAAGTTTATACTTAGGACTAGCTATAAATATTTATGTAATGTCTTCTCAGAATATAACATGTCAAAGATTTAAATGGTCTTTGGTGTCCTTTGGTTTTTCTACAGCTGAATAGAGTTCATTTTTGGTTTCGTTTGTTGTTTTATTAACTCAACCTAGATGTTTGAGCTCTTATTTCTTTTTGAAAAATTTGTCAGTGCCTTTCCTGAGGCCCCTTTACTCATCTGCTCTTGGGTTGTCCATGCATAAAGATCAAGCAGTGTGTTGGGAGCTGTCCTGTGCTTGGGATGAGCAAACGTGCCAAGTGGCTCCGTTTGCAATTTTTTTCATTGCCAAGACTTCTGAGAGCGATGCCACTGCTAGAAATCGTGTCTTTCAGTCTGTAGCTTTCTGTAAGTTGCCCTCACTATGGGTTTCTGTATGAACAAGTCTTTAAAGAAGACATTATTTACTGAATCTTTGGTATGTGATTTTGATATATACATTTATTTTTCCTGCCTATTCAAAAACCCTGTATGATCCTGGATCAAGGATTTGTTTGTTCAGAGGAGCTGAGCAGCGCGAACCTAGTACCTGAACGAACCCCAGGATCAAAGAGGGAAGGCTAAGTAAAACTTTCTTTAGCTTCCAGTACGGAATTGCAAGTGCCCTGAAGTGTGACATCTATCTGCAGAGAATGTATTTTGAAGAAGTTACAGGCCAATCATCTTCATAATGTGTGGGGGAAGCAGGCAAAGTGCTGCACTCCTGTTTTTCCATAGTTTTCTAATCATGGAAGTAATTCTTCCTGCAGCTCTTTGAGGGATTACTTGCCCTGCAGGATATAACAAATAAGGCCAAGCTGTAGACGAGCCTACTTGCTTGTCTTGGCTTGCGGTCAAATACCATTAGATAGTATTGAAGAAAGCTGTAAAGGATTGTGTGTTTTTTGCCCTAGTTTTTATTTTTTGCCCTTTACAAATGTAATGTTTTGGCTCCTTGAGGTTTAGTTGGCACAGATTACTGTTCAGCGTGGCTGTATTGCTTCAGGTCACCTACCTAGCTACCTGCTGCACCATGCAGCACACAATTCTGGGGTGTGTGTGTATGAATTTCATTTTGTTCAGGTAAGCCAAGCCTTGTGACCAGCTTTGGCCAGTGCAGTCTGGAGCTCAGGTAGGAGGGAACAAGCTCAAGGCAAGGTAGAAACCCCCCCTCCTCCAACACCTTGGCCCTGGGCTCACAGACACTGCAAGCCCAGTACAAGCAGAACTAGAGCAGCACTTTGAGATCTGCTGGCTTGTCCAGAATTCACAGGGATAGATGTGATTGATGCCATCTGTGTCTAGTATTTGGACTAAACCTTTGTCTTCTGCATCCTGAAAGTGTAAAGCATTAAATGAGATGTTCAAAATCAATTAAATTGGAAAAGTAGACATGACATGACATTGACAGCTTCCATCTTACTAAGGAGTTATGTCTCATATTATCAATTGTTTAACACAACTTTTGTTCTACACACAAACTCAACAGCATTTTTGAAGGGGGTGACACATATCCTTAAATACACATTGACACAACACTAAGAGATGAGCCATGCTCCACTTTCTCCCAGCTTCTTGCAAATGTCAGCACTTTCTTTGGCTGTTATTGTGTTATGGTGTAAGCAGTATGTGCTCATCAGTGCCTCTTACCTGCCTCATCACAGAAAATGAAGATGGGAGCATCCTAGCATGAATGGAAATATCATCAGTGATCCCTGTGACACCCCAAGCAGGCTTCTTTTACCTTCTTTGTGTTAAATATTACATGTACTTGAAGTTTGTCTGACTTGTTAGAGATATAGTGTTCTCTGCAGAATGGCATTTGGTCAGATGATCTCAAATGATTTCACCTGTGGCTTCTAGTACTTTCTTACTGAGCAGCATGTGCTCTAGAGGAGGGCTCCTAGCTGATGGAGCTGGAAGGCAGTAGCAGGAAGAGGAGCAATGAAAGCAGAAATCAGGGAGGAAGAGGAGCTATAGGAGGTGGAGAAGGGGGCAGAGGCAATCATGCAGTTAACGGCATCAAAAAAGAAATGGGGAGAGGGAACGGCACAGAAAGAAGATAATGAAAAGAAGAAAAGAGAAAAAGGTAATGTAGAACTAAAGGAGAAAACAAACAGGGAACCAGCTGTTCCTTTAAAGCAGTTAAAGGACTCTTCCCTCCAGATTCACTGGGGACTTTGGAGGGTGCAGATTGCCAGCTTCCTTCTGTTGTCTGCCACATCAATATTCAACACCTCTACTAGAAAATTAGTATAGAAGATGGCTGGGTTTTTTTTTTTTAAGCTCTCATTGTTAATTGGGTGGACTGAATACATTTTACTGAAGTCTTTAATTATGTGATCACGTACCCTCTCTTCTCTGTAAGATACTGTTCCACAGTTGGGGCACATGTGGGCAGGATGTTGTAAAGAAATCCAGATTATGTAAAGGAGAATTCTGGAAAGGATCCTTGCATTAGTTGTTGCACGCTTGCACCACCAGTCCCTACAGAAGGGGGAGAATTAATAAAGAGGTGGTATTAAATCTTGGCACTTCTTAACTGCTCATTAGTTAACTTTGTAACCATTTTCTCTTTTGTTTTATGATAGGTTTTTTTTATATCGGTGTAATTTAAAATATTCATGTTAAATACAAAAAGGAGAGCTATTTTTCCCTAATTTTGAAAAGCTGTTTAACCATACTCTTTCCCAACGCTTTCTTTTAGTGGACCCTCCATAAATTTTTAATTCCATTAAGTGATTTATTTTCCAAAAGTGCTCAGTCATTTAAAAGTACAGCAGTGTCTGCTCCTTACTAAATCCTCTACTTGCTCAAGCAATTTTAGAATATTCTTAGCTGTCTGCAAAAGAAATCACCAATTCTTACTAGCTAGGTTGTCTAAATAATGACTAGTATATTGTGGATATTTCTGATTGGTGTTAACTTATTTCCAAACTGCTCGTTATTTCATAGCCATGACTTTGTTGATTAATTTTAAACTTTTATTGCGAGCTCCTTCCAGTCAGTGATCCATCAAGGCAAAGTATCACTAAAAGGTGAACACCGTAATTCTGGGTTGCAGGCAGTTATTTGCTTTTTCAGGGAGGATGCCAGGGAGCCTTGCACACCTTATGGCGTAGAAGAGCCAGTCCGTCCCCCATAACTGGAGTTGGCTCTTTTCCCATTGAGCCTCTTTCAGGTTTTTTTTTTTTCCCTCCCTGATGAGTTGTAGTCTTGTGTGGAGTAACATAAATTTGTTTCACCTGTGTAAAGTAGTAATTGGGCTCTTTGGTTTAGTTTGTAGCCTTTGCAGCTTTGGCTTTTACTTCTGATAATTACCCTGTGTGGGCCTGCTGTATGACAGGGGAAGCACAGTTATTGATTGGATTTATGAAATTTGACCCTGAAGTCTGTTCTCCAGCCTCTCATGTATATGCAAGACCAAACATATGCAAAGGTTTTATATCTACTCGGACAACGTTAGAAATGTGTGATCGTGTCTTTTTCCTCCTTGAGTCATGTAGCACCATGTGAGATAAATGCTTGGTACAGATTCTTGCATGAGTGCTGAATTTATGTTTTTACCGCAGTAGTCAGTGATTGCAAGTAAACATACAAAGAAGACTAAGCTGCTTTTATTTCTTGTAGAAATAAATAGGAGTGTTGCAAGTTTCTAATGGCTTGTCCTCACTGAAGAGTTAAATAAACATGAAAAAGTTTGACCTTTGTGAAACTTTTTTTTTTTTTTTTTTTCCAAAAATGATCTCAGTAATTGCATAGCTTTCAGTCAGATCATTTCTGTGTGAAGTAAGCGATACCATAATTTAATGTAGGGTGTTTTATCTGTTTTTAGGTTGGTACAGAGGTGTTTCAGTTAAGAAGCCCAACGTAAAGGTAAGTGTGAACAGATTTTCTTAGCTTAGTGGGAGATTCTTGCTTTGCTGTTACAGCTATGTAACTCTTACCTATCCTTACTTTTTCCTCTTTAACCTTCATGTCAGAGGATTGTCTTTGGTGTCTAAATCACTAGAACCATACAAGTTTCCTCTTTTATTGGGTCCGGTGTTACCTCTGCTGCTGGAGTGCGTCTCCAGTTTTGATAGGAGAAGTCCTCAAACCTTTGGTAACCAGCACAGAATCAGAGCAGGGGACTTCATTAGTTGGAACGGAGCCACACAAGCAAACTGAAGTAGCAGTTCTTCCTTTTCCACATTTTTGTGTTCCTGGAAGGAAGGGTACATGTTTACTCTTATCTTTCAATGAAGCTGTTCCAGTTAATTTCATTTTTTTTTTTATTTTCTCCTCAACTTTGTCTATAAAAAAGAAAGATATTTTTAAAACCTCTTGAATAACCTATGTTTAGTATTCATTTTTCCCTTCTTTCTTACCATGAAAATCTGTATTCTTAATTTGTGCTAAATTTTAAAGCTCTGAAAATGCACAGTTCACACTCAATTACTGATTTTTGTTTGTTTTAATTGGCATATTAACTACACTACTCTTGAACTCATCATGGAACTTCAGCTTTACCATTCTTGCAACTGACTGAGCTTGCCCTGTCTGAAGGTTCAGGATCATGTTATTTAGATTGATAATAGGGTGTCATGAAAAGTTTGCTACAAATTAGCTATTACTTATTAATAATTAGTTGTCTCATCATACAAGAACTCTGCCACAGATAAGGCTAGACTCCAGTTGGCACAGGAACAGGAAAAGACAGAGTGCTATACCTGGTAGGCTTGAGCAACTGGGAAAAGAGGAATAAGCCAAGTCCCAGGGTATGCAAGTAAAAAATTTTTTTTGTTTGTCTGTTTTCCTTGATTCAGAGCCTGGACGTAAACTAGATGATGAGGGCATAGGTATGTGAAACACAGCAATACTGGACTATGCTCATGGGGGGCATTACTTGGAACCACATGTGCGGCAGTGTTGTGATCTGCCTCATAGCCCCTTTTGTTGCTGCATCTCCTGAGTAGATACCCTTGATAATTCTTCCTTCCTACTGTTATTAGCTGCTCCACGCTGCTTCTTCATCAGTGGTTAACAGGTTATTAGATTCACACAGACTTTGCAGCGGGAGAAAAAAAATGTTAAATTTAAGGCTTCTCTATTGCCTCACTCTCATCCACTCAAGGCAGCTGGGAAGAATTAGTGACAACACTTAATTTGGTCACAGTTGCCTTACCTATGAGTCTTATATTGGATCATATTTCTTGTAGAGCAGATTTTCTGAAAGCTTTTGGACCTTTTGAGAATATGAAAGAAAATTCAGCTTGAATCTTCGTGTGATGCTTCTGTTCAATAGACTTGCAAAAATTCCAGACGAAGAAACTGATCCTTTAAGATGGAAGGTTGATTCAGGGTGTGCTCCTGTTCTAAGATGGGTTAAAATCATTAGTTGCACCTGTAGCCTCAATGTAGACTTTGATTGCAGTAGCTTATTTCATGGCACAGTGATATGTTTTATATTGCTGATTATTTTAATTATTTTTAGAATATAAATGCTAAGATCTATAACTGTATTTTTCTAACGTGTAGGTTAACTTTTTTTTTTTTTGTAGGGGATTTTTCCAGCAAACTATATTCACTTGAAAAAGGCAATTGTGAGTAACAGAGGGTGAGTGCTTTTTCTTCTCCTTTCGAAACTGCGGTACTCAGATGAGACAGGAATTGATTGAGTAATTTTAGTTGTTTGTAGTTTTTTTGTTGTGTATGATTCTGTGCTTGAACTTTGAAAACTAAATATTACACTGTATAGCTTTGTTCTAAATTCGTAAGTTTTTAGGAGTTGTTTTTAACTCTAGGAAAAGACACTTCTGTTTACTTCCATTCACTTTTGTGCATAAAAATGTAACTTCTAAGATGCTTATGAGATGCACTTTTTAAAAAGCATCAGCTGTAATTTTCAATTCTCATTTTTGGTTGCCAAAATTCTATAAGTTAGAGGTGCAGGAATGAGGACAGCAGATCTGGGTCGCTGATATAGCTGACAAGGTAGCTCTGTTACTTTGGAAAACTTCAAAAGCGTCTGACTTGAGGCTACTCTGGGAGACTTAAGTGCAGTATTTAAGCCTGTGACCTAGTGGCAGCAAATTAAATGTTGAAGACAGAATAATTAAATACTATTTAGTGAAATGCCTGGGGGGAAAAAAATGTGACTTCTGGTAGCCTTGAGTTTCCTGCAATCTCTAGTTACTAGTACTTGATGTTAGTTCAGAATTTAAGGCACCCAGTTCCACGTATTTGTATACAGATTAGGAAACAGTCGTTGATTGTGAATTAAAAAAAAACAGACGTGAGTTGTTGGTCATGTTCACAGCATCACACTTTAGATGATGAGCCTGCTCCACAGGGGCTCCTTAAGACCCGGGCTCAGATATCCCAGTCTTTTACTTGTAGCCAAATTTGAACAAGCATTTGCAGAAGTAGAAAAGGGCATGATCTTGGAAGTCAGGTCTCTGTCTGTATTTCAGCTTCTCGCAGCCAAATATGGCAATGTAAGGTTAATGACATATGAAACATTTTAAACTGTCTTACGGTCCTGAGATGGACATGCCTGAATCTGTGATAGCCAGGCCAAGCTTTAGAAGGCTCAATGTGAACCTAATACAGGCAGGCCAGATTATTGTGATAGTGATTGATTTTTGTGGGAGTGGGGGAATTGGGATATGTAGGTTGATCCTAACATAAGATTTGAAAGTCTTAAGTAACCTGAAAATGAAGAGGTTTTTTGAAGCAATATATAAGCTTTAATTAATTTATAAATAAGTGGAGTTTTTGTTTGTTTTTAAAAGTCATATTTAAATACAAGTAAGAACTCCTTTAACCCTTTGCATAAAGGACAAGACATAATTTAAACTGCTCATGGGAGGGAATTTGCAGCTTGTTTTCTGCAGGATTTTAAAATAACTGCCGGCCTGCGCAGGGAAGGGAACTGCACTGCCTCGGAGGAAGGTCTCGGCGTCCTTCACCGGTGGTGCTGGATGTGCTGCAGGGGCTGTCTCACTTGACACAGCTCATCCCAAAACACTTATTCAATACTACTACATAGGGACCTGTTTCAGAATTATTACCTTTTTTGTTCCTTCTTTTTAAAAAACGTTGACAAGACAGAAGCTTGAAATAGATTTGATATCTGGCATTTGTTTCTGAAATGCCATTCAACATAAAGGCCAAGTCAAGGCACTGACAGCTCAGATAATGTAATGTTGTTCCTATACATACATAGGTGTTACCACACTCTCAGCACTTCGGTGTGGTGGAAGTAGAGGGAGCTTGATTGCTCCCCGAATGGCTGTGGAGGACCCTGACCTCAAGGCTTACTTGATTGGNTTTTTAAAAAACGTTGACAAGACAGAAGCTTGAAATAGATTTGATATCTGGCATTTGTTTCTGAAATGCCATTCAGCATAAAGGCCAAGTCAAGGCACTGACAGCTCAGATAATGTAATGTTGTTCCTATACATACATAGGTGTTACCACATTCTCAACACTTCGGTGTGATGAAGTAGAGGGAGCTTGATTGCTCCCTGAATGGCTGTGGAGGACCTTGACCTCAAGGCTTGCTTGATTGGCTCTTGGATAGCCCACCTGGGTTTCATATCTGCTATGGAAAATACCTTCTGCTGGATACGGAAGGTTTGTAGAGTGGGATCTTTGCAGTAATTGATAGTATTGGCCAAGTTGTTAAATGACAGAAGGAAAAAGAAAAAAGATAAAAAAAATGACTAGAGAGAAGGGGTTTAAACCATCAAGCTCCCTGCAGGCAAGTTAATTTAGCATCTTTGATGAAATGTTTTTTATTTGACCTTTATTGGAATGTGGTCAAATATTGAACATGAAACTAAAGTGCTTCGCGCAATCTGATTCTGTGGAATACAACGGAGGACCAGCTGATGCAATTCCACAGCATCGTGTCCTTCAGTGTAACAACAGACAAGGATGCTCTTAGTATTGAGTTGTTAACAGACAAATATTTTAACTCAGTTTTTGGATTTTCTGAGTTGCTGTGTCAGTATTGCTTTCCCATCACCCTTTTTCTGGGCCGCCCTTCTTACTCTTTTCCACCCCCTCTCGTGTCTAGGCAATATGAAACGGTTGTGCCTCTTGAAGATTCTGTTGTGACCGAAGTCACTGCAACACTGCAGGAATGGGCTGTGCTCTGGAAACAACTGTATGTGGTAAGAACTGCGCTCTTTATTTTCTCAAGTAATCTCTAAGATATTTTGCATGTTTTTCAATCCACTGGGAAAAGATCATGATTGATTAAAATTTGTTAAATTGTTAAATTGTCATGTATTGATGACACAGACTAACTCTAGTGTCATTGATCACATGAGGTTCACGTGCACTGCAATGCCAACAAATGGAAGCAGATTTGAAATTGTGCCTTGGATCAAAAAGTTTTGCTGTTACAAAACAAATTTTTTAAGTATTCTTAAGTATGTTAGAAAGTATGTGAGTTCAGTAGCAAACAGAAAGATTTCTTAACATCTCATTAAAGGCTTTAAAGAAATATTTAGCGCAGGCTGTAAGTACTTGTTTCTAGCATCTGGAATGTGAAAGAAGCTGCAGTCAAATCTATTTCTTTGCATACTGTGTTTCTATTACTTTAAAAAAGGAAGTCACTTAAGTATGTCAAGTGCAAATGATAGTTTCTAATGCTGCCGCATAATATCTCCTTCTGCATTGCTTTTCTGCTTTTCTCATGCTTTTCCAATGGTGAAATCCTATGAAAGAGCAAATAACAAACCTGTTTACTCAGCGGTGTTTTCCCTTTTTAAATTTCGTTTCCTTTTAGTTAATAAAACTCTAGGTTAAGGGTTAAGGTTTTTTTTTTTTTTTTTTTTAAACTTAAAAAGCTGAAGCACCATTGATTACATATCTAGAAAATGTGTTTGGAAGGCATGTACCTGATTTGAATGAGCCTAGTCTTCTTCCAGGCCAGCAATTCACGTTTTTTGCTATATTCAAAAATGGATCAAGTTCATTATGGAATTAGTTTTCCTTTTGGTTGCTCCCACTTCTTAGATATGAGCAACAGTTTAATTTAGAGGGTGATTTCATGCATGTTTGTGTCACTTTTTCTCTGATTTTCTTTATTACTGCTCTCATAGATAATGTTCCTTTTTTTTTTTCTTCGTCCCAGATGCTTGGTGCTCTGGTGTAGGTGGAAAATATTAACGTTTTCAGTTTTCTTGTGAGATAATTTTTTGTGTTTATCCACAGTCAGATGAAGGCAACAATAATACTGACAATGGTATTGACTTCGAATAAGAAGAATCATTTTACTTGCACACCTTACACTTAGCTCCTACCAGTTTATTTCTTAACTATTAAAACTAGTTGCCTGAGGGGAGGAGGAGAAAAAGTTCTACCTTAAAACTTAATGATTCCCTTTCCAGGACTCCTTTCTGTTCTAGCTCATTATGCTCATTGCACACAGCATTACTGTATCCTTAAATAGCAGGGCAAAGAATTTAGTGGTTTTTATATACCTTTGGATGCCTGCATCCTTTTCATGGAGAGAAGAAATTGGTGAAGTAGTTTCAGGAGGAAAAGAAAGTTTTTTTTTGTACAATTTCTGAGGGGGGAAAAATCTAAATAGTATTGTAATACTGGAGCTTTTCCAACATGAAAGAACAGTCTCTGGAAAAGTGGAGAGGTGCATGAATGGACTTGGTAGAGCTGGATTTAGCTTTTTGTGCTTATTCAGACCTGTAGCTGTGCTGTAAGGTCACCTCTTGAAATAATTGTAGGAGAGTCAATGGAAAAAATCCCTTGTTGTAGCAGCAGAAAAATATATTATCCCCCCAGATATAGCATGAATAATCTGAGAAATGTAATATTATACATCATGTTACTGCATTTAGTCAACTTTGTAGAAAAAATCCATACTATAGTGAGAGTTATAATGCTCCTTGTTATTTACAGCTGTCTTCAGTATGTGCATACCTATAAATAGTAGCAGTAGGCACTTCATTATTTCATAATATTGTACTGTAAGGAAATTGCCAAATAAACCATACAGTGTCCATGCCAAACCATAGCATCTCTAAACAGACCTAGATATTAGTCTCACCTGTCTTGGCCACCTTCTTATGTAGACTGCCATTGGAAAGGCAAAGTTTCAATTTCAAAAATTCCAAAAATGTGCTTTAATAGTAGAGTTGGGATGTGCTGTAGGGGTTGTGTTTGCCTTTGGACAAACAATAGGAACTGAAATGTGGTATCCAGGAAGGCTGGAAAGATTAGATCAAATTAGAACATCCTTCTCCTTAGGAGGGTTGCTCTTCTAAGGCAAAAAAAAACAAGCTCTTAAAGAGAAGGGCTGTGTCTGATACATGTTAGAAATAGAAGCTGTGCGGTGTTTTTTGTTGCTTTAATATCATGTTATGTGCAGGAGCTGCACCTCTTTAAATGCTGACAGGACATAGTGGTTTTTGAAAATACAGATATCTTTCCTATTGGAAATAAGGGGATACAGAGAAGCCATGAGAAAGTTTATGCAAGGCTTTTGTTTTATATATTGAATATTTCCTTGTAGTGATAGTGTCCAACCGCTCTAGGAGCTCTATGTCTGTCCAAATATCACTTTAATTTATTACTGAATAGTACGTAATAGGATTTAGATGCTTTTTTTTTTTCTGAAGGAATAGAGAGACTNTTTTTTTTTTTTTTCCTGAAGGAATAGAGAGAGTGTTGTTTTTTCTGTTGCTGGAAAACAAAAGAGCAAATTTTCTGTAATTTAATAGATAGCTGGTGCACAGATAGATGTAGTGTCATGATAATGGAAAATAAATAGGCAGATCTCTCTCCCTTTCTGCTCTGCTTATATCCAGACTTTGGTGCTGAGCACAGAAACAGTAATTTTTAGTAACTACTTTTGTCAAAAAAGGTTACTGTTCTGCTTAACCTACTTGTTTGGTTTTTTTTTTTTTTATTCTCGCTGTCATCCAAATCTAAGTGTATGATCTTGTATTTTTATCTTGTATTGCTATTTTACCTGTCTCAGATACCCTATATTGTCTGCTTTCTTCATGGCTATTGCCTTCTGTGGGAAGGGTGGAAATCCTATAAGAAACTTCTATTTGCCCTTGCTCTGCATTGCGAAGGTTTATAAAGCAAAGATGCCAGTGGCTCCTGTCTCCACTTCATATGGAGTGGGAAAGAAAAATGTAATTATTACTGGTACCCCTGTGAGTAGCTGAATTTGTTCATTCTGAAGAGGAAGGCAGAGCCAGAGAGAAGAGATTTCTACAGGCAGAGGTAGATGGAGATACCAGAGTTTTATCTTTTGGGGTGAAGTACCGGTGTAACCATCATGTCATTGTGCACCTCAGTCCAAGACTTCCACTGGAACAAAAATAAATGCCAATAAGCTAGTTAACATTGTTTCTTATCCTGTATGGTAACAATTTTCATACTGCTTCTAAATAAAAGATCTCTAGGTTCTCTGAGTTTAACTTAATTAGGTCAGACAAGGCTCTTGTGAGTTAAGTCAGCTAAAGAGATCATTGAAACTCACAGGTGGGACCATGGGAGCTATTTTAACAATACAAAAAAATCCTCAGAGTTTAGGATGTGATGTGAGGGCCACTTCTGCTGAAATAGCAGGAGACTACAGAGAGACCAAACATAATTATCTGGTTCAGAAAGTGGCCAGCTCACTTATCCGCTACTTTTTGCACTGGGGGTGCGGGGCAGAATGACTTCTCTTTTAGGAAAAATATCCAGTTGTGCTGGGTACACATGGAACAGATTCAGCTGAGTCTGAATCAAAACTCCCGTTGGCTTCTTTTAAACTTTCTGAGACTCCTGTCTAGGAAAAAAAAAAAAAAAAAAAGGCTAAAGGATTATATCACTCGGATCTTTTTAGGTTTCCCAGCCAACTTCATTGGAAGATTAGTTCAAAACTGGTGGGGGAGAAAGATGCCATTCCCTGCATCGCTAATGTAGTTCGCTCCTGTATTGAAGTGTTTTATGGGAGATTTTTATTTAATGAGTTGGCTTTTGCTTCAAGTCTGATGAACTGTGGAACTGCTGCTACCACCTTCTAAGCTGTGTGGACAGAAGTGCAATATGAACTGAATGCTTTTAAAACAGACATAACTGCATCTGATTTCTACTTTAGAAATCATCCCTAGAAGGAAAGGACTGTCAAGTGAACATATTTTATATCTTATTCATAGTTCATGCATACAGACTACTGAAAAGGTGAAGTATTTGTTTTGAAACATTTGTTTTGCAAATACCCTCCGTTCCTTTCTGGCTCATTTTCATGGCTACCTGCGTATGGGCAATTGCTTTAGTCAGTTGAAATATTATGAAGCAAGGCTTGCCTAGCCCTAGTATCTGAAAATACTTCCTCTCATTCATCCCTTTCCATGGGTACAGTGAAAGGCAGAACTTCTTGGAGCCCCGAGGTGCTCAGATAAGAATTCTGTCCCCAAAGTACTGCAACTTTTTCAACTGATTGAGTCTTCAGTGCCAATAGACTGTAAAGCAAGTGGAGAGTAAATATTTCCCCTTCAGTTACATGTGGCTCTACATTTTTTCCAGGGGAGAAGCTTGCTAGGCAAACACCTGAGTGCTTAGCAACCTAAGTCAGAGCTTTTAGCAGATTTGTCATTTGGATACTGGAAGATACTTGCTTGAATTGACCATTTCTTGATAGGGTTGCGAAGAATATGTGCAGAGTGATTTGGAGCGGGGTGACTGCTTCAGGGCTGTAGGGATATGCTGGGTGTTTTTGTAATATGTTTCTTTCAGAGTTTTTTAGAGGGTAGCATGAACTGGATGTTTCTTCTTTGTTAGAGCTGGCCTAATGCAGAATCTCTGTCTGCTTTGAGGTGACTGCCATGTAATGTCCAGAGAGTCTCAGTACATCTCCCCTCTGCTGTGACACTCAAACTTGCTGACACTCATTTTGTGCTTCACATTTTAAGAGGCTGAAGAATTCCCATAACTGTTCTCCTGCACCCCCTAATTTTTATGAAATTTAATTTGTTGGCCCCTCACAGGAGGTTTGTGGAAATCTGGGAGCTAGCTTGAGGGAGTTAGGAGTATGCTTAAATTTTAAGGAGATTAAAATAAGTTAGGTTTGCAAGCAAACTTTGAATCATTAAAACTTGAAAAACCACAATGCTTGGTTTAAAAGTTGCTTTTCTTTGAAGAACACAGAACTTGCAAAGAAATTATTCAAAAAAGTGAGCCACACTGCATGCTGCTGCACTAGATTTCAATTTTCATTTACTTCTACATACAGATTTATGATATCACATAAAATGATTACGATCAGCTTCTTTTGTTAAATTTTTTTTGGAAAATACATAATCAGAATGTATGAGGGGAAGATACTTCTTGAGTTACCATGGTGATGGATAGACTTAGTAGTTTTTAAAAATAGAGACTGAATTAAATGCAAGTCACCTTCTGGTATCCTTGACAATTCATACTGTAAGAAACTCTGTGCAGGATTTCTGGAACAACTTGCTTTGTTGGGAAGAATGTTATTTAGGCCTTGATAAGGAAAATGATATGCTCCATTTTTGGTAAATGGCTGCCTTATTGATGTTGAAATTGATAGCAAGTTCTCAGGTATCTTTTTTTTTTTTTTTTTTTAACCTTATCAGTTGTAAACTCCAAAAATATCAGCTAGTTTGTAGTTAAGAATTAACATTTTTAGAACAATATCTCATCTTCACACATGCTGTTAAGTGTTACACTATACATATAAAGTGTATGCACGCAACGTTAGAATTTGGCTTTGTTGCATGGTATTTTAACAGTAGCAGTGAGCAGACAACCAGCAACAAGACCAGATTTGCTCCTAGGCAAAGTAATGGCTGCACTGCAAATGCTTTTGGATCATTCTTCTGATGCTGAAGGCTTAATTAGACTAGGAAAAAAATCTCTTAATCTAAACACAAATTTGAGGATTTCTTCATTTTATCCCTTTTCTCTCCATTTTATCCCTCTTCTGGGAGCCTAACCTGAGTTGTTCCAGGTATGATGTTTTGACAGAAATTGCAACTGGAATAGAGATGAGCTGCGATTTGGCTTTAGAGATGTGTTTTAAGGAAATAGGGCAGTTCATTTTGGCCTTGTTTGCTTTTAAAGCGCTAAAGCGGGAGAAAGACTTAGGGAGGTTTGGTTTTTTGCAGTGAGCAAGTAGGCTTCATTGCATGTGTAGGATTTAGAAGGAACAAGATTTATGAGCCCTTGTGGATATTTGTTGCAAATAAAAAGCCTGTTGGGATTCATTTTATAGAAGACAGATTTTTTTTTTTTAATAGAAAACAAAGAACCTCTGTCCTTGTGGCAACCTGTATCTCACCGTTGTCCACGTAGTTTCAAGAAGCCTCTTGCGATTGATGTTGATTTATGTCACTCTTTTTGTTATTTCTATCCTGAAGACTTTTATAAATTACCTTACCTTTTATCTTTACTTCTCCTCTTACCTTTTCATAATTTGCCTTTTTTTGTGTTATGAGAAGATTCTTAATTTATGGTCGCTTGTGGTGTGGCACATGCTAATGAGGTTGTTAACTTCATAGCTCATGAATAAAAAGGTAGTATCCATGCACACTGTAATTACTGTGTTTAGAGAGCAAAAGATAGTGGAGAGGCCCTATTACCTTTCAAAAGAGCAGAGCGTGGCAATCAATCCAGTGTTAACAAGATATAAAGCTAAGCTAAGATTTTCAAGAGTTTTCATCTGGGAGTTGTTTTGCAGAAAGGGAGCAGCACAGAGTTTCCTGCAGTCTGTTTAGGAGGAACTCTGACAAGTTTGGAGTCTGAGGGGAAGACTTTAATGATCCGATTAGGCTTTCTGTTGGCTTTCAGAGTCGTCATCTACAGTAGCTGAACTGAGTTTGCAGCCTCAGGTCTGACAATAATTGCAGGTATGTCAGCCCTTGCTGTAGCACAGTTGGCTGTCGTGACATAAATCTACATGAGTACTATATCTGAATGTAAGTAAAGACTATAAGAAAGAAAGGAGGGGAACTCTTCATGTTCCTGCTCCCGCCATTTACCATGAACAGCTATTAAAATAATATAGGTGGCAGGGGGAGAATCTGCATATAATACTCGCAGAGCCTAAATCTGCTTTTAAGAATTACTCTGTAATACCAATGTAGAGGTTTAGAAATAATATGTAATAATAACATTATATAGTTGAATTGTAATTTGATGTTATTGAAACCTATGATATTGCTGTAATAGATAAAGCCAGAATGTTACAGAAGGAGATAAGTTGGGCATGTTTCCTTTAAACACATACATATATATAAAAATTTGAGAGTATACCTGCTTCTTTGAATAACTCCGGAGAGTATTCTCTCCCTCTTCCTTCTAAAGCCCACTCCCTCAATATTTATGCTGAATCCAAAACCTGAATATCAGCTTTAACTTAATCTAACAAAATATTCTTCTTGGGAATAAATGTTTGGGTGAAGGCACAAAATGCAGTTTTACTGTTTATGCCAGGGGGAGGAGAGCGATGGATGTGATTTCAGCCACGTTGCAAAGCACGAGTGCCCTTGTGCCCACACCGGTGTTTGCATGGCACAGAGCTAACGCTCTTGAATTTTATAGCCATTTTTGTGGCAGCTTAAGCCCTTGATGGGGCTCACTGCACAGCTGTCTAAGTGCCAGCCTTAGTGTGCGGAAGGGAGACAAAAGGATCCGGCAGTTGGAGGTTTTTGAGACTGCTTCCTTTTTATAGCAACGCAAATTTGGTGGATTAAACTAGCTGAGTGATCCCAGTGGTACACTGCAATGTAGCAAATCAATGATTAGGAATAAAAAGAGTCTTTATACTATTGGGAGTAGTCTAATAACAGGTGCTATAGTTATTGCAAACTCTTCCATTACAGAACTGGATTTTTGCTATGCTTGTTATGTCCATGACACAGTTATGGTTTAAAAATCATTCAGGACCAAGCAATGAATATTCTCATGGCTTGTGGGGATTTTTGCTGCAGTACTTCCAAAGTTTATGAGCATGGACTGAGTTGTGCACACTGGAATGAGCTTCTGAGGGCCTCAGTTAAGCGTCCTGCTCAAAGCAGCTCCCATTAGGGCTGGTTGCTGAGGAAACTTCTAGTTCAGGTTAGAAAGGCTACAGAATGGAGGTCCTAATATTTGACAACCCTCCAGGAAACAATATTTTCCTTTATCTACTTGGAATTTCCCATGTTGAATCTTGCTTATTGCCTCTATTCTTATCTTCGTACTCCATCTTTGGGAGGAGTCACCTCTCTTTCTGCTGGCTATACCCTTACTAATATAGGCCAGTACACGGTTGGCCCTTGCAGCAAAGCATTGCAACCTCCTGTTCAACTTGATCACCAGGACCACTGGAGGATGTTTGCCTTGGGAGAGCTTCATGAAGTTGTGCTCAGTCTGTTTTACCATCTGGCCAGCAAAGCTGCTTGGAATAGCAGCTCTGTCTCCAGTGTATTGAATGCTCCCCCAGCAAACTGGCCAAGAGTGCTCTCTGTGGCAGGGTCCACGTTGCTATAAAGACATTAAGCAGCGCACCAAGAGGTGACACTGGTAATGGGCCACCAGATGGTCCTTGCACAACTGAGCCCATCAGTGCAGCCAATTTTCTATTATTCTTATTGCCTACTTGTCCCCTCTGCATCTTAACAATATGACTAAGCATGTGTGTTCTCCACAAGAACTGTTCTACCTGGCCCAGCCTAATTATCTTTTTTGGACCCCAAATCTTAAAATGGCATTGCTGGGATGCCCTGCTTTCTGATTCCAGTCTTCAGAAATTGTCAGCCATATGTCAGAGCTTTAAACCACTCGCACCTTTAAAGATAACTGCAAATTGCACTAATAAAGCTAACAATAAATAGGGCTTCTGTAGCCTTATCCCTATGATTAAAGAAATCAATTGTTTTAGTTAAATAAATTAACTGTTTGGAATTAAATAAAACAGTTATCAATATACCAGGATTTAAACTACCTAACATAGTTGAAAAAGGACAATTATCATCCAAGAGGTGCTGCTTGTGGCCTGTTAATAACCTATTACTTGCTAGGGTCTGGTTTTGGCTCAGTTTTATTCCCTCTTAAAGTAGGACTCAAAAAATTAGTCTTACAAAAGCTGCTTATGATACAAAGTAGAAAGTTAAATAATGATTAGTCTAGAAATTTTAGTTTCTGTCCAGACACTTGGACAGCATCTCTTCTAATACATCCAAGTGTAGGAAGCATATACAGATGGTGTTTGTGTCCTGAGGTGCCGTGACACTTAATATGATGAAATATTATGGCTAACTGATTGATTTTGATAGCTAAGAGGATAATAAGTCTTGTGCCCATAGGCAGGGGGCCATCGCAGAGGGGGGGCAAAGGAAGAGAATAAATGAAAATCTGCCTGTGTAGACTAAATGAAATGACAGCTGAGTAACTGCTGTGGTTCTGTAGCGTCCTCTTCGGAGCACATATTGAAAAGCTAGAAGGATTCAGTAGTTCTGCAATATAAATAATAGGAGGGAAAAGCTAGAGTGGGCCTTAAGGTCATCTAGTCCTTCTAATGATGCCTTTTACAACACACATTTGTCTTGCCTGAAGAGAAAACCTGCAAGGATGGATATTCTGCAACCTCTCAAAACAGTCTTTTTTTTCCCCCAAATTTTTGATCCATTTTGTTGAAGACTTGTATGAAGTTTGTGGAGAACCTTATTTACAAGAAGCTTGTTATTTCTAATTGTGTTTGCTGTTAATATGGAGAAGAGATTATTCCTCTTACCATTTAAATTGTTTCCCTGAATGCTCTATTTCCTTGACCAAACTGCCAAAAAGAAGTCATTGCAATATATTGTCTTCCGGATATTCTTGGTGCTTTAAGGAATCTCTACTATACCTGCTCCTTCTCCACGCGTGTTACTTAAAAGTGGGAATCATTCCGCAATGTGCAGCAAAGAAATGTGTGCATTTAGTCCAGACAACTGCAGGGGCTCAGTGAGGAACTGCCTGTTTAGGACTTAAAAATGGACACACGGAGAAATGTTTCAGATGGATAATTGTTAATCAAGAGGAAAAAAAGACACAATGAAGTTGAATTTTTAGAAGCTAAACCCATGTAAAATCAGGGTAGAATTAAAGGTTCTTTTAAATAATTAGGATAACCAACAATAAGAACAAAATTGTATTACAAAGCAGCTACTACTTTATCAGTGATATCTTTAAAATAGGACTGAATTGCTATTTAAATGTGTTGCAGTATTATCATGCAGAAACTATATTGCAGCAAGTGGAGTGAGCTCTCTATCTTATGCTCTGCAGGAGATCAGACCCCCTAATCACAGTGATCCTTTATAGTCTTGAAGCTGATGAATCTTTAAATCTGTTTAGTCAGGACCAGCTGTGTTGAAAAATGGCTTTACTAAAGTTGCAAAGAAAAAAACGTTGAGAAGAAATGGATGTGCTGTCGTGATGTTTTTTATATTCTTTCAGGCAGAGGAGTTGTGCATAAAATCAAATAGTTCCTTTTAGAAGTCTTTAGTGATTCGTTTCTATGATGATATGCTAATTCCTGCACCCTGTTAAACCTGCCCTTTTTGGCTTTCTTGACTCTTGCTTATTTGGCAAGGACACATTTCTCAATTCTTAATATATAAACTGCAAGGCAGACTGACATTTGTACACATCTTTGGCCTACTTAGCTTTTAAGTATTGTACAGAAGAGTAGATATTTTGGCTGTCTTCCAGGGGAAGATCTCCAGGAATCATTTAGATACGAGAAGGTGCGGAGTTGTGCTGCTGGCCAGTTCTCCTGCTTTGGAGTCTGTACTGACTCTGCATTTGGGAATTAGGGTACTGCCTTATAAAACATGCCTTGGGTCAGTTCAGAAATAATGCATATTCTTTGATCACTTATGTTATTTCTCATTTTATTACCTGGTGTCCTTGACCATTATGGCCAAGCTAAATGTTAGCCCAGGGAATGATGCTTCTTGGTCTTGTCTATGGAGCACACTATTTCCCTTTAAAAGCACTAGTGAAAATACCTGCCTTTCACCTCAGAAAGTGGTCCTATTTAAAACAAGTGAAAAAAAATTAAATCCCCACATTAGCAATAATATCATAGAATCATAGAATGTTTAAGGTTGGAAGGGACCTCTGGAGGTCATCTAGTCCAACCCCCCTGCACACGCAGGGTCACCTAGAGCACGTGGCACAGGACTGCATCCAAGCGGGTCTTGAAGATCTCCAGAGAAGGAGACTCCACAACCTCTCTGGGCAGCCTGTGCCAGTGCTCTGGCACCCTCACCATCAAGAAGTTCTTCCTTAAGTTCCCATGGAACTTTTGATGCTTCAATTTGTGGCCATTTCCTCTGGTTCTGTCAGTGACCACCACTGAAAAGAGGCCAGCCCCATCCTCCTCACTCCTTCCCTTAAGTCCCTTAAGGTATTTATATAAGCTGATCAGGTCCCCTCTCAGCCTTCTCTTCTCCAGGCTGAACAGGCCCAGCTCCCTCAGCCTCTCCTCATAGGGCAGATGTTCCAGGCCCCTGATCATCCTCGTGGCCCTGCGCTGGACGCTCTGCAGCAGCTCCACATCCCTCTTGTACTGTGGGGCCCAGAACTGGACACAGTGCTCCAGATGTGGCCTCACCGGGGCTGAGTAGAGGGGTAAGATCCCCTCCCTCGACCTGCTGGAGATGCTCCTCTTCATGCATCCCAGGATGCCATTGGCCTTCTTGGCCACGAGGGCAACTGCTGCCTTGTGGTCAACCTGTCGTCCACCATGATGCCCAGGTCCTTCTCAGCAGAGCTGCTCTCCAGCAGGTCGGTCCCCAGCCTGTACTGGTGTCTGGGGTTATTTCTCCCCAGGTGCAGGACCGTGCACTTGGCCTTGTTGAATTTCATGGGGTTTTTTACTGCCTAGTTGTCCAGTCTGGCCAGATCCCTGGATATATTGATATATATTGATGCTTGGGTAATTGTTTATAATAGCTAGATTCCCTAAGTGAAAAAAATGTTTGTTCTGATATTATCAGGATCTTTGTTTAAAATATGCTATTTTAATAGCTACCAACTGTAAGTCAAGTTGAACAAATAAAATCAGTTGTTTGTAAACAGGTTTTAGTTGTAATTTACAGACTTCTTTCTGCACTGTTTTGTACTATTTTTAAATACAGAATTATAACTTATATTTTGCACTTTTGTACTGTACTATGAGGTGGCAGTAGCTCAGCACCAGAGGTCACAGTGGGTCTGCTTCACTCCATCTTTCGTGGGGAAAAGGACCTTATCTTTAGTTTGCATATGAACCCATTTTTATTTTGCCAGCGTTCTTCCCAAGGCTGTACGCAGCAGTGCACTTAATGTCAAGAGAAGAAATTACTGATTTTATACATGTTTACTTTCTTCTTTGCATCCGACTTCTCCTGCACCAATATTTCTGGCTGGTCTGAAACGCAGCCGTCTTGTTGCAGAAAGTGGATCATGCAGCGCATTCCCATTAGCTGCCTGGAAGCATCTTCCCTAAAACACAGTCCAAAGATGTCTACAAGGAGTGCAAGATCAAACAGTGAGGGGAAAAAGCACCACTGTTTAAAATGTTAGATCAATATAGATTTTTACATAGATCAAAATAGATGAAAGGTCTAGAAAGAATAATTAGTCTGACTAGGGAGAAAACACTCAAGTATTTTCACATGTGAATGTGAAATTTTCACATTCTTAGAATTTTATATTTAATCTCTGCTGTTGCAGTAAAAACAATTCCATTGTAATGTAAAGAAGTATAAAATTCGAAATTCTGAAAAATGTGGAAGTCTTTCAAAACCCTCCTGAAACTAAAAGTAAAAAAAAAAAAAAAAAAAAGTCACTTCCCCTTGTNGTAATGTAAAGAAGTATAAAATTCGAAAATCTGAAAAACGTGAAAGTCTTTCAAAACCTTCCTGAAACTAAAAGTGGAAAAAAAAGTCACTTCCCCTTGGTTTTTGTCATGTAGGGAACGTTTTTTTTTGGTCTCTGTCAAGTAGTAGTTTATGTAGAGAAAATTAAGTCCTAAGTGGATTAGAGTTTTGCCTGTGAAGTGGCAGAAATTGATTGCTTCTCTATTTAAATTGCCAGGTAAGTGGGTTATTTTTTCCCATAGAGCATTTTTCTCCACTGGACAGTGGTATCTGATTTTGAAAACTCTCAGTTGCACTTTAGTATTGGAGCTTTCTAATAACTCAGGAGATACTGGGCTTGTTTGTGTTGCTCTTTTTTTTAACTCTTAAGTTAGGATTAATGTTGCCCGTGTGTGTAAACAGCTGTGACTTTACCAGTAGTTTGGGTTCAGTTGTCCTGGTGGTCAAAAAAAATGTGAATCTATGCACCTTAGCTTTGTAGCTTACTCTTAATGTCATGAGTAACTGGGCTGTCTAAAATCCATGACGCGAAAAAGACTTTTTTGTCTCTTCCCTTCTCTTCACGAGAGTAAATGCTGTATATAAAATGTGAATGTAAACTATTGCTTTCTAATAATTTCTACATAAATAGTAAGATACCCCTAATCTGGTCAGGTGTTTTTGAGAGACACAAGTGGGAGTTTTCAATTACAAATTTAATGTTTTGAATTTTGCATAACTTAAGAAGGCCACTTTAAATACTTCTGTTCATGTTATTGCCAAGTAATTGACTGCAGAACAAATACCAACTGACAAAACCTGGATTTTCATATTATTTGCTGACTTTGAACTGACCTGTGACCAAAAGCACAAAGGAATGACAGGCTCTGGCAGGTTAAGGTACAAGAAACCAGTACACCTTCTTCAGCTAGACCTATTCCTTTCAACATTTAAGTAGCTTTGGAAATGCTGTGTGACAAATGGTGATATCTGGCTCAGGATCATGAGTTCCAAGGAACAGCAGTCAAACTGGTCTGCAAATGCTGGCTTATGCACTGTATTTCACTGGAATAATCAAGTCTTTTGGTGATGCGGGTTTTTTGTTCTGTTGAATTTAGGTGTACCAGTGTAATTTGAATGCTAGCTTTGGGGAAAATCTCTTATTATTAACCTGTGTTGAATGAGCCACATGGACATCCTAAANTGTGTTTTCAGCCTTGTCTTCTAATAAGCAAGAAACTTCAAGTAATCCCACAGAGGGTACTTCAGTTTAACTTCAGTTAAACAAACTCTCAGAGCCCTTCTTGAAGCTCTCGGTGAACATTACATTGCTTTGATCACATCCATTCCCTGACTAGGAACTCCATTCTTTGACAAGAGGTTAATGCCAGAACTTTACCTCCTTCTGCTGCTTAAGATTCTGACACACATGGATGACAGGATGGAAAGGGGAACTATTTTTTTTCCTGTAGAAATCCTCGTTTTCTGGCCACTGTTTTTTCCTACTCTACCACTCCCCATCATATCCCAACACTTGTGGACATTCTGCTCTCATTTGTGGCCAAGCATCTTACCTTGGCACCACATGCAAACACAGCTGCTCCTGCAGAGTCAAGGCGCACATGGGACACAGAGCAGTCTCTGCCAAGCAGGTTCAGCAGCAGTGCAGGTCACCAAAAGCCTGCGAGTGGCAAGGAGGATGGCAAACGGGATGGGGAATGGGAGTTCAAAGAAATGATCCAAAGTTAAACAAGTTCCTCCCTCAGGGTGTGCCCAGCTCCTGCAGCACAGAGCTGTTCACTGTATGTATCAGTGACCAAAATACCGAGACCCAGTCCATGATAACACCTTTCTTCCCCAAAAGGTGATTCAGAGCATGAAGGACACTGCCCGTCCTGCTAGCGTTTGGTGCGGGCAGCTCTCAGGAACAGAAGGTGCTGCCCTCACCTTGCGCAGCACCTCCTGTAAACCAAGTAGTGTCATGCAGAAAATACGGAGTGAGAGAAAACACTCCCTGCTGAAGAGTTGAGCTGTGGGAAGCATCAGCTGCCTAAGAGGATCCTTCACCCCTGCGTCGGTAAGAGGAGTCTGCATCCCTGCAGGCCCGACACCCTGGCAACCCTCTGGCTCTGAAGCAGGAGCATGGGTAGGTTCTGCAGGTAGACAGGAGCGTTGGTAGGTTCTGCAGATAGACACCATGATCTGTGAGGAACACGGGTGTCCTGTGTGACTTTGGAACAGGCTGCCCAGAGGGGTTGTGGAGCCTCCTTCTCTGGAGATCTTCCAAATCCACCCAGATGCCACCCTGTGCCACGTGCTTGGGGTGTCCCTGCTGGAGCAAGGGTTGGACTAGATCTCTAGAGGTCCCTTCCAACCCAACCATTCTGGGATTTGAGACATCCTAAAGGAGAAGAACAGTTGATAGAGCAGCTTAACATTGCCCATTGGCTTTCAAAGATTCTTTCTTCCTGATGTTTTGATCAGATCCAAAGTAATGGCCCTGCTTCCAATGCAGCACACACGTGTGAGCGATGGTCGTGTGTGCTATGTGCCGGCTCGTAAGAGAAGCTGGAAACAGTGTCACAGTATCAGGTGATCCTTTAGCTCCCTGAGATGTGAAGTTTCCCCTTAAATAGGTCAACAGATTTCCCCAAAGTGGAAACAAAGGCATTTTAATGCTGATAAAAATGACATTAAAGGTTCATTTGATTTCTCCAGCGTAAGCATATAAAACTTCTCATAAGTTCTCAGGCATAAATAAAAATGACCTCAAAATATTGTTTTTTATTTTTATCATTATTTTAATCTTGAAGAAGAATGTGTCCCTTTGGTCATAGGCAGGACGTTTTCTTCTAAATGTTGTATTTTCTTTTGCATTTAAACAACTATGAAGCGTCTCCAAAACTATAAAATGCTGAGATGGGAAGAAGGTCAGGTAATATGAATAAGGATTTGACCCTGGCTGATTCTGGAAGATCTTGGACAATATAATGTACTAAGTGGCCTAAGGATTTATGCATCTAGAATATAGTCCTTAGGTAACTAAAAGGGGAGGCTATTTGAGCCAAATAAAGTAATCTTGATGGTCAAAGGGTTGAATATGGAGGCAGTAGTTATTGTATTTAAGAAGGAACACTTCTGTTAGGCTTTTTTAAAACCATGTTTCCCTTGGAGAAATTTAACTCTTCAAGATTGAGAATCACCTCAAATGGTTTCAAATCCTGAATGTGGAAATGCCCAAGAAGCAGCAAATGCAGCATTATAAATGTACCGATTCGCTGTAGCTCCCTCTTTTCCATGTGATACATGTCTTCTGGCTTTCTCTTTTCAAGATCGTTGTTAATCTAGCTATCTAGTTTTTTTTTCCTGGTGCTTCCAAGGTAACAGCTGAAGTAGCTAAAAATAAACATCTTTTTTTTTTTTCTACCAAGGTCTTCAATAAGTCTATCCAGGATATTTTGGATTCTTAGTTATGCTTTTGCCTCTTTGGAAGATTAGTTGCCCTTCTATATTTTAATTTCTTGTAAAATACTAACCATCTACCATTCGAGTTTCAAATTATTTTATACTCTGCTGTCTCTTTTGGAGCAGTTTTACCAACAACAGGAAATTAGAACTCAAGAAATCAACCTTGATGAAATGGCAGAAAACTTTTATGGCTAAATTCCTTCCTTCGAAAGGAAAGTAAACTTACCTTAAATTACAAGTTTTTATGTTTGGAATTGGACAGAAAAAAAGAAAGAAAAGAAAAAGCTGAATACATTCTAAGAAGGAAAAGGATTTGGAACTGGTTTCAGTAAAAATGATACAGATTGAAAAGGGAGAAAGTGTTATTAATGTCACTTGTTGCTGAATACTTTACATAAAGAATTAAATCTCTAAGTTTGTCAGAATAATTATACCCTTCAACTCCATTTCCTCAAGCTTTGTGGCAAGTTTATTATGACATTATGAAAAGAGGTTAATGTTCCTGTTAATCCTAATGAATTAAAAACTTCAATCTACTTTCAACAAAATAGCAGTAAAGCAGCAGTCTCTTCCACAGCCTCTTTATCATGCAGATTTTTCCAGCTCTCAGCACCAGCAGTGACAGCCAGGATTTGGTGGGCCTGGGATCAAGTGTCAGTTTGGGGTATTTCTTCAACCAACTCTTTCCTGTTTTCAGTGTCCTCTTTCCAAGGGGCCTCTCCTTATTCTTCCCTGGAGAATTCCTTCTTTTACACCCTGTTTTTGTGCTAATTAAAAAACTACACACCAATTTACACCCAGAATACTCGTCTTATTTTGGCCAACTTGAGTATATTTTATGGTAGATAAAGATGACTGAGGATGCAGAGCCTAAAAGTAACAAAAGAATACGGGAGGTAATAGCATGAGGCCAAGCACCGAAGCCTTGTCAGAAATAATTTAAAGTTCTTTCTGTGTCTCGTAAATGTTCTTGTCTTTTATTTGTCCCGAGTTGTTATCTAACGCAGTTCTCCGAAGTTATAAATAAGGAAAAGATAGAGCAGTTAAGGTAAGTCTTGAGTGCTGGTATAAAAACTTGTACTTAGAATTACTTAATATTTGGTATAACTGAGTTTCAGAGCAGGAAAGCTGCTTGTAAAAGAAGATTAAAAGAATATGATTTTCCTTGCACCGTTCTATAATACTAGCAAGAGAAAATAGGGTCTGAATTACATCCTCACAAGGGACACTTCAGGCTCATGAGATACTAGAACACGTAGGAGCTGCTTTTTTTTCTTTTCCTTTCCTGAAAGACAGTAACGTGGCACTAAGTCCTCCAAAATACACTTTCCATGATGTTCTGTAAAAAGCTAAATACAGGGTGTTGATAACAGGCTTAAATGTTTCCCACAGTTCTTCATAGACAGCAAAGGAGGTCTTTGAATTAAAAAGTGCTTTTCAGGAATTATTATCTTTTATAACAAGATATTTTGCTGTTCTTGTAATATTACCTGCATCCCCTTTTGAAAGATATTTATAGACCTGATAAGCTGTACTTCGGCACTATTCATTTAGTTTGGAACAGAAGCAATATATTGCCAGATTTTTGGTCTTATTTATCGCTGACTTTGATGTAAATACACCATTTAATTTTTAGAGCAGATCAAATAATTGAAGTTTGCTATTTGTCACGGAGGGTTTTAATTTAATTGCTTTAGAAACATTGTAGAAATGTGCAGTCCTCAGGGACATGAAATACTTTTGGAGGGGCTCCAGTCCTTACTTCATTGTGCAGAGCTGCTTGTAAAGCACCTCACATGCTCGGAACCGGGGCAGGAGCTTAGCACGAATTCTGCAGGAAGGAAATTTCCTGTACGTCTCAAGGAACTGATGGGAATAATGAATGAGGAGAAGAGTTTGCATATGTATTAGAAGGTGGAGGATGCCCATATGAAAACACCTTTATAGTTTGAGACTTCCTATCAGTACTCATTTGTTCAATATTTTTTGGTTTTGAAAACTAGTGTAAAGCTGGAATTCCTGTAGCTTCAGACCTATCATGTAATCTAATAAAATGGCAAAGCTTTTACAGCAAGATTTCTGCTCATCTCTTAAAAGCTTTATTTTTACTGTTCTGGTTTTTTATTTCCTTTATCAATGCTCCATCATTCTTTGTTTCCATTTAAGTCTTTCTGGTGCAGCCTGTGTTTAGCATTTAAACCCTTTTAAGATGTTTTCTTTGCCAAAAGAAATCAGTGAAAAATTTATGAGTAGCCATGTAAAATAGTTTCTCTGCTTTACTACACACTGCAAATTAAAATGCCCTCTAACTGTGAATACAGTAGGGAATCAATTTAAACCAGATGTATATCAGAGTAAATAATTTCTGTTTGAGACTGAAGGCAGTGAAAACTTACAGGAGAAAATAAATACTATTTATGTTAATGGATTCTTATTAAATAGAGAACTGGAGAAAATAAATACTGTTCATGTTAATGCATCCTTCTTATTTAATAGAGAACTTGAGGATGGAAGAATGAAAATAACCTGAGTGAGGTGCCCTCTTTCTCCATCTGTTACCTGTCTCGGAGATTAATGTTGTTCATTGAATGTTCAAGGTCCTCTAAGAAGTCGGAACTGAACCCTGATTCCTATGAAAATTGCAGGATGGTTCTATAACCCATCCTAAATGTGCCTTCTAGTTAAATCTGGAGGAGGTTGTAGTTTCTTCAGTTTCCTTGTTTTTGCTTAGTGTAACTTTTCACTATTTTTTCTGATCTTCTTAAATGTTATTACAGTACATTCTACTTATAGATATATCTAAAATAAAACTAGACATTTAGGCACGTGTGTGTGTGTGTGTGCCTAAACTGATTTATTTGGGAATTTCTCCTAAAATACTCAGCTAAGACCTGTGGCTCATGATTTAAAAAACAAAAACAAAACAACAACAACAGGCTTTTTACATGCAGAGCAAGGCAGCCTGAAATACAGGGAGACTCTCCATCGATGCAGAGAGCAGAGCTGCTTCCATGGCTCCTGTGCCCCGTTTTCTTGTGCGAGACTGAGCACGGTCGTATTGCACCGTGGCAGAAGTTTAATTCCAGTAGTTTTTCTGCTGCACCTTATGTTTAGAGAGGAGGTAGCAGAGCAAGGTAGGGTTGTGAATATTTCTACTCAGTCTTCAGATTCTTACTTTGCCATCTGCTCACCATTCCTATTTTTAATAATTTCATATGTTTTCTTGACTTCGTTAAGTTTCCTTTTATTGCAGAAAAACTCCATAGAGGCCTCGTTTTTTGTCTGACTTGTCAGAAGCCGTGACACCTAAATGAAGTACCTACAAGTTTTGTTTGAGCAGGTATCTTGGTAGAAGAGAGAACCTCTCAGTGCCCCGAACTGGGGCAAAATATGTAGCCTGAGCTCTGCTTACCGCAGTTCAGAAACACAGCTGGCATACGCTAGAGAGGAAGGTAATCCATTTAGTTTTGGACTAACCCCTTTTACTGTGTGTTGGTTTTGCAACCTGCTTCCACTATGTGTTGGTTTTGCAACCGGCACTATAGTCACAACTCTTGCTTTTTAAATATTTGCTTATATTTACTCAGTGCATTTTCTTAAATTCCTTGGCTTTTCTGCAGGTGCCAGTCTGGATATCTCTTTATCCACGTCTCCTACAAACTCTTCACTTTCTTTCCTTAGGACTTCTCCTGTTGAATGGAAATACAGATCCATTAGCAGTTTCATAGTTTCACACTATTGAAGTGTGAGGCCAAGCTTCATCCTGCACTTTACATAATTGTATATAAAGGCCAAACATCATCTAATTAGAGATGAGTTCATCTGTTTTGTACAAGAAGTACAAAACTAGAAGAGACTGTGAGGCTGTCATCAAAAAAAATCTTATGTATTGTCAGATTATGGGAGTTATTTATCTTTTTGTTTGTTTTTCCAGAAGAACAGTGTTTCTTTGGAGTCAAACATATCCTTGTAATGGGTTTAATATTAATGAATGATTTGAAAATCAATGATCTGTTTATGACAGGAAGCCCCCTAAGAATGGCACTGATTGGGGAAAAAATGTTAAAACTTTTCTTGTAAATTTGTAGGTCTATAGGGTTTAAGGCTTGTATGGCAATAGTAGATTTCTGAATAAGATTAAACTGTGGGATATAGCACAAATCTGTGGCTAAACAAATTTGGAGAGGGAGGCTTTAGTTGTGTGTTGCTTCCGGCTGCATTATTTCCTTTCACATGCTTGTGATGTTTGCAGGCTTTAATATCTAAATTTAGATCCCTAAATCCATAACAGGCAACCTGGGAAAAGCCTGTTCGCTTGCCCGTATGAAATAACTTCAGCCTCTCTCCCACATCACAGTCTAAGACCATTACATAGAAAGTATCTGAAAGGACTTCTCTGCAAACACAAAGCTTCATGGCGGCAAGAGTGATTTTTTTTTTTTTTAAATAGGTCATTTTCTATAATATGTCTTGTATATATTTTTCATATGTGGTATTAATTTAGGGCAAAAAACAAGGCAGTCTGTTTAATAGTATCCGAAAGTACGTGTGAAATGTGAATTATTTGTTCTTTTGAAGCATTTTGTCTTTGTTTTGCAGGTTTGTTTTATATCATTATATATGTTTATTTCATTATCATATATCATTGTTATATATGCTTAAAAAGCAGAATTCAAGAAATATCTTTTGATTTTTGATTTCCATAGAATTAATAAGAAGTCATTACAAAAAGATGCAGTTCTGCTTTTTATAGTGGAACTGGACATATGAAGATTATCAAAGCAAAACGAAGTGGGACCTGTCATTAGTAATAGATCATAGAAACACAGGAAATGTATTTTGCATCTAGCTACAGGGAATAAAATACGATAACAAGATGTGCCAGAGGACAGGCTTGTGCTGCTTATACAGAGATTTCTCAGTTCGTTGTGCTCATACAGATATTTTGTTCTTGACACACCTTAATTATTACCTTATTTATTTTTGCAAAAAATTAACATTTTGGACACAAAGCAGTTGTAAGGTGTATTCAGTGTGCACTACGCATCCTTCCAGAGGGACTGCCAAGGTGTTTCTGGTTTGGGAGCCTGTGAAAAAGCAATGAAAAATAGGATGTGGTAGGTTCCTAACAAGCTGAAAAAAGTTTCCATTTTCTTTATGGAGCTATTCCCACTGACTAAAGTTGCTCTAATGTCTGGAGTGCTTTATACATATATAAAGACAGGGGAGAGAGTTGTGTTTCTTGGGTTTTTTTTTTTTTTTTTTTGAGGGGCTTTTTATTTTTATTAATCCAGAGAAAAAGTAGTTAAAAATGTGTACCACATTGGACCTTATCAGTTACTGGGCTACCTGTGTTTTCAGAAAAAGACACTATTTTTAGTGTTGTACCAGTCCTTTATATTTAAAGCAGGCGAGATACTTGTTAGAGAATGAGCCTGAAAGCTAAAGTTGAAAAAGCCACGTTGCCATGGTCATGGAGCGCTGGAGAGGCAGGAGAGGTCGGGAAGCATTTTGTTTTATATTAGCAAATTCATCAGTTTCTCATTTGAGTACAAAATTGTTCCGGAATCTCTCTTTTTTTTTTTTTTTTTCCGATTATACTTGAAAAAAGTTATTGTAAAGTTTAGTCCAGAGCATAATATTGCTAGCATAGTGTTCTGTGCTTGAACTGATGAGTAGCCTCAAACTATTATCACTAGAATGAGGGAAGGGACTTTTCATCGCAGTGGNTTTTTTTTTTTTTTTTTTCCGATTATACTTGAAATAAGTTTTTGGTGCTTATTGTAAAGTTTAGTCCAGAGCATAATATTGCTAGCATAGTGTTCTGTGCTTGAACTGATGAGTAGCCTCAAACTATTATCACTAGAATGAGGGAAGGGACTTTTCATCGCAGTGGGTTTGGGAGGTCTGAGTATGATGATTCTAATGATCATTTTGGTGCAAACTGTTTAATCAGCACTATATAGCTAATTTCATATATATAGATATATATATGGATAGCTGGAAGATCCAGCTATAGACAGGAAGCTGGATGATCCTGTCTGGTANTTTTGTGTCTGAAGAAGTTACAGTTCTTGTGCCCATGGAAACAGATGTTTCCTGTTATCCAGTGGAAGGTGGTGGTAGGTAGGAGTTTTGATAGCATTTAATGAGAAAAACTATCACAGTTCTAGTAATTTAGACTTACCATCTATGCAGGATATACATCCTAGAATAAGTGTGTATGATTTGCTGTTGTGTTTGGTCTCTGTTTTAGTTTTTCAGATGGGACCGTAGCTAATGTTCATACATAGCTGAAAGATGGTGCCTCTTTTTCCGAATTGATCAATAAGGAAGCTGGATGATCCTGTCTGGTACTGAAATCAGTGCCAGATATTAATTATTGAATTTCTAGTTAAAACAGAGCGCATCGTGGGCTGTTTTCCTAACTCATCCAAATCTAGTGTAATATAACATGCTGTATTATAGTAATGCTATATTATTATGTAATATAATATAAAGTAATATAATAATGTTAAGCTAGTGCTGGCTTGCTGAGCCTCAGTTTTGGTCCATGTGGTCAGTGTTCTTCCTGATGAGG
This sequence comes from Crypturellus undulatus, assembly GCA_013389825.1. NCBI lineage: Eukaryota > Metazoa > Chordata > Aves > Tinamiformes > Tinamidae > Crypturellus > Crypturellus undulatus. Next base: position 92,951 of record VWPW01003903.1, on the reverse strand, counting down.
CTCTTGTGTATCTAGCTTTGCATCCATTTGGGAGTGGAGCAAGGTGTGAAAAGATGCCATTCACTGGCTGCTGAACTCATATTTGTGTGCCTTCTGAAAAAAGCCCTTCTCATGAACTTCCAAGTGTTGGCATTGCTGAATACCTAAAGAAATTAAAGTCTTGGTGACCTTTCTTTCATAGACTGTGGCTTTTGTGACTTAGTAAATACTTGGAAAAAAAACAGCGCGGATCTTCTCAACCAGATCTTTCTGAATATCTTTGTGCTCAGCTTTCACTGGAGAAATGCCAGAGGTAGAAGTAGCTCAGACACCCTTCCTTGCTTTGTGGGTCCTCCAAGAGGTACTACTGCTGCAGAGCTGCCTCTTTGCAGACCTCCTGTGTGGTTATCTGTGGCAGGGGGAACTTAAATTTTGAATTTATTCCCCAATTTGTATGAGCAATCCCTGTTGCTCCCAATGAATCCTTTACCTATAGCATTGGGTTGCATCTGGAAGTGCCCCCCTTTGCAGGTTTTAGCCTGAAACTTCAGGAGGTAGAAAATAATCCAGTTCAAATAGGGTTTAGAGTCTGAATGTTCATATTGGTGAATGCTTCATTTTGATGCAAATGTTTTAAAACTTCTGCAAAGTGAATGAATGTATTTTAGGGTAATTATTTGGAGAAATGGTAACTTATTAATCTTTTTTCTTCTGCTTTCCTTTTTCTCTCCCCCACTCTGTCATCCCCACAATGCTTTCACAGAAACACAAGGTAGATCTTTTCTACAAGCTGCGCCATGTGATGAACGAGCTCATCGACCTGCGGCGGCAGCTGCTCTCGGGTCACTTGACACAGGATCAGGTGCGGGAGGTCAAGAGGCACCTCACCGTGAGGCTGGACTGGGGCAATGAGTAAGTAAAGGTACCGCCGGGTACTGCTCCTTCTCATGATTTTTAAAAAGCTTTTATTAAAGAAAAGTGGTTTTTTTTTTTTTTTCCCTCCGGGAAAATTTGCAAGCAGGTAAAATAGTTACATATTTAGAAATCAAATGCACCTTTAACTTTTTTTTTCCAGCAAGCTTACTGCATAGTTCTTCCAAAATTACTATTAAAAATCTTCATTAGTAGAACTTTACTAGATTAACTGCTGTTTTAGTAATTCTAGGTCAGTTTGCTTCATTTGTATCACTGCAGTGGACATTAGCCCTGCAGAGGTATGTTCCTAGATACTAAACGGGTGCTTTGCATTTTGAAGAAGTGTTTTGGTGATGGGTGTAATAGGTGCTATGGGGAAGCTGAGGCTGCACTATTGAAATTTTTGGTATAGAATTAGGTATATTTGTCTGTTGATTACATTGCCTGGAGGTTCAGTCCCATCGTGGACAGTCCCATAGTGAATTTTTAGAGGACTTCTAAAGAGCCAAAGACAACAACAATTCAGATGGAGCTGAAATGGCAATAAATTACCCCTAAACAAAAACTAACCTTTCTCCAGAACTTTTTCTTGGAAAACAACAGATTTAACCCAGGTTTTCTAGCTTGTAGTTACAGTGCACCAGGCAGATAAGTTATGCAAGGCGTGTGTGTGACCTTTTTGAAAGAAATAGCACTCTCTTCAGCTAGGAGTAGCACTAGTGTTAACTGACATAGCTGGAGAGGGGGAAAAAGGCTTTTAAGTCTCCAACTAAGGAAGCAGATCAGATAATTTTTCAGTAACATACCTTTGTCATGACTATTCCTTAGTGACCTATTTCAATGCAATTGGCAAGGATAAATATGCTCATGGTTAAATTTCCAGATTACCTGTGAATCCTGTTTCTTACTATATAAGAACAGATATTTGTTCTCCCCAGAGGAAAAAGGTGCGTAGTATCAGAGATGCATACTAAAACAGGGAATGGTATCACTAAAGAAACTGCATAAAAAACGTGCATGATCAAAGAGAGATCTAACTGTATCTGGATCTATATAAATATACAGATATAACAATATTTGTATACAAAAGAGACATGGACTTTGGAAGATCTTTCTGTAATCTCAGCTTGTTTAGAGAGTTTTTAGAAAAAATCTTGCCATATTTTACCAGCCCTTTCTGAGTTTTATAATAAAACTCATGACCACAAGAGCTACAGAACGCACAGAACTTGCAGAGTAATGCTGGAAAGTGATATTCATTGCTACTGCTGTCATCTTTGAGATCTGCTTGCTCACTCCTGCCCTCACTCCCAATGTTTGCTACTGCCTTTTTATACAAAATGTCATATTAACAGTTTATTCTAATTACCAGTCCCATAACAAATGGCTGTCAGTGCTGTGAGCTTTTCACTGCTGCTCTACTGTGACCAAGTATTTGACCAGTCCACACTAGTAGTAAGTAGTTATTTGAATAATATAATGTATTTGAATAATATAATGTGGACCAGGGAGGTCCTGCGGGCTCTACTTTTTATCAGCAGCTTAATACAGTAGCCCGATGCTCTGTGCTGCAGGTTAAATCTGGAGTGCTCTGCTTCAGTCACACTTGTCTTTAGTCCTTGCGATAGCTGTCAAAGATCTTGAGCTGAGTGGGTTGCTCTCACTTTGGAGCTCTTAGTTTCCAGTTGGGGATTAAAACTTGACCAGGTTTTACAGCCCTTGCATCCCATTTTATTTTTATGTGTGGGAGGACAGAAGATTTAGAGAGCGCTTCATAGTTAGAGCTGCATGAGAGGTGCCTGAAAGGGGTGACAAACCTAGGAGTGAGCAATTTAAATGGCCCGGATGAAATGTCCATAAAAAAGCTGCAGAAAGAGCAGTTGTCATTTCTGTGTCAATATGGAATCATTCCACTCCTAAATGTCCCCAAGTTCATGTGGTGATTGAATGGGCTTTATGAGGAGCTGCCCTGGATCCTTCAGGAAACTATTAATAACCTCTCCCCATAGCCTGAGACTTCCCTGTTTGGAAGTATTTGTTGTCATCATGTTTAGTCAATTCCTTACTACGATTGCATTCCATCGACTAGACCCCATCATCTTCATTTTAAGAAAAAAAATCGTGTATTTTACTTATTTCTTGATAGAGCCTCTGCAGTTTCTTCATATGCAAAATACCTTAATTTTATCAATGGAAGTGTATTGACACAGTCTAATTTTCACTGAGATGTTTGCATATATTCCATTTTCTGTAGTCTTTTTTCTTTAAATCTTATTTGAAATGGGCACATGGTTTGTGTAGAGCCATCAGGATCATTTCCTTTCCCTTCTCCAGCTTTGTAAATGCATTTGCATAAGGTAAATATTCATGGTATTAAACGAGGCTTTGATGCAGTCAGAAAAGGAACAAGGAAAATTGGTGGCTAGAAAATTAAAGTGAGGAAGAGTGAAGACAGAAACAAAATGCGTAATTTTGGAGTGAGGGGGATCAGATCTTGAGTGATCTAGAGTTGCACTGAATTCCTCCAGGCTTTTCTGCAAGGAGTTTCACAAACTACTTTGGGAAGGTAGTTTTTAGTCTTTTTCTGAGGCTCTTCCACGTGGAGTGGTTGTGTTCAATGAATTCTAAGTGGTCTGATGTTCATACGCAAAATACATGGAAAATATTAAAAATTGCACCAGTAAAAGAAATACCTACTTGGAAAGACCAGCAGTGTGGAAAAGGACGACGATGTGAATGTCGGCTTGACCAGACTTGTCCCAGGCTGTTTCTACCAAGAGATGTAGTTCATAGTGTTGGGATTTTTTTTCTAGGTATCCTTGTGGAAGGAGACACAGTGGAGAGAGGAACTGCTAATGAACAAAATACCACGTTACCCAGTTCTCCCATTTGCTCTGTTTTACAGAAATACTGCTTGACAGCCCCGAGCGGGTGCTCTTTGCATTCCCACAGTGCTTTATAATAACTAGTGCAAGTGGGTTCCTACCCTAGTGCTGGTGTTTCAATTCAAGCATTATGTTGTCAGTCCTCTGCAAACACAAATAATTGATACAAATGAAACCTTTGCATAAACATGAGCTTCAGCTCGCACATTAAATGAGAGCCTGTCAATACCCGAGGTAAAAATGCCATTACTGCACAGTGTTAACCTAGTATTAGAGAAGGAGACTATTCTGAGCTGGAAATCCTTGGTGCTCTAAGGGATTTGACTGAAACCGGGAGACATGGCACATTCCAAAGGGATGCTCCGGCACTTGTGTTGAGCACTATTATAGAAAGTAATATCTTTGTTGTGTACGGAGTAATGAGTCCTACCACCATTTGACCTTACCTCTCTAGAGAGCAGAAATTATGAGAATAGAGCAATATCAAGTTATGATTAGCTGGGATGGGTTTTGCTGCAAAACTGTGATGGTAGGTTGTAACAGCAAGGGAACTAGAACACTGCGTGCTGAAGTCATCTGCTGCTGTTATCCTTATGATGAGGAAAAACTCCTTCCCGAGTACTCTTAGTGAGGGGGTGTCTGTATGTACACATGCAAGTGAGAGGTTATTTTGAAAATACTGAGATTTTTAGGCTCTAGGAAAAGATTTTCTATAAAAGAATATGGATATGATTGCTATTTTTTGTATTTTTATGCATCTTATAGCTATATCTATAACCATAGTTTATAACTTTTAGGTAGACTCTTAATTACTATTTTTTACCTATTCCTATGTTTTGTGCTATAACTCTGGACTTTCTCTTGCATGTCTACGAACTAATATTTGGCATGAAAATTGTATCAAGGAAGGAAAATTGTCCCTTTTCCCATTGAAAATATGATTGTTTTGGCAAAGAACAAAGGATGTGTTGAAAATGCCAGTTTGTCAGCGGGGTATTTTATCAGCAGTTCTGGTGCTGTTGAGCAGCTGTTCACCAGTAAGTGGGCGAGGGCTGAACTGTGTTTTTGAGACATGATAGTTCAGGGGTATAATTAAAGGGGGAAAGCCTGATTGAGCAGCAAATGAAACCCCTCCCCAAAAAGTTGGGAAACTTTAACTACAGTACTTAAAGAAGTCAGGAATTGGGAAATGATTAATTCACATTAGTTTTAGTCCTGATGCGTGTAACTTTAGTATAATTTTTGGAACATTTTTTGCCACAAAATTAGAGGAATGATGGAGTAAAAGTTGGGTTTTGCTGCCTTTTAGGCTTAGTCAACCATTATTAATTAGTAATAGTTGGTCATTAATTTGCCTGGCTACAAAATAGCCTTTTCTGTTTACTACTCATCTGCAGCTGTGACCTGCACAGCTGCCTTTACTACAGCATCTCTTAGCTGATCCTCCTCTTTGCACTGATTGAGCCTTTTTTGAATTATTAATGTATTTAATTTCAACTAAAGTCTTTCTGATTAGAAGCTATTTTGTCTATTAAAGATACCAATTAAAATTCCTCTTTCTGTTGTTGTTATTAGTAAGAAAAATAATACTATGTTTATACAGTGATCAAATCAGAGGTTTATTGCACGAGTACCAGGAATTTCAAAGCAGCTCCCCCAGGCACCAAATTTGCACATCTGAGCAGGGTTATTGATGCTTTTTTTTTTCCCTAACTGTATAGAGAAAGAACCTACTCAAATATTGAAGCAGAAAGCAGAGTAGTAACTTTATTTGTCCACAACCTTTCATTTCTTAGTATTTCATCAACTAACATTAATTTCTGTAGCTCCACTGAAGTCAGTGAACAAATGTAACTAACTGACAGTCTTTTTTGATATGTGTATGTATAGTTTTATTTAAAAGGATTATCTATGATTAATCTTTCTGCAATCACTAAATAAATCATCTTCTGTTAATCACTAAATACAATTAATATTTCCTGAATCCTTTCCATTGCGTAAGCGTGTGTATTAGGTAATAGGGCATGCTGTGATATGTTACAATAATCATTGTCCCTTGCTTTTCTTTTGCAGACACTTGGGCCTAGATTTAGTTCCTCGGAAGGACTTTGAGGTTGTGGATTCAGATCAGATCAGTGTTTCAGATCTTTATAAAATGGTAAGAAATCTGTGGGAGAATCATATGAGTTTTCCTGGGGGTTGGTGTGAAAAGGGGAAAACTCTTCTTTTGCGTGTTTTCTTAGCTAGAATAGTATTATAAGCTAAATGCTTTTCTTTTTTACACCATAAGCATCCAGATAGTGACTATCTCAATTACTCTGCCTTCTTTCTAGTAAAAATGAACCAACTTTCTTATGGAAACGGCATGTCGTATACATTTTGGTATAGAAGAGACATAAGAAAAATGCTCAATCGCACTCATAATGTAGAGATGCAGCACACACAAAATCTCTTTTGGAAGGTCTTGGTTTAAAAAGTAGTGCAGGCGCCTTTGAACATCGGTTCATCTTGCAATTTTCTCTTGGTTGTGAATCTATTTTGGAAGCTGCAGGAGGAGTTCTAAAAGGCAAATCCATCAGATGCATCTAATAGAAATGATCGTGCACTTTGCTCTTTGTTTTTAAAATCAATATACTAACATTAAATGAAGCAGCAATAATCTTTTCCACTTATTCAAAGAACTAAATAAAGTGTCCTTTCTCCTGCTGAATGTCAGCATTGACCGTCACTGTCATTTTTGACAACTTCTGTTTCTAAAAACATCTACTGGTGGAGGCTTTGCAGCCTTCTCAGGCAATCCCACACAACCCTTTTGCATGGCTTACTGTTCTTATCGTTGGCAAGTTTTATTAATAGTCCTCCAAGACCTAGAGGATTTCTTGTTGAAATTTAAGCTTGAATGTTACTGTCTTGTCCAGAGAAACAGATTACTCCCTGCCTCTCTGCACCTGGCTTTGTTATTGAGGACTGTTGTTCTGTCCCATTCAGTATTCTCTTCCTTAGGCCAAACAACCCAAATCCTTTTAGTTCTGTATATGTGTGTTCTAAGCATCCCTTATTGCAAGGAGTTCCAGCTTTTATCATTGTAGCCATTAGTGTGTTCATCTCGGCGCTTGGCCAAAGTATGTGAATTGAGCTGTTAATGAGCTGTAGGGCTACTAATACAATTCACAGCGTGTTTATTTGGATTCTCTTGCATTAGCAGGGCAGTGTAATGCAGTTAATTTTGTTTGGGGGTCATGATGCAACTGTAAAGTGAGGAACATGTGATGTTCAGAGGAGCAAGTGAAGACCTTATCCAAGGTGCTTTCCAAAAAAAAAAAAAAATTTTTTTGCGAAGTAAATGTTATGATCTAGCTTCTCTAAGTAATTAATTTTCTACTTTAAAATGCTGTTTGACTCTTACTTATCTAAGATTTGGTAGTGGTAAGTCTGTGCCTAGGCATTTTATTTCATGTACACGATGTACTTTTCCCTAGGACACATGCTAGGGAAAAACAGGCTACATGCTAGTGTTGTTTTGGATTTTTTTATCACATAACAGTAGTTTTTTTTTGGGGGAAAAAAAGTGTTGCATGAGGTAATTAGGAAGTATATAACCCTGCAGTTATAATTTGGGGCATTAATTCCTGATTTATCATAGACAGAGGAGTCTACACCTGAGTTTTCCTTGAAAAATCAGCAAAGAAATAACTCTCCTTGTAGCCCTGAAGGAGGAGTCCGCAGCAGAGCTTGCTGCTGTGGTCTGTGCTGGGATCAGGATACGACCATTAGTCAGTTCACACTTTGCTCTTGCTTTAGTTTGCAGATTCAGGACGACAGTGCTGTCTGATCACATCACGTCCACAGTCAGAAGGCAATTTCAGGAATCAAAACAGCGGAAAACCTATTATTTATTTAACTTAAATTTTGCAGAAATTGAAGGGGGTTGTTTCTTCAACCGGGAGGAGAATCCTCCATTCTCCCAGCAAAATATTTAATGGATTCTCAATCGTGCAATGAGGTTTTATGTTGTAAAATCTATTGGATGTAGTCATGAGTTCACAGTTACTATTCACATTTAGAGAACAGTATTGGAACATGCTAAATGTGCCATAAGAAATAATCTCATATTAGCAGAAAAATGGATGAGGCAACATCCTGGGCATTCTCATATATAAGTGGGAAGAAATTCAAGCATTTTGTGTGGAGTTACTAGGCTTATCATTTCTTCTGTTAGTAAAATTTTCAAGTTGAAAATTTTGCATATCATCTTTACCTTTTATTTTACTTTGCAAAGTTCATTTCCAACTATTAGATGAGGTTCTATTCTCTTCATCTTGCTGTCAGAAATGTCAGACCTTAGGACCTTTGACTTTGTGTTTTCTCCAGGGAAGTCATCACGAAGCTCCATCCTAGGGGCTTCAGGACAAGTGGCATTTGTCAGAAACATTTGTTCTGTTCCCGAAGGAAACCAGACTGCTCTTTCCCTCTGATGACGTTTGTGGGTTTAACAAATTCCACAGAGCACAGATTCGTTTTGCTTTATAAGAGTTTCTGAAATGGTGGAAAAATTATGGTTGGGCTTCTCCCAAGGAGCTCAGTGCTGGAGATGTCACTCAGTTCAAGCAGACATTGAAGTCCTTTGCTGAACTTGCTCATCTTAAGCTGAGCTTGCTGTCCAGCATGGTGCTGTCAAGCAGCGTCCCACCTGCCTCACTGGAGAGGTTAATCTCTTCCACGTGCCTTTGTCTCTGTTGAATTTCATGTGGTTCCTGACTAAGCCCCTTCCCTACGGAGGTGTCGCCTCTGTGAACTTACCAGACGCTATTGCTCCCAGGGTTTATCTCTGAAGAAGAGCTTCACTCTACTTCGAGGCTGAGCAACCAACTACTATTTTTGCACCAGACAATCCAGAGCATTTTTTGCCACTATAGTTAATTTGCCTATGCAGGTGTCAGTTCCCAACTTGCATTCAAGGTGGCTGGTTGAACATAATTTACCATGATTTACCACTTACAAAAGGTTGGTTGAACATGATTTACCACTGTTAACTTGCTAGCTCCTCTCTGGCTTTTTCTGGTCTCATTTATGTGCCAAGAAGTGGCTTCCGTGAGAACGTAGGTGCTTTGGGTGGAATCGAGTCTCTTGGTTGCAATAAACTTGCAATTTAATTTTTGGCCAGTTGTTGAGGATTTTGCTAGCGATGGACTCTGTAAACAGCTGTGTTGGCTGTGGAAACCGTTGCTCTTTGGACTATCTCTCACCTCCCTTACTCGAGTTCATCTGCCACTTTACGACTTAGATTGACAGTTGAGTTTTGGTCAAAAGAAGCTTGGACAGTTTAAGTAGCTGGTCACTCAGAGCCAGTTGATGTTCGCTGAATAAATAGGCAACTGGAGCAGTTAAACTAGAAAGGGTTTTAGCATTGGGAGGAAGGTGCTGTCATAAGATGCACAGTGCAGCTGAAGATCATAATTTCTTCTGGTAGTGTGGAAGAGGACACTTTTATAACAGTGAACACAGAGATGTCAAAATGTGCTGTTTAAATTACTGTCATCTTGATTTAATCTCATTATGAAGATTAGCTTTCGTTTTCCGGTAATGAGTCTTCCGTCTGTTTTCCCTTCCGAGTGGAAGACAAGGGCTTGTTTTGGAATCAGTCTGGGTGAATGTTGGTGAGATTTCTTTGCCTTTCACTTCTGAAGCCACAAGGCTGACAGCAGATCGTGCTGGCTTGGCTTGACGCTGTTTTGTTAGAAGATACGAGCCACGTAATAGAAGGACAGAGGTGGGAAATAATAAAAATGATATATATTAACATGTAATAGTATTAATATTTCAGTTTAAAATGCCTATTCAAAATGAATATGCCAGGCGTGGCGGGATCACTAATGATAGATATATTTTTAAAGCTCTCCAAAGCCTTTTCAATTTAAATTAGTATTAAATCTTCCCTTAGAGATTAAATAGGTTCAGTGAGAGACTTGCACTCCATTTTCTGATTATACCATTTCCTTTTAGCATGAAAGGCTTTAAATACAGGATCATCCCCTGCACTCTGTTGCAGTGATGTAGCTCTTCATACAGACATTTGTATATAGGTGTTGACCACTGAAGTTGTAGAAATGTCTTATCTAGTTTGTCAGGATTTGACTTTGAGACAGACCAGATCAGAGCAAAAAAATTAAAGTATTGAGTCTGTCTTTCTAGACTTTCATGGATTTGAACAAGGCACCTTTTCATAGATGAGGATTAGTGGTAGGGTTATCTCCTCATTTAGCAAGAGGATGCATAGATTATGCTGTATCCTCAAGGACCTCTTGAAAATAAATGCTATTACAGTACTGGAAGTTCTATCCAGCTGGCCATTGCCATTTACTTTAAAACCTACATTAAATGCCACCTTTAAATTATAGTAATTAAGCTAAGAAAGGCCTAACTGAGAATTAGGAAAAGCCTATTAGAAAGGTAGTGGTCTTGTAATTGTTGTATTGTAGAAAAGGGAACAAAAAGTTGCTAGTCATCATGAACAGCCTTTTAAAGATGTTGTTTTATTGCTATACAGAAAAAAATATTTTTTGCTCTAAAAGTTCTAAACTTTATTATTCTCTATCTTCTCAGCATTTATCAAGCAGACACAGTGTCCAGCAGAGCACATCACAGGTAAAACTGTTGTATAATGTCTGCATGTGAATTTTCATTGTCTAAAAGAATTTGAAAATATATCTGTCTGAAAATATAAAAGGTACGTAAGACTGGGCTAGTCTCACAGAGCATTTTCACTGAAGATCCCCAAGAATAATACACTCAATGTCCTACTTCAACGTCAATTTAGCCCTTTAGTGAGACCCAAAGTAACCTGTTTATTCAGAATAGCTTACGAAGAATATAAAGCTCTATCAAAATTAGAAATAGTTTATTTGATTGTGCACTCTTCATCTTTTGGTGTTGTAAATAGGCCTTGATGTACTTATATCAAAACATAAACATCAGGTTGATATATCTAAGTTATCGCTATATAAATGAACTATAGCTGCTAAAAAGACGTTACTTAAAATCTTTCATTTATGGTTTTAATCAGGTGGATACGATCCGTCAGCGTCACGGGGAGGCTTGCCGTCTGCCAGTGCCTCATCACTTCTTCCTCAGTCTCAAGAGCTTCACCTACAACACAATTGGAGAAGACACAGATGTCTTTTTTTCGCTATACGATGTTCGAGAAGGCAAGCAGATCAGGTAGGACTAACTGAGCAACTTAAAAGCTTTCTAGGGGAAAATAAAAAAATAAAAACACAAAATAAATATACTGTTGAAGATCATACAAGCTCTTCTTACAGAGTGGCTGAAAGGATGGTGCTGATAAATTGAGTAGCAGTGTTGCAGTGCATACATCAGAATATAAGTAATGCTGCTTATCCTGTCTGCAGAGTGTCACAAAGACAGAACGGGTGAATTTTGTTTAGATTTCTGACGTTGTCTCTTTATGTTACCGCGTGTCTTAGCATTTAGTTACTGCCATCTTAGGGATGTTATTTAAGAAATACTACTACGGGTTGGGTTGCATGGTATGTCTGCTTGGTAGAGAATGTTGCTGTGTTTTTAGGTGATGAACTGAGCACTCTTTCTTTACAGAAATGTCAAAATACACCTTTTCATCACTGTAACTAGTGATATAAGTCTAGGTATTTATATTTCTCTGTCAATAACTCTAGCTCTGTGTTGGGGTAACTAGTACTGATTTTAAACACATAGAAAGTGTGCTGCATGTGGTTTGAAAGCATCAGAATTTGTAGAAGAGCATCAGAGAATATGCCCTGTCTTCTTAGTGAAGTGTACCTTGCGCTCAGCTCAAGTACAGCATGTTTATGTTGAGATTTTTTGAGTTTTGGTTAAGGGGTGTCCTGGCAATTGGCTCAGGCTGTTTCTTCTGCAGTGGTCAGAACTGTCCTACAGTTTAGACGCATTCCAAGCTGAGGCAAGGAGAATCAAAGCAAACACAACTGTCTTCCCTTTGTATTTTGACAATTTTAGTCCAAGGGAGTTCAGAGCAGAGTGATCAAGGTTTGTAGCATTTCACATCCTAGTGGCAGAGCAGGGGGAAGAAAAGGTGTGTATATATAGAAAGCTCTGATGATCTGGGTGCTATTTATAACTATGTATCTGTGACCACTGAGCCATTTTGCAGAATGTAGGAATGCCTGGTCTGATACTGCACCACATTTGTTTACCTGCACAGCATTAGAAATACTCATTTTGATAACATGCCTATAACTAGGATGTGTCTGTAATTACAGGCAAAAGGAACAGAAAATGACTATTAGGAGTGCAAAGTGAGAATGGCAAAGCTTCCTACAAAGCAAAAATTCTCACAATTAATACCACAAAATAGTAAAATACCAAGTTACTTGGGAAAGCTGCAGGTGAAGGATGAGAGAAACTACAACCATGACTGTGCAAGGCTTGGAAATTGGTTCTAAAGATGATGGATCACCTTGGGTAGCTTGTAAAGGCCAAGTGGGAAAGCCTGGCAGAGAGTTTCCTCAATCATGAGGAAAACATTAGTTATAACAATGCAGACGTGCAAAGGAGAGTTGTGGCATATTTAAATACATAACATAATGCTTTGAAGTGCAAACGGTTGCTTCCACCCTGCTCCTGCTATCATGCAGCCGTGAGCGGCTGCGCTGCAAACTTAGTTTGTATGATGTCTTGCATCCCAAAAAGAGGGAGAAGTGTGTAATGAGGCTGAGCTCTTTTGCAGAGAAGAAGCCCAAAGCAGATAAATGTGCTGCTGCAAAAGGAGAATGATGCTGTTATATCTACATTAAAGGATGAAGTCTCTTTCTTTCTCTGTGCGCCTCAGGAAATTGTAGACTAAGGTTAAACCAAATAAAGTTCTGCACACTGTTTTCTCGCTGAAAGGATAAACTGACTTTTCTGGGAGGGTTTTGAGGTTGATAGATCCAAGCTATTCATACTGTTACTCTGGAGATTGCCTGACACCCGGCATCAGTGCTTTGGACACGTTGTGGATTGCAGGTGTGTTGGTTGTAACAGTTATTTCCCGCTCGGGATAAACAAAAAATCAGTTCAAGGTACCTGTTTTTCAAGAGCTGCAGTAACACTGTGCCTTGAATACAGATTAGCGCTCAGGAGGCTGGAGCAGTGGTTGAGCTGGAGGTAGATTCCCAGGTTCCAGATACAAACGTGGTGCTCTGTTGTTTCATGGCTTGAGCTGGCTGGAAATCAAGGTAGCCAAAACTGGCAATGGGCAAATACAGGTAGCGAGCAAAGCAACGTGGTTACCCCAGAGGTAAGACTTGGACGTAGTGAAAATCAGGTACCTTTCTTTTTTCTTCTTTTTGTACCTACAAGAAAATTATAAAAAGAAACACTTGCAAGCCAACAACTGCATCACTGAATGTCTGACTCTACAACCTGTTTCAGGTTGTTCTCTTTACATACAAAAGATACTAGACTATCAACACGAACTTTGTTACTATGCTTTAATACTTCAATTCGCTTGTCACTTTAAATGGAAGTTAAAGGAAATTAGAGAAAAAATATAAACTTTAGCTGCTTTTGAGACTGACACTAGTCTGAAGCTTCTTCAAGCTCTGATAGGATTTAATTCTGCCTAACACATTTATTTTAGAAACAATGATTTAAATAATGACATAGCATGATGAATGGTTATCTGGGAGCAACGGGTCTTTTAAATAACAAATATTTTCAATTTAAGTAGTAGCAGCAACGGGCCTTGCATCTAAATGTAAACTTAGAGTGAAGGTTGGCAACTAAGAACAGTTACAGTAACGCAGAAGTGAGATTTTTGGCACTGATGTTTTTCTGCGCATGAAGAAAGACCTTGAAACTGCATTCTGTTTTGCATTGTGCAATACTGAAAAGTTTAGATGTTCGTGGTTTGGTGTTTGCCACTTACTTTGTCTCATCTTTGCTTCCAAGATCACATCCTCTTCAGTGAGCACCACAACTAAGGCACTCTTTTAAGTAGTCAAATGTGCTGCTTCCTTATCTGGTTTAAAAACTCTATGCAACTATTTCTACAGTGTCCTGGTGGCCTTACCTGTATTTTGTTTATTTGTTGGAAATAAACACAGAAATTAAATGGCAATTCTTCAGTATAATGCATTGTCTGCCTTCAATTTATGTATAAGAGGGTTTCCCAGAGGTGAACCCAGAAAACAAAATGTAAATGTATGTAGAGCAAAAACAAACAAAAACTGTAACAAAGACATGCAGTCTAAAACCAGGAAAACTTGAAGTTAATGAAAATCTACTCTGGAAGTGTTGGAAGACGATGAGAAGCAAGTAAAGTAATAAGATTGTTTTCACTGCGCCTTGTAGTGCGCAAGGAAATGTGGAGAAAGATCCACCAGAAAAGAAAAACGTTCAGGTTGCGAAAGGAAAAGGCAGTTTTTTCTCTGTTTTACGTTTTTCTTGGGAGATCACAGAAGAGCGAAGAGGTAGCAAGTCTCCTAAGCAAAGATATTGCTATCTCAAATTAAGACAGATTTATCTAAAGGAAGAGATGGAAACTGGATGAGATTCCAAGAAAGCTAAAAAGAAAAGCAGATTTGTGTCCTTGTATTTTGTTTTTTTTTCAGTACTATGCTTTATCTATTAAAAAAAAAGTTAAGGTTAAAATGCTTAACTTAAAAATATCCATAATACTGAAAAAAACCTTTTTTTTGATAGAGAAAGCACATTGAGTGATCAGAATCAGAACTTCTCTTGCCCAAAAATCTGGCAGCTCTTTAGGATACTGACACTTCTGTAACTGACTGTTTCCTCAGCATTTTATAGGATGTGCAAGGGGAAATAGCTCATATGGAGAATCACTTCTATAAAAAGAGAGCAACTGGAAGGAAGAATTAGTAATGAGGAAAATTTTTTACCCTTTGGTATATAAGCAATGAGTGTGCCTGCTCTCAGAGTCCCTAGGAAATCCAACATATTCAGCACCCTGTCTTACCACTTAAGGCAAGTTCCACTCTGTCATTCATCCTGCATATGTTTTTTCGTATGGAGAATCCTCAAGCTGTTCCAAATCCCTAAATAAACATCAAGAAGTCTTGAAAGCTGATGGTTTCCTGTGGCTTTGCATGCAAGAAGCACCCTGAAGCTTAGCAGTATGCAGGAATTGTAAAATACACAGGTATCCAGCAGTGTGCGAGGACTGTCCTGAAGGCAGCAGGGTGCCTCTCTGCACGAGCTGGCAGCTGTTCCGTATTCCTCCTCAGTGAAACAGAGTTCGTTCTCGTAAGCATGATTCTCCATCAAACAAGAAGGGTCGAGTAGCCATAGGAAGGGCAACACTTTCACTGATCTGATTTTTTGTTATTTTTTTAAGCTACTTTTAAGCCTCGTATGTCATTGGATAAAGCATCGCTCCAGCAGCACTTCAGTCTGCCATATAGCCATCTTGGTTTGATTTTTTTTCTGTAGCGTCGAACAAACACAAGGCAGAGTAGCTAGAGGATAAAATGTAAAGTAATAAAAAGACAGAAACCTCACATATAATTGCCACAGTGGGTCTGTCCAAATGACTGAAAGACAGGCCCAGCCGAGGCCGAGAAGATGTATTACTGTCTGTGCATGGTATTGTAACGTGAGGGTGCAGCTAGATACACCATGCAGTTCTGTGTATTTCCATCTGAACTTATGTTATGACTTTGTAGTGATTTCATATAGAATACACTGTGAGTCTGCATGGCTTTGAGAGAATTTCATGCTGTCGGTAAGAAATATGAGAGGTAAAAAGTTATTTTTTATGGGAAAGAAGGGAAACAAATGTGTCTGTTTCTGAAGAAATATGCCCAGCCTGGACTCTGAACGCACAGGGAATTTCTAATGATCCTAAATGGGGTTCAGATTTAGAGGGCACGTATATATAATATATATTCTAACGAGCAGTTTGTCTTACAGTGCAATAAAAGAAGATTATCTTAGGCAGAAGAAAGATGCTGTGTAGTTATTGACCTTGAAAGCTATGGGTGGTTCTCGTGTATGCAGATGGCTGCACTTTGGCTGGTTTCGTTTCCATCTGATCTGTTTTTGTGTGAAGAGCAGTGAAGAGCACAGGATTCTCTCCCCTGCATTTCTTCACACTCGTGATTTTGGAATTTGCTTTCTTCAGGACCTCATCAAACAGTTATCTAAGTTTTTCACCTTTCCATCTATTTTTTTGGTTTCTCTCACACCATTCCTTTTGATTCCTTTTGCAGGCATCCATCCTTCAATACTTCACCATTAAATTAAATTTATTTTTTTTCTTTGTGTTGATTCTTCCCTTCTACTCACTTTAAAATACACATCCAGATAGAGTCAATTTCTGTGTCCAGTTATCACTTAATTTGATTTAGAAAAAAATGCTCAGCATTGAAAGGGAGAAAGAAAGAAATAAAAAGAAAGAGAAATGGAAGTCAAAGTACTCCTGAGAGCTGGCGTGTGGGAGGGTCAAGTACTGTATTGAGAGGGATATAGGAAAGGTGCAGTGCTAGTGTAAGCACAGTTTGGGGAGTTATTAACTTGAACTGAGAAGCGTTTCTCTTTTTCTCTGTCTTTAATAAATTGTACCTTGTGCTTTATCTAAATCACATTATCTTATAACTGTATAACCTTATGCAAAGAGCAGATACCATATAATTATCTAATCTTTTCTGATTGCTTAGATGATAAATGTGGATTTGACTGGAGATAATGTACTTAAACTTTTGGATATGGGGGCATGGTATGATTGGTATGATTGCTACCAAGAAATGAAGTGTAGGCTGTGATGGAAGATGCTTGTCCGGAATATCCATTGAAATACCCAATGCTACCTACTCTGTGCTGCGTATCCTAACACAATAGGTTGATATCCTGATGTACATAATAATTTAAGGAAAAATACAGCAAAATATGCTCACACACACACACAAAGGGACAAAGTAATAAATAATACATTTTTATTAACCAAATATCTTCAGTATTCTTGATGACATTTTAACACCATTTGTTAATGATTTTTTTTAACATAGTAGACAAGAATGAATTATTATAATGATCCATCTGCTCTTAAAACTAATTTCTTATTTCAATATATATCTTTTCTACTACATGAGGTAATCTCCCAACAACAAGAGAAGGTCCCTGCTCCCTTAACCAAATGAACAAAAGCAAAATTCACGAAGATGCTTCATCCTCTCACCCCTGTCTTGCTTTCTGATCACTGAGCACATGTGAGCAAAGTCAACATCTGGCTCTTTAAAGCATCTTACTGTGTTTTGTGGAGATGCCTTTTTCCATTCCTTTGCTTATCACTGGAGGATTAAATTGTTATCTGTTCAGTCTCAGCATATGGCAAAGTAAGCAACGTGAAGAAATACGAGGAAACTGAGTCCCACGGTGATGATAAAATACTAGATGCAGGAGTCTTCCTATCCAGCTGCCAGTTTTCAATAAAGCACTAGAGATTTGGTGGTTTGATGCATCCATTTCTGTTTTAAGCTTGAAAAACAAGAGGAGAAAATGGTAGAAAACATAACTCCTGACACTGTTGCAGATTGGTGATCTAGAAAGATGATTTTGGTGGAAGTGTTCTGAAGTTGAAGGTAAATACTGGGAGAACTTGAGCACTGCCGTCACGTCTGCCGTCTTGTGAATTTGGTGCCATTGACAGAGGACTTCTCAAGAAAAGAAATAGGGTTTAGAAGCAACTTGTAATTATGAGCTAAAAATGGGTTCTCCATCTAATCACGATAGTTGGATTTAGCTATTCCATGTTTGGAAATAAATGTGACAAATGAAATCATCTGACTGTTCTTGCGAGGATGTATGAAGAATATTAAAGTGACAATATTTGGTTGTTACTCTTGCTCTACAGTTATTTACATTATTTCTACAATTGCTGTCCGTACATAACTTCCATTTTGTAACTCATCTGATGGCCCTGAGATCCTTCTCAGTAGAAAAAAAAAATCTGATAAAATTAGTAAATGCATAAGCTTTTAAGATGGTGAAGATGTGGAAGTATTCAAGAACAAAGCTATTATTATTTTAAATGTATTGAATATATTGACTCCTTGCCCCATGAACAGGTTAACTTCCACTGCACGCTCAGACTGGTTTTGATTTGAACAGCATGAGTGTTAGGAAAGAAGAAGCTTTCTCAAGCTACTCTTGTGCTGTTTTGTTTTATTTAGTATGTTTAAAATGCCATTATTACTTATAATTGAAATTGAAGTGATAGAAATCTGTGTGTTTAGGCTATTTAAAAAAAAATCTTTGTTTAGGAAAGAATAATATTCACCACTTCAAAAGACTCCGACTGATAAATTTGCAGGGAAATTGATAGTTTTTGCTTTCTCCGTAGTAGGAGCTTTCTCTGATTCAGATGACAGGACTCAAATCTATATACCTGAAGGCAACCTTGACCAACATGATGGGAGTGCTCATCCTTTTGTGTGTTTATTGGTAGCAGCTCAGTTGTCTTTTCTTGACCTTTTACACTGTCAATAGGAATGTAAATCTGCACTTCAAAAATGAGTAGCTAAAATTGCACAGTATTTACACATTTCTTCTTGCGTAATCTTCTTGTAACACTTCCTAATGCAGAAGATTATCCTCTTCTGAAACTTTGGTTTTAATTACTAGGTAGAATTCTGAAACTTGATAGCAAATTCTGCCCAAAGTGCTCCTGGAGTAGGGATTTGAGATCCTGCCTGTGAGCTGTGAGAGGCCTGAGTGTCTGTAGAGAGCAGCCTTGTGTGCCCCACACAGGAGTGCGCGGAGCTGGGCAGAGCCTCTCCTGCCACAGGAACCCCTGGAAAGCGAGTGGTGCTCGAGTAGTGGGAAGGGCAGGAATGGAGAGCGGCAAAGGGGTTGAGGACACGGATAGGGGAGGAACAGACAGGGAATTGAGTATTAATAAAGTTGCCAGATAAGGTCATTGGAGGGATGGGTATGGGAGTGGAATAGGTGGAAGAGGCAGTGAAGTTGGGTAGGGGGAAGGATGCAGAGAAGCACGGCTGGTGCCAGGAGGCCCTGGAGAGCTGGCCTCAGTTGTGGCTGAAGACTCTTTCTCACCCAGAGCCTAGAAGGGACCTTAAATTTCCTTATTTCTGTCTTCCTTCTCTGTTTAAGTAATGGCTGTGGCAGCACTGTGACAGTGTGTGTGAATTCATCCCCTGTTGATTGCAAATTATTTAAAATAGTCTAGTGTTCTGCAATTGCAGATTGCTGTGTTAAGCAGAAAATTATATTTTACTTTTATTGGGCAATTGCATGCCAAATGTTGCATTTCTGTTTTCTTTAATAGCAGCCTTTTGATAGCTGTTTTAAAATAGAGAAGTTCTCCCTCTTAATGCAAAAACTTGTCTATGGGGAAAAAGTCCATTGTATCATTTATAATTATTCCTTAATATTCAGAGATTTTTTCTAGGAATGAGACTTACCAACTAATGAGCTTTTCCCTCAGCTTAGTTATGAAAAAGTCCCTACTCACGAGTTTAGCTTCTTTCTAACAACCTGTTCTGCTGGGATAGTTCATCTTCTATGAGCTCTTACTGTGTTTTCAGAAATCCAAGGAAATGCTTCTCTGATGCATGTGCAATACATAGTCCATAAGAGCAAGAGGACTGTCTGCTCCCAATTCTGCTCAGAATGAACTCTTGCTTTTATAGATGCTCATATCAATAGCATCTACCAAATCTTGATTCCTGGGTTCTTCCTGTTGCAAAAATCACTGTCAAAAGCCCTTTTTTTTGCCTCTGACTTCTAAATCATAGTGTGCAAAACTATATGACAAGGGCGCATGGTTATAGAGGCAAGCTCAAACAAAACTGTCATTGTAATAGATTTAAGAGCGATTTTAGACAAACTAGCAGCTCCCAAATTAGAAAGAGAGGGAGAATACTTATTTTGATAAAAGACCCAGTGCTCAAGTTTAAAAGTTTCCAGCGCAGACTTGTCCAGGTTGAGGTCAGCATCATTGGCGAGGATTAAGGAATTGCCCCAGCTGAGTGANTTTTTTTTTTTTTTTTTTTGTGAACAGAAACTTACTGTCCTTAATGGAGAGGCTTCTCTTCAGGAACACCAGTCTGTACCTCTCAGGGTTTAAATTAACAAGCAGAAAGGCTAATGACTGTGTTGAACGTTTGTGCGGACGCGGGAGCACCCCAGGAGAAGCAATTGGAGCTTGGTAGTTCATTTGCAGGGCTTAATAACATTTTTAATGTTTCTGGGGACTTTTTTTTCACTTGAAGGTGGTTGTGAGAAGCGACAGGTAGTTATTTTAACTGATTTCTGTTCCTATGGAAACCCAGTGTTTGCAGTGCCAGCCTCGCTGTCAGCTCTGTAATCCTGCGCTGTGGCTGCCGGCCAAGGTGGCAGCTTCATAATTCATGAGTCCCAGGCCTGAATTTGTCGGGAAGCAGCCGACGTTGCTGGGAGCCCCGCGTTCACTCCCCTTGGTGCTCCTTTCTCCACGATGCCTTTATGAAATACTCTTCATAAAGTGACGCAAGGCACTTTCCCCACCGTCTCGAGGCCGGGTTTATTGCAGGTTGTGGGCACCGGGCAGGCGACAACAAGGAAACATGGACATTTGCATGAAAAGGGAGGATTTTTTTTCAATAGTTCATGCGTCACTGCTCAGACACGTCTCAAACTGGCAGTTCAGCAGAGGTGATGCTGCCTTCTTGGGCATTCAAGAGTGATCCCTATAGATTTTTGCCTGCCAAAACACAGCTCTACCCTGGGATTCTAATACTACTTATGGCTGGCATGATAACCAGGCAGTGAGCTCCCTGTGGAGAGCTCGGTAGATGCTCTTCAATTGACCATTCAAGGCCTGGAGACTCCTAGGAAGCCCAGGGAGATTTTAATTTGAGGGTGAGCTCCCAGCAGCTGCAAGGACTTTTTTTTTTTTTTTCCTTTTTCTTTTTCTTTTTTTTTTTCCCCAAGAGGATAAGCAAGAAATAGCAACTCCTAAAGGTAAACATTAGTAGCAGAAAATTAACTTGGAAAATGTTTCTATAGATGTTACTGTATGGACCACTAACAAATTGCTTAGTCAGCTGAAGGGTAAAAATCCTTTAAATCCTTTAAAAATCCTTTAAAGTAGGATAGCAATATGTGGATGCATTTTGAGGTATTTTTGTAAATAGCAAACTCTATGATCTTTCCACAGTGAAGTGGAGCCAGACTTCTTTTTTAAATTTTTTTGACTCTTTGTTTAATCAAAATCCTACTCTTCCATTTCTTCCATTATCTAGGTGTCATGAACAGTTGTATTTCATTAGAAAACTTTTGAAAGAAAGATCAACCCTAATATTAAGACAAAAAAAAAAAAACTGAGGTGTTGGTGTGTGCACAGATGTTGAAGAACGCAGCAAAAAAAAAGAAACCGTTTTCCCTAGCCTTATGTAAACTTGTATAAGCAAATATGAGAAGCTGCCTGTTCTTGTGCAGTGTTACTTTATTAAAGGATGAGCACAAGCAGTGCAAAGCAGTGTTTTTCTTAATTATTTCTCATCAGAGGGTGATGTAACGACCAAGTGCAGAGAGTAGAGGTGACCGTAGGTTACTTGAGCAGAGGTTGTTCAGTGGCGCCTGGGGACCTGGACATGCAAGAAGAAATTGCAGCAGTCCTCGGTGGCTCTATGGCACGACTGAGGCAGGGTTTCTCCCCAAAGATATCTGTGTGTGGTTGTGACCTAGGTGATTTTGGAATAAAAGGACAGAGGCATGAAGTGTAGTGAAAGGAGATGCTTTCCAACTCATGCAGTTTTCCCATTGCAGCAGGACTAGGTCTGGTGCAAAGCCCACGCGTGAGCTCTGGCGTAGCTGTGGAGCTGCACACGTGAGCATCTTTAGTGCATTTAAGGTTAGACGTGTTTGAACATGTTTAGATAACATTTTTATTTTGGAAGGTTTTGGGTATGCTTTTTAATCCTGCTTGCTTCTGTACTTCCTTCCAGTATCGAAGCACCAACAGCTTGCTATTGATGTTCTGTGCTGTGGTGCAGGTATGCGGGAGGAGAAATACATGTTATTAAGAACTTGATCTTGGGTCTGGTCATCTTTGAAATTACACTGAAAAGCCTGGATTCATAAACATACAGCCCACACAAGATGCTTTCCTTCTGTCCTCAAATACGTAGAGCCAATGATCTGATACTGTTTTAGAAGTCCCTGCCCATGTCATACACTTCTCAGACCCTGCAGTTAGCCCATGTTCTGCTCCTTTTTCTCTTGTGGTCTAGACTCTTACCAGTTTTGTTACAAAACAGATAGCTCTTTTAACTGCCCAAACTGCTGCAATTTGTTTTTTTCTTTTGCTTTGGACATGCAGAAGAGCTGCTTTTTGTTTAGCACAGCTGAATATATTCTGCATCTTTCTGTAGCAATAGATCAAGTAGACAGGAAAATGCAGTAAGAGGCTTTCACAAGTCTCATTACCATAATTGCAACTAAGTTATTGGAAAAGTTTATAATATAACATGCCTGACAGATGCCTTCTCCAAGAAGAGAAAAAAAAGAGTTCAGAGTTTGCTATTCAAAATTGGGTAAAGGAGGACTGGTGAATTCAAGTGAGAGAAGTGTGTGCACAGCAAGACCACCATGCTTCATGTGAATGAAGGCAAGTGCTGGCAGAATTTTGATGTCCAAGGAGGGAACTTGCTCATCCCAAGGTCTTTTAGCTCACACTGTGAGATCAGTTACCATTAGCAGTTGATTCCAAGAAAATCCATTGGTGCTCTCCTTTTACCTGGGCTTGCAGTGCCCCGAGTTTGCTCTCACCTTTTTATGCAGGACACAAATGGTGCTTGAAGGCTAGTGCCCGTTAGTTGACGCAATGTTTTAAGCCCTGTGGGCATGGTGCGTCCCCTGCTCACCCAACAGCAAACATTGTCCCTGTTTGCCCCGTGTTCATACTGAAAAGGTCCCAACCCGTTGAGTGCTTCCTTCCTTACTGCAGAAACAGGAGTCAGCTTAGTCCAGTCCTGCTTTTTCATACAGCCGAGGGACGCCAAGAATCGAGACACTGCTCGTCTTTCATTTTTCTTCTTTTCAAGGGAAGGAACAAGAAACTGTTTGACTGTGCTGCTCCAGACAATGGGGCTTAGATTTTAGGAGCCTCAGTAATTACTACTCATGTCAGTGATCCTAGGTCTTAATGCTACACAAGCAGTGATTTTTACCTTGATCAAAGTTAGACAGGAGGAGATCTTGCAAGTAAAATAGCTGAAGATGGCCTCTAGTGTGTAGAAACGTGAGGAATAAATAGGCATTTGTTTCAGACTGCTCCTGGTGTGGTGCTTGGTGGGTCTGTGCTCAACAAGATAAAAGTTGATGCTTTTCTCTGGCTTGGTGCATTTCTTAGTTTGGATTTCACACAGGAGTGACCATGTTCAGTGTATTTTGAGAACAACTGAAAATGTTTTTTTTGACAGCAGTTTGATCAAGCTTTAGGATTGTGCCAT
Organism: Crypturellus undulatus; assembly: GCA_013389825.1. NCBI lineage: Eukaryota > Metazoa > Chordata > Aves > Tinamiformes > Tinamidae > Crypturellus > Crypturellus undulatus. The sequence continues at coordinate 69,700 of VWPW01003903.1, read as the reverse complement.
GTGCTCTGAACCTCCCCATCCTTGGTATCCATCACTCATGAGGCAATTATCACCACTTTTTTCTTACGATGTATTTGAGAGTTTTTTGTTTGGTTGCGTTTAAGTTGTTGGAACCTGTTCAATTATAATAATATTTAATGCGTACGTTCTATATTCAGTTTACTCAGATTTGCCATTTTTGTCTTAAACTCCGGGCTTTTATCTAGATTCTGTGTATACTCTTTTTACAGAAGATAATCTTGGGGAATAGCCACACTGAAGACTGAAGCCTTTTAAAAGGAGATGCTAAAATGACGACTTAACTGATAGAATTTGTGTCAAGCTTCTTACCCTTAAATGCGTAGCTGAAGGTAGCAGATTTTCAGAATCATTGCAAACTGGGATATTTTTCCTGGAGTCCATTGACAGAGACATAAATTTGCAGTGTAAAACATGGACCATCAACTGAAAACAGGAGGCACCAATGTCGTGCTGTAGAGTGTCAAATCTGATGCCAGTATGTATTAACATCCTAACGGAATCAGAGAGACCTCAGAGGGATATTTAGATTAGTTTCTCTTCACTGTCTCAAGTAAATAATCAAAAATGTAAGTGTAGGGAAAAATGGCCTGCAATGCACTGTTGAAATATTTCCCATGATTTAGTCTTTTTAAAATTACCTCTTAGCACTGCCTCATCCTCAGAGGCTGCAGTTGCCTCAATGTGCCCTTAACTACTTCGTGATATTGACTCAAGAGGGCTGAAGGAGGACTGGACACTAGAGCTGGAATTAAAGATATTGCTGGGATAACACTGAAAATGATGGAGTATTTGCTGGAAGAAGGCTTCAGTTATCGATAGAGACTGGAATATGAGGGTAGAGACCAGATGTGTAACTTTGCTGTGATAGTGGCAGTAAAAATAGTAGAAATGCATTATTTCTTGAAGAACTTCAGTGAGTTTTAATTCCTGAATCCTTCTATACAGCACGTATATATGCACATATATAATGTTTACATATATTGTAAATTATAAAATAGTTCTCTATATAGTAAGTCCATACGTGGCTAGTCAGAATTTTTAAGAACAGCAAATACTTTCCTGGTCATTAGTCAGTGTGTATGAAGCATCTACTGAATAATTAATCTTATTCATCTCATTTATTTGAATATATAAATTCTGTGTCTTTATTTGGAACAACATTGACATCCACGACCTACCACGCATAGTCAGAGTGGTTTATTTTGCGGATGTGCTTTACACACTGTCTTTGCTGGCTGAAGGACTGTTAAATGTGATTGATGAGCAGTTTGGTCCCTTGAATCTTCACATGTTTGAGTTAGCATATTGCTTCTAAAAACAGTATTCACTGAAGGAGATCGCTCGATGTTCTGTTGCTACTCTTAATACTTCTAGTTTTGAGTGGATTTTAATGATCTTACGCTGTGCCTTTGGTTACACTAAGCCTTGGCAAGTGCACTTCAGATGAGGCTAATGTGATCAGATCCTCTGCTTTATATATTCATGTTGCTTTCATGTTCTCTCATCATGAATATGCATTGGCGCGGTGTTTTCACATGCAGAATACTTCCTGTTAAAGTTCTGTGTCCTTTACACACACTCTTCAAGGTAATTTTTATCTAGATCAATGAGTACTGTTTTATATGCTTGGACAAATTAAAATGATAATACTTAACATGTCTTAAAAATGTATGTATATACTTTTTATGTTGAATGTGTACATGAAACTCACACTTTTTCATTTTGCTTGCTTTTTAGCGAGAGGTTTATGGTGAGGTTGAACAAGAACGGAGGCCCCAGGAACCCGGAGAAGATAGACCGAATGTGTGCGCTCTTCACGGTGCGTCCCCTTCCTCCTCTCTTGCCTTGCAGGGCTGGAGACGATGGAGACTATGTAGCCACCCTGAGGGCAAGTGTGGTTCTTTCTGTCCTGTACATTGAAGGAAATGGAAGCTGTTTGTAAGTTTTGATATGGTTATAACTAAATGTTAACTTTAGAAAATGGAAATGCTTCTAAGCTCTTTTTATGATTAAAAGGCGCAATCTGAAGTGCTTCTTTTTAGCTACCATTGTGCCTGCTTGTAATTTGAATCCAAGTCCAATAAGGATTTCTGTCTTGGTCTGCCCAAGTAGCTGGTGCAGCCCTAGCCTCCCAGACCACAGTGAGGCACTGGAGGTGGCAGAGTGCGTGTGATGCGTGGAAAACCTGGCCAGCAGCTGAGGTGGCACCCAGAGGTGGTCACGGTGGTGGGCACCAGGATGAGGACCTTGCTTTCTTTCAAAAGGACTGTTTTCACTGTCATTTCTTTCCAGAGAGAATATAAAAATGTGGAAGCAGTGAAAACTATAGTTCGTTGCAGAATAATTAACTTAAGATCCCAAGCATGTTAAATACCTTCCATCATGAGTGACCTTTAGCTGTTGGCAAAAATATCCTTTACCTCTAACAAAGAAATGAGTTAGATGACAGCTAGCTAGCTTGTCAGCTCTTTATTTTGCAGGAATTATCATGGATATAGAAAACTTCCCAAGTAGTCATAGACCTGCAGTCGAGGGTAGTCTCCAAAGAGTCCTGGCTGACACAGTATTTCACTGCTATGAGGTTCTTAGTTCAGGCTCCTAATTATCTGAAATGCTCCTGGCTGGCTAGTACAGTATCATTTCTGGGAACACTGCAAGAGATCTTTCCCTTAGAAGATCTCATTTGTGTCTTTTTCCCCAAGAACATTGATCCATGTAGTGAAATGCAAGATTGGGCCATTTGCTGCTAATAATGACGGTTCCATGGTGGCTAAGACACTGCTCAGTACATGTGTTGCTGACTCACTGGACTGTTGAGTCAGGCAGGGCTTTGAAGGAGATAAGCCTTGTAGTTATTTTGAGAATCCCAAAGGGTGTTTCAGCCCAAAAGCCACACTTCCTTTCAGCAGACCCGAAGAGACAATCTTTTAAATTAAAAAAAGTTTGAAAACGACTAGGTGCATCTTTGCTTCCAGGTTTGGTTTTAGTCCATTCTGGGGCTTCTTGGGTTGCATTAGATCATATGTCTCCCCTAGAAAACTTGTGTTTGCAGACCCAACAGGCCCAAGTTAACCCACTCAAATAGGGTGGTTCTGTGACTTCAGCACAGGTTTGTTTCCAAGGCTATGCTTAATCTTGTGCTTGAATCAATCTATCTATCTATCTATCTATCTATCTATTTATTTATTTATTCTCCTCCTCCATCCCACCCTCCCGGATGTTTCCAAAAGTCTAATTCTTCCTAGAGGAGAAAAAAAAACCCTCTATCTTAGATACTTCAAGGTATCCCTGCCTTTCGTTGCTGGCTCGGATGCTTTTAAGGCATCTTCTTACATAAGATATCAAAATTAGTTGTGCTGTGCTTTTGGATCAGCTGTCATATCACAGCAAAAGTGTGAAGCCATTTCCTCCAAGATAAAAAGCTCATTGAACTAAACTTCAGCCTTTCTGTGCCTTGGAAGCACTCTTGTAATCTCAGTTAAGATGTAACCACACTGAATGTGTCCATGTGTTTGGTTAAAAATCTTATTACCTCCAGCCTACAAGATTGGCCACTGAACTTGATTATAAATAAATAACTCCCGATTTCCAATTTGCATAAAATGACTGTTTAATCGGTAATAGGAAGAGGTAGAGGAAGACTGGGTCAGAGAGCACCTAAGGCACCTCAATACCAACAAATCCATGGGCCCTGATGGGATGCACCCCAGAGTGCTGCGTGAGCTGGCGCATGTCGTAGCTAAGCCACTCTCCATCATCTTGGAAAGATCCTGGAGAACGGGGGAGGTGCCGGAGGACTGGAAGAAGGCCAATGTCACACCAGTCTTCAAAAAAGGCAAGAAGGAGGATCCAGGCAACTACAGGCCGGTCAGCCTCACCTCCGTACCTGCAAAAGTGATGGAACAGCTCCTACTGGCCGTTGCCTCCAGGCACATGGAGGACAAGAAGGTGCTCAAGACAAGTCAGCATGGATTCGCCAAGGGGAAATCATGCTTGACTTACCTGATGGAATGACCAGCTGGATAGATGAGGGGAGAGCGGTGGATGTCATCTATCTTGACTTCACCAAGGTTTTTGACACCGTCCCTCACAACATCCTCCTGGACAAGCTTCAGAAGTGTGGGATAGATGAGTGGACGGTGAGGTGGATTGGGAATCGGCTGGATGGCAGAGCTCAGAGGGTGGTGATCAGTGGCGCGAACTCTAGTTGGAGGCCTGTGGTGAGCAGTGTCCCCCAGGGGTCAGTCCTCGGTCCAGTCCTGTTCAATTTATTCATCAATGACCTGGATGAAGGCACAGAGTGCTCCCTCAGCAAGTTTGCTGATGATACAAAGCTGGGAGGAGTAGCGGATACTCCAGAGGGCTGTGCTGCCATGCAGAGGGACGTGGCCAGACTGGACAACTGGGTGGTGGAAAACCTCATGAAATTCAACAAGGCCAAGTGCACGGTCCTGCACCTGGGGAGAAATAACCCCAGACACCAGTACAGGCTGGGGACCCACCTTCTGGAGGGCAGCTCTGCAGAGAAAGACCTGGGCATCATGGCGGACGACAGGTTGACCATGAGGCAGCAGTGTGCCCTCGTGGCCAAGAAGGCCAGTGGGATCCTGGGGTGCATGAAGAGGAGCATCTCCAGTAGGTCGAGGGAGGTGATCCTGCCCCTCTACTCAGCCCTGGTGAGGCCACATCTGGAGACCTGTGTCCAGTTCTGGGCCCCACAGTGCAAGAGGGATGTGGAGCTGCTGGAGAGAGTCCAGCGCAGGACCACGAGGATCATCAGGGGCCTGGAACATCTGTCGTATGAGGAGAGGCTGAGGGAGCTGGGCCTGTTCGGCCTGGAGAAGAGGAGGCTGGGAGGGACCTGATCAGCGTATATAAGTCCCTTGGGACTTAAGGGAAGGAGTGAGGAGGATGGGGCTGGCCTCTTTTCAGTGGTGGTCACTGACAGAACCAGAGGAAATGGCCACAATCTGAAGCATCAAAAGTTCCATGGGAACTTAAGGAAGAACTTCTTGACACTGAGGGTGCCAGAGCACTAGAACAGGCTGCCCAGAGAGATTGTGGAGTCTCCTTCTCTGGAGATCTTCAAGACCCGCTTGGATGCAGTCCTGTGCCACGTGCTCTAGGTGGCCCTGCGTGTGCAGGGGGTTGGACTAGATGACCTCTAGAGGTCCCTTCTAACCTTAAGCATTCTATGATTCATTCTATGATTCTATGATAGCCAAGTGTCCATGATAACTTTTTGGTCGTGGTTTTCTTTTAGCATAAAGTCAGGTTTCTGTAGAAGCAAGTGTTGTTGTTATAAAGTAATTCTTATCCATGTGTTTTAAGGAAATCTTTTTTAGGTTAATTTTCTTTTTCTTAAAAAAACATGAAGTTAGAAATACTGTGAAATAATATTGTTTGTCAACCAGAGTCCTTGAAGAACGCCAGGAGAGCAGGGGAAATAACTTTGTGTCTCTTGCTGTGACAAAACCACAACAAAATATTTTTTGTGGATCTGAAGAGTAGCTGAGAGTAGCCAGAATTTGAACCAGTGTGTGCACGTTGGACGATGTCCTGATATTTTGAAAAAAGTAGTTCTTAAAGATACTGGTTAAAAGTAGTAATCTCATGATACAAGAAATATCACCCTGCCAGAACATATGTATTTTGAAAAATCTCTGGTACATTGAGTGCAATCTCCCAAGTTTTTTGCTTTTTGCAATGTGCTGTGAGACTCCCAAGATGAAGACTGCATGAAACCCATTCCTGCTGGTGAGCTCCCCTTCCTCCAAGAGGTGCCACCTGTGCTGCTCTGCTGGGCTGGGCAAGAGCCTCCAAAACAGGTCCCCTGCATCAGCAAAATAAACTTTGAGGAGAAAGCACTACCAAAGACTTATATAGCTTAATTCTTTCCCTGCAGAGAGACATGATCTGCTAGCTAATAAGCATACCAAAGAGCATATTTGCAACTCCCTGCGTCTGCCACCCGGGAAATCAGTATGTTTTTAGAAGGAGGAACAAGCTACAGCCATCAGTTCAACGCTTGCCTGCTGTGCTTGAGCAGCATTATGCGCTTTGGAAGTGGCTTAAAGCTTCTCCGTGGAGCCAGCTCTCTTCACCTGTAGCTCTCAGCCCCTGTGGCCAGGCTGTAGTTACGAGTGACACGGTGCTCTGAAGTTCTCCATCTCCATCCCTGAAATTTCTCAGATTGCCTGGGTATTGAAATTTGCCATGTGGACTACAGCTCAGATTTACTTTCCATGAAGATACATTTTTTTTTAATTCACCAAAGTCATTAAACCTAATAATGATAGAATGTTAATATCCATAGATCAAAATTTTTTCCCCATTACCAAAAATGACACGGTTTCCTTTTACAGTGGCTTCAATACTGAATGTGCCACTGGTATTTCTTCCTACTGGGATGGATAACCTTTAAAATGACAAATCTTGTACAAATCCAAAGTTATTTTGATGTCAGTGACATGAGGTGATGCCCATTTCCTCAGCATACGGGGAGATGTTAAACAAGCAAAACTGAGCTTGAACCCTTCTTCTTAACCTGTTCTCTTTCCCTCCCGTGCACGTAGACTTCACCTGGGCCCCATCTTCTTCTGACAAATGCATGAACCGTCTTGAGTTTCCGGTTGGCAATTGCCCTTCTCCTCTGAAGTTGCTACGGGGATGTCCCTTAGCATCGTTGGGGACAATTTGGAGGCTATCGGGCAGAAGCCAGTACATAGCAATAAGATGGTAATTAAAGTTTGAGTGGGAGAAGAGGAAAAACAGTCAAGGGCTCTCAAAACGGAACACGTTTGCACACAGCGTCTTTGCTCAGAGTAATCAAAATAGTCTGCTTCCTTTTCCTTCAAAGAACATTACCACCAAATATAATCTCTCTATGCTTCATTTTCTTCATCTGTAAATTTGAAATAATACCTTCTCTGATTTAGAAATGGAAGAGCTAAATGAATGTCAAGTGACTTTATTTTTGTTTGTTTTCAGATATTTTTATTTTGGAAGTGCAAGTGATATGTATTTTAATATCTGTATTCTTTCGGTTCTTTTAGGATCTCAGCAGCAAGGACATGAAGAGAGATTTGTACATAGTTGCCCATGTAATTCGAATAGGTATGTTATGATTTACTTCATTAAATGTACACAAAAATTAAAAATGATTTTAAATACTTTTAATGCATCTTTTACTAAAGTGTCTTTCTGATGAGTCTAATCAGTTAGAAGGCTCAGTCTTAGACCATGCTTATCTGTTGAGATTAACATTCAGATCACCTCTTGCTAATTGCTGTGAATTTACTGATCACTGTTCATGCCTTTAAACCAAACCAAGAAGCACCCAAAATAAACAGAGTTTTGTTCCAAAATTTAAAATGAGTCACCCCTGTGTCCAGTGTTTGGGCTACCAAGACCCCCCAAAAAAAGGCATTTGCAGCAGTATCTGGTTGTGAGAAGCCTCTCAGGCCTGCAAGGGAGATGCGTAACCAGCAGTAGCAAACTTCAGCGTGGAAGTTTAATTTCGAGGCTGCCTCACAGGGTACAGGACCGTGTTGTAAGTAGTTTATGGAAAGCCCAGCAGTATGCTCGACTGAAGTGGACCTATGACTTCTGCTGTGTGAATGAAGTTGCTGGAAGCCCATTTGGATGGGCAAGGCTGGATAGCAAAAATCCCTAGCTAATTAAGAGATGACCATTTAACTCCCTGGTACTAATTATAGATTATGAATGTATTCTTCCCTGGGATACTAGCAAGTGAAGAATTTTGCTGTGCTAAGTTTAATTTGCTTCAAGTGTTTAGGCCTAAAACACAAGCACCAAATAAATAGGAATAAAAGAAAAAAAAAAGACCACTCTTCAGTGGGCTGAGGCTGTGTTACTCTGAACAGCTTAGCAGTGCAACGTCTTTCATACTTTCCAGGTTTTGAATTAACTGAAAAATAGCCAGATTGTGTTTGGCTATTCTTGCAAGGAAATGGCATTCAGCCCCGTTTCCAGGACTTCCACTGCTGGGTTCTTTTGCCAGCTACCGATATATTTTTTGTGAAATACAGGAGATCTAAATGGCTTAGTGGAAATACAGCTTTGTTACACTGTCCTGTGAATGATCACAAAAGCCTTTGAATTCACAAATGTGTTGGAAGGACTCGTTTTTCATTATCAGACTTCACTGAGTCTGAATGTTGGAGTTGCTCCTTATCACCTGAGAGGTATATGTGAACCTTGGGAAACTATTTAAAGATATTTTGCAGTTCAAGCACAGTTTATTAACCTTGATGCAGGATGTGCTGGACGAGCTATTACGTGTAATGTAACAAATTGGCTAAGATGATTGTAGTGATTTTTTTTTCTAGTCTTGCTATTTTTGACTCTATTAGAAAACAGCTATAGCAATGGGGAGTTAATCATAGCAGCTTCATATCTCAGAATTGTCCTTTTCCTGTTCAAAGAGAAGCAGGATGCATGGCCCTACAGATGGAATGATTGCATTTAAATCTCTAATATTTTAAATTTCTGTTAATTTTAGGTCGCATGTTGCTAAATGATTCAAAAAAAGGGCCTCCACATTTACACTATCGCCGCCCCTATGGCTGTGCAGTCCTGAGCATCATGGACGTCCTTCAGTCAATCTCTGAGCTAAAAGAAGAGAAGGATTTTGTTCTTAAAGTTTACACGTGAGTAACTCCTGAGAAGGAAAGGAATTAGAAAAGACATTGCTAGAATGCTGGGTAGCGAGGTACTGCAAAGATACCAGATGCTGATATAAGATACTAAGATGCCATAAACTTCACTTGATTGATTTTTTTTTTTTTTTAGTTTTTCGATCCTCCTTACCAGATGAATTGGTGGAGTTGTTGTATGAGGTTTTGCTCCTTTATTATTTCAGATGCTCATAGAAGCTGATGAGAGTCATTATAGGTGTTTCAGATATGTGAAGTGCTTCAGCAGCTACTGAGTGCTGCCCAAATCTATATGGCATGCAAAGTAGCAGTTTTTATAGGTGTAATTTCCTTCAAAGCTGTTAAATTCAAAAGCAGAGTGCTGTTTCCCACCTGATGAAATGAATGCAGTCATGAACCATCTCTAACTCCTTATGAGTGAAGGTGACCAACAAAACAAATGGAAAGCAGCAACTGAAGTCAATGTTGTGTGACCAGAGGCGGGAGAAAAAGCTGATGTTTTTGAGCAAGGATCTATCTTCAATTTGTGATTTTGAACTTTGAGCTGTCAAATGTTTATTGCGAAATGTTGGTGTTATATTCAGAATGAAGAGACCACAGGCAAACTGTTTGAGGAATGCAGGCAGTATTTAAGTCTCTTGTCATTAAAGATAAATACTGGCAAGATCAGCTTTGCAGATGGCCCAAGATGCAGCTCATCATATATTGCTTTGCTGTCTGTGGCCACTGTCATGGTAATAGGATAATTTGGGGATTATAAAAGCTTGATATTCTGCAAGAAGTACAGTCAGCAGCAGAAAGCCTGCCATTCAAGGGAAACTATAAATGAACAAAAATGGCTTTCAGTCTTCACTGAAATATTCTTAGATGTCTCCTTATACATCACGAATCTGTACATCCCAAGAAAAGGCTCTGAGTCAGCTTCTTCATTCTTCTTTTGCCAACAGTTACATAAACTGCAGCAAAAATGTCAAGTTAAAAGGAAGAAAATGGGCTTCTTTCTAATCAGTGTCAATAGTCTGTGGATAATCTTGGTATATTGTATCACCATGCAGGTTCAGCATACCCCAAACCAATGATTTTTGGTTATGTAGCTTATGTAACTTTGTAGAGTTGTCTTTTAAATATTGTAACTGCAATATTCTGCATGTTGACAGTAAGGTATTGAAACTGATGTATTTTGAATATCAGATTTCTATTGCTTTCTGTTTCAATTCCCTCTTAATGTGTCTTTAGCATCTTATTCAATGAGAGAAGAGAAAGAAAAATACTATGTGAGAAATCCTGTAAAATATTGAACTTCTCCATTTATCAGTGACAATGTGTTAGGTGCTAAAAATATTGCTGTAGGTTTACTTGAGAGGCTGATAGATTCAACCATTATATAAATAGCTCATAATTTTTACCTTCCATTTAGGTAGGTCCCTTTCTGTCTTTAAAGAAAGCTTTCTTATCTCAGGGGATACTTATTGCAATTCTCAGGGTCTTGAATTTTGATCAGACTGATTTTGAAGTTACATGGAATATCTGAGTTTTATGCTTTTTTCTTTAGTAACAGCACCTCTAGATACTCTTGAAATTCTATTAGATTCATAACTTACTAAAAGAAATTGTGTGATTCCACAGCGTATTTGTACGTTATGTGGAAGGGCACTTCCCCTTAGTGGAACGTAATTTCTTTTTTAGTTTCAGTGCATGTCACCTGCATCTTGCACACTCCTCCAAAATAGAGATGCAAATGCAGCAACCATTTATTAAAATATATAGTCTCTCTGAGTATGTACTTATATGTGATACATGCACTGCAAACAACATGGAAAATTCTGGCTTAGCGAGTCTCCAGCAAAAATCTTCAGAAGGGAAAATGGGAATATCCAAAGGGAATGGGTTGTCCCTTTGGCAGCTGTGATGGTCGCTGGTCCTCCACAACACGACACTGTCACAGACTTACGTTGCTTGTATCTTCTCCTGGCACGTTGTTTTAAACACACTCCTTTCTCCTTTGTAGACAAAATTGGAAACGTCAAATTTGGGCCTTTAAGTTCAAGATTTAGCATCTAAATACTTAAGCAATGCTGACCTCATGTTCTTGTGTGCTGCTTATTTTTATCATTGGTAAAATGCCTCAGGCCAACCCGAAAACATAAAAAATGAAATGCAGAGGAAGGCAGTTCTGCATTTTTAAGGGAGTGGTGGAAAGTATTTTTTGAGCTTTCTTTTTTATGCTGTCTGACTAAACCATGCAGCATCCAGCCAGAAAAACTTTTTCACTGGAAAAGGTGGAAAAACCTCTGAGACTGAAAACATAAGAAGCTAAAACAAATACATGACATTTCAATGGAGACTTTTGATGGATCCAAAAGAGAAAATTTTTATACCAAAAAAAAAAAATCAATTTACTTTCCCAGTCTTTCAGAGCTTGCCCTGTCATTGTTAAAGACTTAGGTCTGAAAAGGACTTTTTTTCCTCACAATCCAGATTTTCCTGTTTCTTAATCCTGCAGTCATGTTATAATCTTACTAAGAGGATATAGTACCACAGCTCTAGATATAAGCTCATTACATAAAAGCATGAAGGTTTACTTTTATATTTCTTTTTAAGAGTATACATATAGAATATTTTCAAAGTGAGATGGAAACTAAAATCTCCATTCATATATATATATCCTGATATTATTCTAGTATATATTCTTATGAATTTTTATCTTGAATAGATATATATCTTTTTTTTTCACTCTTTGCATCTTATTTCTTGTGTTGTTCTTTTTACAATTTCTCTAATCTAATGTTTTCATTTTCCTTAGTATCTTTTCTAGTTTTGTTTAGCTTCCTATTCTTTCTGGATCTTTGATTTTTTTCCTCCGTCTCTAGCACTGAGCCTTGCTGTGGAACATTGTCTGAATGCCTTTTCGTGTCAAACTCACTTGTTGCCAATGTCACACAGATGGGGGCAGAAACACAGATCCTGGCTGGGCAAATAGCATCTGATGCAGTATTGCAAACACTGCAGCTTGTGGGACTGGTCAACATGAAAAGATGATGGATGATTCAGAAAGAAATTCTTATTTAAACTAGCAATATATTTGGTATTTAGACAGGCAAAATGTTAAGAAAACTCAATAAAAATGAATTATGGTGAGTGTCTTCAAGCCAGCATTTCAGATTTGGGAGAAATATTCTTTGTGTTCAGGAAATACGAAGTCCATGATACAAAACTAGCTTGAAGCCATCTTTACACTCGATTGATTTGGGGCCAACTTTGTTCCAGCTTCATTTGCAGGCACAAGTCATCGGAAGCTGAGGTCTATTTTAGCCTCCCCTCCAGAGGCTGCAACAGCAACTAGAAAAGGAGCAGGGGGCAGGGACTGAGGCCTCAGCTGTGTCCTGTAGCAGGTGGCACCGCGTTTGTCCTGTGGGCTCTCTCCCCATTTTAAAGAGAACGTTATTTGCAGCGAGACAAGGGCTCTCTGGTGTCCTAGCATGAGAAGAGGCAAACACTGTGAGGACAACTTTTTTTCCTTGCGAATAAGCCACGTGTTGGTTAAAGCACAGAAGAGCACAGTACGGTAAGCTTTCTCAGCCCGTCCTAGTGCTGTTTTGCCATCTCAGTCCTGTTTTGCTGCCGTGGGTTTTAGGAGTGCAAAGGTAGCCAGTTTGTTGCACTGCTAGTTGCTGAAGTCACCTTAGTGCTTAGACATTTTGAGCACTGCATGAACATCCCCTCTGCCCTGTTAGAAAGGATAGAGCAGGTCCAGGAGATGCGGAGAAGAGCATCCAGGCTGAGCAAGGAGGGTAGAGCTGTTGCATCATGAGAGGAGACTAAAAACATTGGAAAAAAACAGCTTCAGTTCGGAGAGAAGTGTAGTGGGGGGTATGACCAAGATATAAAAAAAAAAAGCCTGGGTGGAGGGGAAACTGTTGTTCACTGGACAAGAAATAGGACCACTTGAATAAACTAGTAGGAGTTCACATTAAAATGGATAGAAGAAAGTGCTCCTCTAGAAAGCAGGTAGGAAACTTCTGGAATTTGCTGTGGAGACAGGAGACTTGGTGAGATTCTATGCAGGTGGCATGAATTTATTTGACAGGGCAGCCAAATATCCTCCATGAATTTTGTTTAAAAACAGATGATAATCTGTATGCCGAAGCACCGGGTATTGTTGAAGTGAATTTTAACAATGGAGTTTTTCCTGGTGTAAAAATACTGAGTGTAAATATAAGAGCCTGTTCGCAGGTAATTATGTTGTAATTTCTATCCTAGAAAGGTGTTGAGAGTGTAGAGAGGCAGTGTAATTGAATATAAAACATAACGGCGTTTGCAAATGCTTATTAAAATTACATGTAGATGAATAAATAACCGTGGAGCTCCCTTAGTCCCAACAGCAAGAACATGAAATACCTACAGAAGCGTCATTTGGGGTTGTTGTAAATCCTTGACTGATGATTTTGTGAGACTTATGTCACGTGTCAAGGCATTCTGTAAAATACGTAGGTAAGAAAAATCTTGCAAGCTCTTGAGATGTCAAAAAATCAGTTTTTTTTTTATTTTGTCTGTTTAATCTCATTTAATCTTTCAAATTCCACTTCTGATTTCTCAGATCTAAGGTGGCTCGTTGCTAAGCTCAAGAAGGCAGTATATTGCAACAGTTAATTTCAGCTTTGAATTCATTTTTGGTGTATATGTGTGAAACTCAACTGAAGATGTCTAGATCTTTTCCATCATAATATGATGTCTGAAACAGTTACTTGAATGACAGAAACATCACTGCTGACTCCAAAGTATCCATAAGATGGAGAAAAATATTAGGGAATGATTTGTTGCTTTCCACCTTTAAAAACAAGCAGTGTGGGATTTCCCTTGTTCATCAAAATCCTATAACCTTTCCTGTTATTGTTGCCACAAAACTGACCTTTTTATCAAAAGGTGGTTTTGGAAGGAGCTTTTAACTTGAATTTATGTTCTTTTATTTTAGGTGTAACAACGAAAATGAATGGTATCAGATCCATGAAAATATTATCCGCAAGTCCAGTACCAAATACACAGCGCCCAGCTCAAACTATGGTAAATATTTACCTGTATGTGCTTGTCATAACAACAGCTGAAGGTTACCTTTAGGAAACTGCTAATTGATTATAGCAGAGGAATTCAATGAAATGCAAAGTTAAACATAGCTGAATTTCTTTATTTACTTGGGAGGTTTTAATGCCAGCCTGATTCAGTATTGGGTTGCTCTTTCAGCCTTTGTTATTGGCTGCTGTGTTTGCTGTGGAGCCTGTATTCCCTTTAAAACACCAGGCATTGCCCATATCGAAGGCTTGCCAATAGGAGCAAAAAAAAAAAAAAAGGTGTTACATTTAAGATACTTACTGGATTTTCCAGAAAGTAAGTAGTGTTTTCATACCTACAAATTAACTATCAAGAAGACTCTCTGATAGTTTCAGTACAAACTGTTTCTTTGCATAATTGACAATTACTGTGTGTTGGTAGTGTTTTCCCACCTTTCAAATCCATTTTTGTTTTCCTAGTTAATGACAGATAAATTTGGAAAGTAGATTGCTTTTTTTTTTTCTTGTTCTATAAACTATCTCAGTGAATGATTTCTCTAGTTAGCTTCTGTAGAGCTATCGTTGCTATTCCATTCCAAATTGCATTAGCCATTAAGATCCAGTTCTGCTTCGTTACCAGGAGTTTTGCTTTGATTGCTAACCGAATATGGGACTCAGAAGGGCCTACTGAGATACAAGTACTGGTGTTTTCTGAATTTTGTTTGTCAGATAAACAGTTCACACAGTAATTAAAATAGTAGAGGGAAAAAATCCGTTTTCAAGTTGGGAATTTTATTTCATGCAAAGCTGGTCTCCTCTTCCCGGCTATTTCTCAAATACTTGTGTTTGCCCACCACCACTTCTCCTTAAAACGTTATCTTGAATTGCTTCTAGCTTGGAAAATTTGGACTATTTGCACTTATTTCCTATGCCAGATGTCTGCATAACACATTTTCTTTTTTCAGGTGTTCCTTTTTCTGAAGAGTCAGAAGGGAAGGGAAACAGATAGCTTTTTATCTTTGTCTTCTGCACTTTATGTATCTTTTACACATTTCATTAAGATGTAGTGCATCTCTGGAATAGGAACGTGAAACTTGGCAGGGTTTCTTGGCCTGGTGTGAGGGACAGCATTGCAGGCTGTCGTGATTTTAGCAATAGGTAAGGCAAACTGCGGCTCTTGGAACCTATTTTTTCCAGGGAGGATATGCTCTTGCAAGTGTGATTTCTCCCCAAAGGAAAGTAGTCTCCACCTTCCCTGCTCCTGAGTTAGTCCCTACCTAGTTTCTTCTAGTTCCTGTTGTTTGGTGGGAATGTGTGAGAACTGCATGCAAGTAATATCTATCTGCTGTGCTGGAAGATTGTGTATTCCCTTACTGATTCACAGTG
Organism: Crypturellus undulatus; assembly: GCA_013389825.1. NCBI lineage: Eukaryota > Metazoa > Chordata > Aves > Tinamiformes > Tinamidae > Crypturellus > Crypturellus undulatus. The sequence continues at coordinate 54,570 of VWPW01003903.1, read as the reverse complement.
ATTGATTCATATTTCCTAATAATAGGTAATTCTGGTACTGTTTGGTCAAGTACTGATGGTGTTGGTCTGAACTGGAAGCTCTGAAGTTCCAACCTGACAATCCAAGTTAGCATTGCCACAGTTCCCTAGGCTGGAATACTTGGAGTATATTTTCACTTGGTCCCTTTTAAATGGAAATGAGAGTATCACACATGGAAGTTTTTCTGTAGGCAGCAAAAGCAGTCGTGACCTTTTTCTAACGCACGCGTCTCCTTTGCACTCTGAAAGCCGTCTGCAGTGCCCAGACTTGTGTTCAAAGGTGCAGATTTTTTTTTCCTTGTTCCTAAAGCCCCCGTATTCCCTGCAGTGCTCTGCAGAACTCTCCTACCTACATAGCTGGACAGCTGCAAACAGGGTTTTGGCAGCCCTTGTGTACATACGTGCTGATGATCCAGCTGACTGCTTGGCCTCTACCTTTCCCTTGGAATTAAAGCTTGACGGTCAGGCTTTCAGCCTAACTTCAGCGTTCATAAAACTTGTAGGAGCTTTGTGTTTTCTAGACTTCTACTTGTCAAGCTTGTCTAAAACTGAGCAACAATTATTTTGAGGGAGGTTGACAGAATGATGCCTAGTTAGTGTTTGCAAACCCTCAAAATTGTTTTTAGTTAACAGCAGAACTTCAGATGCTAACGGCCACTTGGGGCTCCTGAAACGTGTTGAGGTGCTGAAAGGGATTTCATTACAATCAAATTTCTTGTATGTAGCAGAGAAAGTGTAACAGATAATATATGAGGTTATATCATATAATATATGATAATATATGAGGTTTGAAAAATCAGGTAACAGATAATATATGAGGTTATTTTGTGGTGCTAGATGGAATTAAAGGCACTTTGGAGAAACAGTGTTCTACTAAGTGGTCTGCTGTTATGTATGTTGTAACCTGCTCTTTACAAGGAGTAGAACCAAAGTGAAGTGCTGTACTGTGACTTGTGACCTTGCTGCAAAATTAATAATTCTGATACGAATTTGCTGTCTTAGTAACATTATGGTGCTATGGATCCTTTAAAGTCCCATAAAGCAGGTTGGTTCCTGGCATACACTGACATCTAATGCTTAAGTCTGAGAAAATGAACATTTTTTTAGACCATTCTTTTTTTTTTTCAGGACTTATAATATCTCTCCAGCTTCTTCGTGGTGACATGGAGCAGGTCCGCAGGGAAAACCCCATGATCTTTAACCGCGGCGTTGCCGTTACCAGGAAGCTGGGGTTCCCCGACGTTATAATGCCAGGTAAACCCAGTGGCTGCGGTTGAAACGGTTCATCGTGTTTTTCATGCCATGAGCTCTGTGATCAAAGCTGATGATTACTCTGTTGAGTTGCCTTGTTTGTCACCAAATACCAATTCCGGATTCGGGGAGGACAACACTAGCAGACAATTGAAAACATTTTAGTTGAAACCACGAGTTTCCGCCTTACCCAGCTCATTTTTGGACTACGAGCCTTTGCTTAGGTCGACATGGGCTGCAGAAAGACCACAAGTGTGGTCTGATTTTCCAGCTGGCCTTACAGAGCACCTAGTCCCTGCGGCAGCTCTTGGCTCGCGCGTCGCCGCGCTCCGCGTGCTCCTTGCGGCTGGAGCAGCAGCGTGAGCTGCTTGTCGTTACAGCGGCGTAGCCATGAGTTGATCTGGGGAAGAAACTGGAACTTAGCCAGTCCCACAATCAGTAGATATAAAGACTGGCATTTTATAGTCTGATTTTTACAGTGTAGCAAGAAATGGGCTTACTAGTTATTTTGCATGTTTAGCATTTGAAGTACTACTCAATTCTATGCATAATGACCAAGACCAAGGATGACTTGCAGACGTGAAAGCCTAATGGGAGAAGTATTAGATTTTATTCCTGGAAAGAATTCAATAACATATCAGTATAAAAATTTGTAGCCTCATTGTGGAGGTTCTTCAGTAATAGAATCCAAATAGGGACTAGGTGAGAAGAATTTAAAAAAAAAGTACAAAGTATAGCAAAAAATGTATTTTATTTATTAATGCACTTGAAAAGAGCAGTATTACAGGAGCAGATGGTTGTAACTCGTGAGTGGGGGTGACTTACCTGGAGATGGCAGATGTGGTTCCTACACCTATAGCTGCCTGACCTGTATCTCTCTTGGTGGTTCCTGTCACCTGCTGAAGGGACAGTTTAGCTGTTCACAGAAGAACTGCTAAGCCTCTGTAATTTATAGCCCAGCATATGGAAGTAACCTGAAATCAGTGCCAGTTTGAAGTCAGTTGGGAATTCCAGTGCTTAGTAAACGCGGAGCAGTTTTGTAACCCAAAGCAGTCAAGCAAAGACAAAATATTGTGTGTTGATAGGCAGACACAGACCATGTATGATGATGTGCTGAAATTGATATCTATAACAGATAGATTTTTTAAACATTTAGGCATCTGAACTGATTCTCCTTCAAGAATTGCTTTTTTTCCACTTTCCACAGCTGGGGAGAGCTGTCCCTCAGGTCCTTCAGACCACTAAGTGTTAGCAAGCTTAAACTGTGGCTTCCTGGCCTCAGTGTTCCCCCTTATTTATTTTTTATTTTATCTAATTTATTCCTTTTTAACCTTTTCCGGGTTCAGCATTTTTTAGCATAGTGGGCTTGTCTTTCATATGTTTCTGTTTCTAGCAATTTCCTTGCCCTGCAGTTAACAGACAGATTAGCAGCTTCCAGGCATAAATTAAATACTGTGTGTTGATATGCAGTCACAAGGGTGCTCCTACCCTAAACCTCACAGATTCTGTACTCAGTGCACGTTGGCAGCATTTCCACTATAAAACTCAATATATATGTTCAGTAGTTATCCCCTATTTTGACCTGTCGCTGTAGCTCAGGTTTGTTGTCAATTTTTCAAATTTTATGCCTCAAGAGACCTGTCATTAAGTCACTGTTGCTTGCTAATCTCTTGTTTTTGGTCTGGAATCTGCAATTCTTGTTGGAGAAAATAGACGTTTTGAGATGAACTGTTTGGAAATTAGTTCACACACGTAGATCTGCTCAAAAAATCGCCCATTACAAACAAATTTGTCGAAAGAGCAACGTTATGATATTAAATGATTGCTGCCTTCCTAAAAGCACTGAACACACAGAGCTTTCCCAAATTCAGAGGAGGCTGCAGGAGGTCTGCATATCCATATTTGAAAAAAAAAATAACCCCCAATTTATGGAGAAAGGCTTGGAAATGCCTTTAAGCAGCAAGTAAGAGGGCAAAGGCAGCTGCAGAAGAGTCAACAGAATTTCACTGTCAGCCAAAGAGTAATAATAAACTGGGAGAGTGCCAGAGTAAACGTGAGATGCAAAGAAAGAGAGTCCTGAATGGCGGTCTGGAAAACAAACAAACAAAATAAGCTTTGATTACCTTGACAATCCCAAAGTTGAGGAAAATAAAAGAAATTGGGAAGTTAAAATGTAATGGAACTGCACCCAAGAAGAAAAGGGTGCTTATTCCAATCTTTTGTGCAGTGTTTGGAAAACAAAAGTGTTTGACGTTATTCAGTTTAACAGCAGACATTTGCCCACTGGGTTTTCTAAGCAATAGGTCAAATTGTGGTCTGAGTTTATTAGCAGTCTAGGATTAAAACATCACAGGTGAGGCACATTGCATTTTAGCAAGATTAGCAAAGCTGTACAATTAAGAAATGCCCATTAATTTATTTTGTGCCCCAGTTTTGGCAGCTGGAATCAGACTTTCCTCCTTCGTTTATTAATACTGTCATAGATTTGAATTTTCAAAAAGCAAGTCACAGGCTTGTAGCAGTTCTGAACCACGTCTGCTGCTTTAATTGTCTTGGTCAAGCTGCCTGCTCCGTGCTTTGCTTCCGTACTGGGTCTCTCCCATTAAAGACAGGGCTTCTCCTCCCTGCTAAGGGCACAGGCAGCTCCCAACTTCCACTGGATGCAGGTTTTTTCAAAAATGATTTGGCAGAACTAGTTAATAAAGATTGTCACCGTGTTAATAATGAGTGATCAATCTGCTGAACCACGAGATTTATTAAAAAATAAATGGCTTTAGCTTTTCAAGTGCATTTTCTTGGTTGGAAGTTTTAACATTTTAATGGTTCTTTTTCACTAGGAATTCCTTTCACCCCTAGGCTTCTTAACCATTTAAACCCTGTAGCTATGTGCTTTATCACACAGCTCTTCTGGCCTGTTTTGCCTTCCTAAAAGTTGCCCTAGTGCCTGGATCAAACCCTCTCTGCCCTCACCCAAGGAGCGAGGGGCTTGAGGGGTGGCTGGTTGTCATTTAGAAATGAAGCCAGGGCAGCCCTCCTGTGCATAAATCTGCATGGTGATACAAAACAAGGTTAATGTCCTGGGAGATAACCATGCCGGCCTTCATAAACACAAAAATGCTCTTAGTTTCCTGTTGTGTCATGATCCAAGAGGAGCAGCCTAAGGAACGTAGTGCTTCGGTGTCCAGCTCGGAAGAAGTTCAGTCAAACAACCTCATGAAGAGGTTGTTTTGCTCTGTCATTTTATTTTATTCTTTTCTAAATTGCTACTGGATTTACGAACGTCCATCTGACCCTGACAATTTTACCTTTCCCCAGAGATAAGAGCAATGAGGCATGTGCTGCTTGCCTTTGGGATGGCAACTTTATTTATGTACACAACTTGCTGATCAGAAATCTCTTGCATAGGCATGGCGTTTGTCAGTTCCCCAAAGGACATCCCTTCCCTTCCCCATGTGCTGATAAGTATTCTGTCTTTTACTTTGATCCTCTGATGAAACGTGCATGCTTCATCTTCTACTTGTGAGTGATGTTTCTTTCTCTTTTTGTTTTTCTCTCTCTCCTTGTCTTAATTTCCTGCTTCCTCTCTCTCTCTCTTGCCTCTCCTTTCACTCTCTCCCCTTTCTTTCTGATGCAGAGATGAAGATAGTTGGGTGTAAGTGTCGGCTTTTATGTGTAATGTCCGCTTATTGCTTGCTTTTTCCCATCTTCACATATTTTGCATTGAATGTTGGGGATTGGTAAAGATTAAAAAATGGCAACATTGTAGAGAAACTTAGTTGAGAGAGGCAGGTCTGGTGTCTCATCAGTCCCTAAACCAAAGGGTTGCAGACGGTTTTACTAGATACGACAGATGAATCGATACCGAAGGTGAGTAGCACTGGAGCATCCTTTCTGTCAGGGACCACAAATTCATTTAAAAATACAAAAGAGGAGGGATGTGGCAAAATTGATCTGCTCTTCTCAGAATGCTACTACAAGAGAATTGACAAGGTGAAAAGACGTCATTATTTAATAATTCTCCCCTCAAAGTACACCCAAGGAGAGTTTCTTGTCAGTACTGAGTTTACAGAAAATAAGAACTAAAAATTTAAAGCTGGAGGAGATGATATGTTTAAGTTAAAAAGTTCCAGGGAGATCTTTGAATTTGTTAACTATATTGCATTAATACTTTTCTGCATAAAAGTCAAAACGTATAAAAAATCTCATTGCTCCATTTCCTTTTGAGTGTTCCTCACTCTCTTTAATCAGAGAAACTGAAATAATTTGAGTGTGGGATCCACCAAAAGCTGGAGGATCACACAATGTTAAAGACATGTTCCCTTTTATACTACTATTCCTTTTATAAGGGGAGGCAAAAAGTTCGTTCCATTTGCAGTACTGGCAATAGGTGAAAGTCACAGCTCTAAAAATATTCCCAACAGTGCAGAGGCACATGCCATATCCATTTCAAGAATATAGACCCTGGGGAAAAGGAAGATTTGCTGGACAAATACTGGGGTTTTACCAAGTGACTTCTGCAAACTCTTGAAAGTAGACCTGCAGATCGCAGGCCTGCACGGCAGTGTGTGCTGTGAACAGCCTTTCTGACGCTCGCTTTTTTATATTACTCTTTAAATACTTTTTCATAGTAACATTGTTTTCCCAGTTTTATACCAGTTGACTGTTTGAGTTTGTAGTTTTAACTCCAGAAAATGGTGGACTGAGTATCTGGTACGAGCCTAGTGGTTTCTGTCTTTGCTAAATATACTTATTTTCTTTCTTTCCTTCTTTTGTGTAAAGCCCTTTCCTATTTTTTTAAGATTCCATAAAAAGTATTTTTACAAAAGAAGACAGACCACAGCACTTCACTGAAATGCTTTTTTCCCTTCTTTTTTTCCTCATTTTGATGCATAGCAACTGTTATCTCGGTCCCACTACTCCCCACCCCAAAGGCATTTTTTCAATTAGTGAAGTAATATCCCTTCTGCAAAGCTCAATGGGAAAAAAAGATGCTATATATACATCAAGTGGGGCTGCTAATTTAGACTAGAAAATGATGTGTAAGCTGACATTGGACTTGGTGTAGTCAGATCATCTTCAGAAAAAGAGGTCATAAATAAGAAGCGCTTAAATGCTAATTATAGTGAGTATAATTAATTTCTACAAGAGTTACAACATCTAAATTGAGACCTTGCATTTCTTCCTTGTGCAAACTCCCCAAGGGAAAGGATGGAGTCTGCTAGGCAGGAGGGGTCTTGGAGCCAAAGCCCCTGCTTTTCCTTTGGCCCTGACTCGCAATTCCTTAATATTCCTCTTATCAGTGTATTCAGTTCTGCTTTTGTTTTGAGCAGCAAGAGACCCAAATGGAGACTTTTTTTCCCTTGTTGTGGAGTGCTACGTTCGATCCACTGTGCTCTGACGAGCAGAAAGGTAAAAAAAAAAAAAAAAAGGGAGGGTTTTTGCCAGCCTCTTGCTGTCTCCTTGGTGTCGGCGAGGAAGCGCCGCGTGTGCGGATCCGCGTGGGGCCGGACCGTGTCGCACACGGAGCTTCCCCTTCCCAAAAAGCCCCAGCAGAAGGCTTTGCATGTCAGCAACACGAGTCTGGCGATTGTCCACGCTTTAAAAGTTTCACTTACCTCCAGAAGAACAAGGATGCAAGGCAGGACCGCTCCTCAGACCACTTAACAAAATACTTACCTTGAAAGAGTTCAATTTTTACTTTAATTTTGTATGTATTTCTGTACTGCTATTTAGCATGTTTGCCTATGTGGCAAATAAGAGAAAATAAGACAATTGAAGCACTGTGAAATGGCAGTAGGACCTGACTCTTGCCAAGAAGTAGGTGCTACCTGCTAGCATTTGCGTGCATGCTTTAGATTGGACTGCTTTAGATATGAAGGCAGGGCTTCCCCGACCACTTTAAACAGTCAGAATCTCTCAAATTCAGGATCGCTAAAAGAGATGTTACCATTTATTTTTCCGAGGGAAGTTGTGTACTCTCAAAGCTCTTCAAAATAAGGTAATAAGAAATTGGCCCCTATCCACAGTGCCCATCTTATCATCTACATGCATGCGGGCACCAGGGGCTGGCCAGGAATCTAGCAGGAAATAATTCAGTAATTCCCTTTCTCCATCCGAACTGAACTACAGAAAAGTCTTCAAAAAAAGTCACATTTTTGGTTATAATGGTCATAAGGAAATACAGATGCTGCTTAAAGGACTGTTAACTGAACTCAGTTTTCTACTGGTCACCACAGAAATACTCATTTCTTTTGTAGTGTATTGGAAATAGGAAAGCAGATGTTAGCGATGATTTGTTGTGCTTAGCCTGATACTTCCAAATTAGATAACTAGTCCGCTATAATCATGTATATCTACTACATAACTTTATAACTTGCAATATAAGGGTGTGTTTTTTTCACTTCTTTGCTCGCACACAATAAAGCAAATATCAATTCCGAGTTCACTCAAAAAAAAAAAAAAGGCATTACTAACAACTCCTATTTAATGCATCGGTTTTAAAATGTTCATCTTTATTAACAATTAACGTGCTGCTTGGAATGGTTTGGGCTTGCAGAGCAGCAAGAGCAGTTTTGGGTCTCAGTTTGCTGCACGCAGGCACCGAGTGTCCCGTACGGAGCTGAAGCCTCTGCCCTTGCTCTTTTGCCGTAGGTGACATACGCAATGACTTATACCTGACGCTGGAAAAGGGAGACTTTGAGAGAGGGGGCAAGAGCGTGCAGAAGAACATCGAGGTCACCATGTACGTTCTCTACGCGGATGGAGAAATCTTGAAGGTAAAATCCTTTCATCCACCCAACAAAATGGGTTTTGTTGCTGTTCCCCTAGAAGGGTCTGAACTGAGCACTGAAGCCCTGAATTCAGTGCTCGTGCATCAAACACATTGTCAGCGTCTGCTTTTCCAAATGGAAAGAGGGACTTTTCCTTTGTGCTTGTGATTTGATTAGAAATTAAGCAACTCTTCTGCAAAGCAGTGGCTTATGCTTGGAGCTGTTGCGGAAAGGGCATAACCCCTTTCTGTTTAATTGAATTAGACATACCTTTCAAACGAGATATGCATTTATAATCGGTATTTTATTTTGCTGCAGACTGCCCAAGACCCTGTAGGTCTTTTTCCCTTCAAAATGCAGAAGGAGAATCTTGAAACGCTTCTCTTAGCGGTGGCTAATGGTGCTGTGGCCCAGGAATGAATTTTAAACCCCACGTAATTTGTAGACTCTCAGTCTTAACTCTGTGTTTTCAGTTGGAGAGGTCATTTACAAATGTTAACTTGTCTTTTAATTAACTCATCTCTTGTAAAGATAGAAGTTAACAGGTAAGGAGTGAAAAACAGAAGGTTTATCTCAGACATTAAAAACTGAATTCTCCTTGGGTATATTTGTGTTGTCTCTTACTGCAGGACAGAACTAGAAAACTAACTTACAAAATGAAACAATTTGAATTGCATGTAGAGAGCGGATTCCAAAGTGCTAAATGTCAGTGTGGAGGAATCGTCACGTGTACATAAAAAAAAAAAAAAAAAAAAAAAAGCCAGTATGCAGAATTCAGCTTGGAGACTAATCATGTCTCATCCTTTTTCATCACTGCCACAGCTTCTGCTCGATGTAAAAATTCTGCAAATTCCTCTGACATAGTCAAAGCAAATGGTAGCAGCTGCCTGGGGTTGCTTTTAGCTTCTTGGGGTTACTTACCATTCCTATCCTTGGCGTTGTAGGAGGCAGGTGATCTTATGAAGTGTCTATTCCTGCTCTACATCTGTAGAAATGCCCTGGAAATTACAACCATTCAGCCACTTGAGCCAAAGATTTTGGCTTTAAGCCATATTTCAGCCAATGTTGGAGTAAAATCTCTAAACTCCTCCTGACCAGCACAATCCAAATCTGAATTAGAGCTTTGGAGAGACTTTAGTGGAACCGTACTCAGTGCTGATGAGAATATTCTGTGTCTCAAATCTTCACTGCTGTTGACTGTAGATCGTGGTCCAGATATAGTCCTACTGAATGCAACAGAATTATTTCTAGAATACTGTGCTGTGTAAAATGAAAATGAGTATTTCCTTTTCAAAATGTTCTTATTCAATTATAACTTCACTATAATAATTTTTCAGTAAGTTTCTGAAAAATTTTTAAAATGCATTTCTCTTTTATTCTTTTTGTTCAAGCAGCAGGAATATTTCATTCATTGCAGAGCATACATTACGTGATATAATTATTATTATGATCCTTTTTGTGCTTTCCTTTACTTGCTTGCACCATCTAATTTACCTGCATATTTTAGTCTTGTGGTAACTGAATCTATAGAGATGAATTGCATCTTTGCATTTTGCTTTTTCTAAAAGATATGAATTCATGCTCCTCTTCATCTGTGTATTGGAGAAAACATAGATTGGGCAATATCTCTGAGCTTTTTGTAGCCAGAAGAAGAAATTTTAGATACGTCAGTATTTTTCATTTAATAAAAATTCTTAACTTACCATGAATGAAACGACTCAACTCAATATGAATTTTCTGGGATACTGGAGCAATGACACTTGGCTCTGAGGCTGCTTGCTTGTGGGTCCTGAAAACCAACACTTCCAAGAGCTTGAAGAGCTGGGGTATCATTTCTGGCCCTGAGATGCTGAAGCAGAAATCTGATTAAATGGTATTTTCAGAGAAGTCCAGTATGACCAACGATGTGTTCAGCTCACTTTGTTTAATAGAACTCACCTGCTTACTAAATATACCCTGTGCTTCATGGCAAACTAAAATAATAATGAAGGGAAGAGAATAAATGGAAGTTGAATTCACTCAGCAGCGCAGGCTCTGTAACTCATCCTTTGACCCAAACAGAGTCTCCTCAAAAATTTCCAGTTTCATCGCGTCTCAGTTTCTGCTTCTGACTCTCCCTGTTTGTCTCCAGAAAGATATGAATTATAAAAAGGTTACCACAGGGTAATGAAATGACTCATATACAGTGATGCTATGTCTTTTGGTCTTAAATTGTGTTCTTTTGTGGCAGGACTGCATCAGCCTGGGCTCCGGAGAGCCGAGCCGGAGCGCCTATCACTCCTTCGTCCTCTACCACAACAACAGCCCTCGCTGGGGGGAAATCATCAAGTTGCCCATCCCCATAGACCGGTTCCGTGGCTCTCACCTGCGGTTCGAGTTCAGGCATTGCTCCAGTGAGTGCAGAACGCATCCAAAAGGGGAACGGTAGAAGGCTAACGGCTTAAATATTTGCTTAGGGTTGTTAGTGGGAAGTGAAGTGCAGTGTGAACGATCCTGTGGTGGCAATTAGCCTGTTGCTGCAGTTCTAAAACAGCATGGAAATATTAAAAGCGTTGTGAGCAGTCGGTGCAGAGTGAAGCAGTTTGCAGGTGTTCTCCCCTGCTTCTCCTCACTGTGTTTTTCCTGTAGTGTGTGTTCTTTACAGCCTGTGCATTTTATCTTGTCCTATGGTCAGCCTGAGACTTTTTGATCACTTCCCCAGGACGAGACACAGTACGTTAAATCTCATTCCTTATGTGGCCTGTAGGCTTTTTCTTACGAATGCAGAGAAGTTAGTGAATAAACTTGAGGCATGGATGGGCGGGCAAAATATACAAATATTCCTTATTTCTATCTCTTGCTGCAGCAAAAGACAAGGGAGAAAAGAAGCTCTTTGGGTTTGCGTTCACTCCGCTAATGAGGGATGACGGCACCACCTTGTCGGACGACATTCACGAGCTCTATGTTTATAAGGTACTCGTTCTTCAAGTATCTCATAATTCTTCAGACAGGCACCCCAGCCTTTTCACCCTTCTTACATCTCTACTTCAACTTAAATAAATAAATGTCATTACCTTTTTCTCTTTCGTCAGTAGAAAAAAGTGAGGAACGCATTAATAAGAGCTTTAAAATGTAAGGAACAAGCTGGCTAGGTCAAGTTCCCCTTCCTTTCCTGTGTCCGCAGTGCGATGAGAACAGCACGTTCAATAACCACGCGCTTTACCTGGGGCTGCCTTGCTGCAAGGAGGACTACAACGGCTGCCCCAACATCCCGTCCAGCCTCATCTTCCAGCGCAGCACCAAGGAGACCTTCTCCGTCTCCACGCAGCTCTCGTCTACCAAGCTGACCCAGAACGGTAAGCGGCCCAGCCGCCTGCATTGCCCGAGAGAACAGGCAATAGGGAAAAGAGAATTAAGCGGCGCAGGCCAGTGCTTTCTCTCTGTTATTTTACTAAAATGCTCCTTCCTTATGATTTGGTGCAATGTAATCATCTCTTTACTAACACTGTATACTGCAGTGAGAGAATTTTTTGGAAGAGATAAGGATATTAACAAATGGCAGAGCCATTTATGCAAGTGCAAGCAATAAGTTAAAGCAATGTTAATTTTAATTACATTTCTGAGAACAAAATAAAATCCAGCATTAGCACTTTGATACAATCCCAAGTTCATTTTGTTAGGTTTTTACAGAGCTACTAAGTAAATCAGACTTCGCTGCTTCAAGCTCCCTAAGGAACGGGAGGAGATAAGTGAGTTGTCCACTTTTTTGTGTGTTTTGTTTTCAAGAAACAAAACAGGACCATTTAATATAATGGATCTCTGATCTCTACAGGGCTACTGCTTTTCCCCCTGTGCCAAACTTCTAGCTGCTCTGAAGTGTTTTTAACTTACTAGCTCCCTGTGTCCCTGTGCAGTAGCGTTAGAGAGATTTTTCATTAACTTATGTCGTGGTTCATTTTACTGTATGGTGTTAGGAGCAGGGCTTAAGTTACAGCTGGAGTTCCAAGTATGCAGTGAAAATTGAAGCCCTGAGTTATTTTATATATGGTATCTGTCGTACTGAACCCCAAGTATTTTGACTACGTTGCTGCCCATCTCTGTTACCTTCTTGATGTTGGCTTGACAACGTATCTTTAGTACACCTTTCTCCTTGACTGTTCCGTAGTGGATTTACTCGCCCTCCTGAAATGGAAAGCCTACCCGGATCGAGTGATGGATATCCTGGGAAGACTGAGACATGTCAGTGGCGAGGAAATCGTTAAGGTATTAAATCAAATAAGTCTCTGGATGCATGCTGCGGTTAGCATCCCAAGGCAGATTGGCACTGCCCTTCTGCATGTTCCCAATAAAGTCCATAGTAAAATTCCTCAGTGCCCAGGTGCTGTGAGCATCGAGTCCTTGGCACCAGTTGTTCCACTGAGTAGATGCCCTTGTATTGAGCTGCAGCACTTGCTGATGCAGGCAGAGCTGCTGTTAGTGGTGTTTTACACAGCTGTATCTGTGTCAATGGTATTTTCCAAAGGACATTCTCTGAAACCCAGGAAGTTGATCATTTCTAGAGAGAGAGGAGTAGATCTCACTCAAAAAAACCTGCTTTTCAAACCAGCTACTAGAGCTGCTGTATATCTCTATTTTGCAAATATATTACAGACCTGCACAGGACAAAAACGAATGTGAAGCCTTGAAAGTTGACTTTTGCTCAGTAAGGCCAATGGCCCATCCTGCCAACTCATTTTCATACGCCAGCCTTGGGAAATGAAGCTGTTGCCAAGTGCACCAATTACTCTCTGCCTTGTCTAACGTGTCAGAAATCTACCTCTTAGCAGATAATTCCATCGTATTTTGTAGTAGCAGTTGCTCTATATGTCAGTCCTTTATGTGACTCAGGCTTTCTTATCTCAAAGGAACCTCAGAATGCATTTGAATAGTTGCGGTCTTGGCAAAACCAGCGTGTTCCAGATGCAGAGCCAACAACAGCAATCCCTCAGACAAATTTATAGAGATAAAAGGAGATAATTTATGTAACAGCAAGCAAACAAAAATAAACCAAACAAGAAATCCATCACTTGGTTTGTTATTTATGATTACAGCCCCTTCATTGTAACTCCTGTGAAAGCTGCCATAGCTTGAATTTTAACTTTCTGATATTTTTTTGCAACAGTAGCACAGGAGGAAACTCCCCTGCTCCCTGTGTTTGAATCTTTCATGAATTTCATATTTTGTACACTTGGTTTGTAAGGCAATACAAACACCTGATACATAGAGAGAAAAAGATTACTCCAAGGAGAAAGATCATAAATTCTCTCACCAGACTGGCTGCTATTTGTTACAGGGATAAGAGAAGTGGAAGGGAATAACTTAGACAAAAGAAATATGTTCTGTCCTTTCACATATATATAGAAATATATATATGTTGTATACTTAAAAACAATGTTACGGACTGCAATTTTTTGATGCAGTTTTTCTGAATTATTTTTAAGAATATTATTTACAAAGAGAAAAATTCTTCTTACCTTAAACAGAGGTAAAAAAAAACTGTCACCTCATATAGCTAAAGCAGAAATGCTTTGTCCCTGGAAATGTCCCTGGAAATTTGTCCCATGTTTCATGAGGTATTCAGGTATATGACAAGGTTCAAGGAGGGAGAATGAGCCACCTTTGGAATATAGTTGTGTTTGAAACTCTTTGCTTATTCTTGTTCTTTTAGTTCCTACAGGACATTCTCGACACATTGTTTGTAGTTTTGGATGACAACACAGAAAAATATGGGCTGCTGGTCTTCCAGTCTCTGGTAAGCTGCTGAGCTGTCACTTTCCTGTATCAGATTTTTAATTTCTTAGTGCCGTTTCACTAGTATTTTACTTCCACAAAGTATGAAATACTCCACTCTATCCAGTCTCATGTTTTTTATAATAAACTACAAGCAACAGATGTAGGGAGAACAATATTTGCTGTCACTTGGGAGAAGGGAACAATAACATCCACTAACAGAGCTATTGACTGTTTATAGAAACTCGTGAATCTTCTTGTTCCTCAGCTTGCCCAGCTTGTTTATAGGACCCCAGTGACTGTGTGCAATTTGTTTTACTAGAGCTTCGCTTTTTCCTCTCCCGCAGGTGTTCATCATTAATCTGCTACGTGACAGCAAGTATTTTCATTTTCGACCTGTGATGGACACTTATATTCAGAAGCACTTTGCGGGAGCACTGGCTTACAAGTAGGTTATGTTTATCCATCACTTCAAGAAATGGTATTTTCAAGCTTTCAAATGATGTGACCACCAGAATCATAACTGTTATGTTAGCAGAGGTGATTTCAAAAATAGAACTACCTGGAAAAAGTTTTCCAGCACAGAAAAAAGCTGCTGCATTTTCCTGTTTCTAGAAGCGAGCAGGCTTTGGATTTTAGCTGGACTTTTTGTGAATTTATTTTCTTTGTGATCTGCTCACTTGGAGATCTGAAATTTCTTAGCAAAAAAAAAAAAAGAAAAAGGATATGATTTGGTTTTGGAATGACACTGCTAGCCCTTATCAAAGTTATTTCTTTATCAAGATCTTTTTGATGTTCTTTCAGAATTTTTCATGATACAAGTCAATTAAAGAGAATAAATCTTCTGGTTTTGAAATGTAAATAAATGTATATGCAGCAGCTAGCACTGTTCCATCTAATCATTGAAATTGAGTGATATAAGACTCCAGCCTTTTGAATTCTCCCTAAAACCAAAACACGTATTGCTTGACTAATTTTAAGATGATGCTGAGGGTTTCCTCTTCCTCACTGTGTGCTCTACTCAGGGAACTGATCCGGTGTTTGAAGTGGTACATGGACCGCTCGGCGGAGCTCGTACGGCAAGATCACATCCAGGAGGCGATGAGAGTACGTACTGGGCACGAGTGCTGCTGTGTGGTGTGTGACTCCAAAAGCTCTCGGGAAGCGGTGAAGAAAATTAAGAGTAGCCTGGCACGCGCTTTCAACTTTTTTAAATTATTACACCTTTAAAAGATTAATTTTAAGTTGTGATTTTTTCTGCCCAAAATTCTAATTCTGGGATGAGATTCACATTTTAGCAGAAAAAAAAATGGAAGAACTGTGTCATCTTATGTCCAGTTAGAACAATATCAAAGACTTAAGTGGGTCTTGCATGGGCTGACATCCACTTGGAAAGTGGTTAACGAGAGATTCAGAATTACATTCTTGGCCTTTCCTCTGAGCCAGGGGATTCTTCAAAATTATTCTCTTCACCTTGGATTTCCAAGCAGAAATGTCTGCCTGCAACTTTTAAGATCAGCCTGCCTGAACTTGTTCTTAACTACCTCATTGAGAAATAATCATCTCATTTGCCAATTTACGTTTTCAAAAGTCTCGCTTATTCCAAGAGTCTTCCGAAACACCAGACCATGGCTAGGGTAACTCCAGTAGCTTCCCCTTGGTCAGTCTGAGGGATTTACCCTTTTTTTCGTTGCGTGGATCTTGGCTTGCCTCAGGTCTCATCTGCTCTCCCGGAGCTTGGTTGGTACCTACACTTGAATCTTTGCACATTTTATTTCACTTCTGCCTGCTAGAGCAGTAGTAAGCAATAGGCTGCTTGAGCTTGGTGCGAATATCTTGTTTTCTGGAAAAAAACATGGCCCGTAGTGAGCAGAAATTGGCTAACTGGTGAACATGCAGCATTGATACCTCCTCTTACTTGGAGGAAAGACTCTTCATGTTCTTCTGACAAGCCACAGTAAGATATTGTAAAGGACAATGAAACAAGACCTTCTTCCAGCTGAAATTCTAGTCCCTCACTGGGATTTTGACCTGATGTTGATGTCTTGTTTGGGACTTTGTGACTGTGTCTGCATATTCATTTCTTTTGATGAAGGTGACCTTTTAAAGGTGACTTTTGTTCGCTTTACCTAGGCAGGTAAAAGAGATTCAGATGTTCAAGCTGATCCTCTTTTCCTTTGGATAAGATTACCAGCTGTGCATACCCAAGCTTCTTTCCCTAAGTAATTTTTAAATTTCTGGGCTAGAAAACTAATCTGTGTTTCTTCTTTAAGCACATTTATCTGAAGTTGATTCCCCTGTTCATACATAGTACCTGTTGTACCACCACAAGTCTGGCCACTGGATGTGCTATGAGTCTCCTGCAATAAAACCATCTTATATTGTCTGGTCCTGCTTGACAAATGCTCAAGTGACTTTAGTTGTATCTCAGAAGAATATCTTAATTCTGCTGGGAGCATTCTGAGACGTTGCAGCTATGAACGTGCCAGGTCAGATGTGCTGCTTCTGTAGTCACAGAGCCACATGCGTGTGGACAGATACTCAGAAGAAGGGAAGGTCGCTCATCAGGAACTGGTAATTTGGACATGTGTGATCTCTGTACAGGTTCCTTACTCCCTTCCTCTCTGTCTTATAGCACACTGGGAAAGTGCAGAGATTCACTTTTTCTTGTGATACTACCACAAGTCTTTAGATTTCTGGTCACAAATGACTTGTGGGTGGACCCTTCTTATGCCAATCTGCACCCATGCTACATTCTAAGGAACTCGCTTTCATTTAGATATCAGATTCCCTTCTGCATCTCTGTGTTTTTGTATATCTTAGAATCATAGGATCATTAAGGTTGGAAGGAACCTTTTGAGATCAACCCTCCAGAGGGTTTTGTCCAACCCTCTGCACATGCAGGGTCACCTAGAGCACGTGGCACAGGGTGGCATCCAAGTGGGTCTTGAAGATCTCCAGAGAAGGAGACTCCACAACCTCTTTCAGCAACCTGGTCCAGTGCTCTGTCACCCTCACTATCAAGAATTTTTTTCCTGAAGTTCCTGTGGAACTTTCAGTGCTTCAGTTTGCGCCCGTTTCCTCTTGTCCTATCGCTGGCCACCACATGGCCAAAGAGAAGGCAGGGATTTTATTTCAGTGCTTTTCTGCATCTTTAAAGGCCTGAACGTATCATATCTGCAAGTAGTAAGCCACAAAGTTAGTCCAGCTGCTGCTTGGTCTAGCAGGGCTTGGTTTGCGTTTTTACCACCTCAGCTGTATATTTGCAAAAACCCTGCACTCTGGCTACCTGCTTTTGAGTTCATTCCAGGCAACTGTTTAGGTTGTCTGTGCTACAGACACTGTGTATCTTTGAAAGCGTATCGCTTCTCTTTCAAAACAGAATTACAGAATTTCATATGTAGAGGCCCTGATTTATTGTGAAACCTAATCTTGGTGTTCAAGTAGTGTGCTCTAATGATGGAATTATGGCTGGCTCTGTCAGAACCATAAATCAGCTTGTACCTGCACGTACCTGCACTCGCCTTGCTGTATTTGATGTTAGCAGCAGAGATACTCGCCTCAAGGAGCCGAGTTGTGTGAACCACTTCACCTTGCTCTGGAAGCCGTCCGGGAACACAAGCTGCTATTTGCCATTGAAGTTCTGTGATGAAAGGAAGCTTCACTGGAAGATGTTTTACTGGAGAAATATAAATAACGTATGGCCAGATTACCAAAGCTGTCATTATAAACAAAAGGCTTTAAATATCACTAGGATTGAAAACCAAGATAGGTTTATGAGGAGTTTCACATTGTGAGTGTGTCCTTAGAGCTGTAGAGTTTGACAACTTAGGTCAGACATTACATATCCGCACACTGTATGGTGATTCAGTAAGAGTTGGTTTGTGGATGTAAAAATACATGAGGGCAAAAGCTGTCCTCACAATTCGGCTTCCAAAGGGCAAAGCAGAGGAGCACGTACCAGCCAGTGCAGTGCAGTTGCAAATGCTTCTGTTTCTCGGTACTGTGTCTTGGTGCTGCAGCCTGATGTTCATCTCCTGGGTGGAATTACGAGGTGTCGTCAAACTCAACATCCTGCCAGCCCTTAATATGCCTTAATGGCATCTCCCTTGAAACACTAAGAGGAAGAGTAAAGGCTAAATGGCTCTGATGTGAAGTACATTTTAACGTTGACTGCTGCACACACCAAATAATCAGAAGGGCCTTGGTGCCACGCGAAATATTACGCTGCTGTAATAGCAGTTGCGATGTCCGTGAGGACCTTGGGTTATGATGGTAAATGCTGCATAGGACAGTATGTATTTCCTCACCAACACTGCTGCCAAATGAACACCGATGCATTAAAATGTCTCCTGCAGACTGGAGTCCTGGAGAACACCACTTGCAAAATGTTGGTTAGAGATGTTTAGATTGCAAATTCAGACTTCTAGACGGGCCATAGAGCTGATTTGCTTTCCACTACGAAGTGATCCACTTGGCAGCAGTTCAGCAGCTACTGCACAGTGTGTAACAGCATTAATGCCATCTCCTGCGGAGGTTATTCTGCTGCTGCGTGGGGTCCTCCAAGCTTCCTGTCTGAGGATAAAAAAAGCAAAAATCCTTAACTTACCTAACTGGAAGTAGAGAGATGTCCCTTAGCTGCGGCGAGACTGCTCCTTGCTACTGCTGAGGGCTGCCAGAGGGTTTCACATGCGACTCTTGTCTCCTCTTACTGCATCTATGTCTGTTTGCACATGTCCTTGCAAGGAATAAGGGGCAGCCTTGCTATTCATGCTGGAGAGTTGCTATCCACCCCTTTTCCAGGTAAATCTTTTCCTGTTCCACAGACTACCCTCTGTAGCTACCTTAGGCCAGGTAGCTAACTCATGTGATTTAAGGAGAAACTCAAGTGCAAACAAGGAAGGTAGTTTCTTCAGAACCTTTAAGTCATCGTGGTTTATCTTTCCCAACCTTGTTTTCTCAAATTATGTCACTCAAGTTTGTGTATTTAATTTAAAAACATACTGTTTCTGTTCGCGGGACATATCAGTAACAAAGTTATTAGTTATGAAGAAATACTTGCTTATAAGTAGCTCCTTCTGAACTGAATTATATAACTTACAAAATCTGTTTTTTTCTTTTTCTTTACTAAAGCTGAAGAATTTAGCTATTGTGCACGTAGGATCTTTTCTGGTTCTCTATAAAGCTGCTTGTTTTTCTTTCTGTCTTTCTCTCTGTCTTAATCTTCTTCCTCTCCTGCTCCTTAAGGCCTTGGAATATCTTTTCAAGTTCATTGTCCAATCTCGGATCCTTTACTCCAGAGCTACTTGCGGGATGGAGGAGGAACAGTTCCGCTCCAGCATCCAAGAGCTTTTCCAGTCCATCAGATTTGTGCTCAGCTTGGACAGCAGGAGCTCTGAGACTCTCATCTTCACACAGGTTTGCTATTTTCTGCACTTCCCTCCTCTTAGCAAACCAAGAGGCAGCGCTTCCCTGCACGAGCAGTGTATGTCCATGTGATGATTAAGAGCAGCTTAATAGAATTTTCTCTATCAAGCTGCTAATACAGAAAAATGAGAGATAGTTGGTTAATATTGTTAGCCGGTAGCTCTGCACCAGCTCACAGATATACATGAGCTGGCCTGTTTATTCTCAGGAAGAAAATGGCTTAATTGTCCCATCAGGATATATTTTTTTGCTCTTTTTAAAAGTCAGCTTTATCGTCACATCCTTCATAAATGAACAAGCCTTGATGCTGGCCCAAAGAAGTGTTTGGTAGCTGCTGAAGCGGTACCTCAAATCAATACACAGAGTCATAGCAACATTCAAGTGACCTGACGTGCTAACAGTTTGAAAAAACAGCCCAGATGACTTCTGTGGGGCTTCGTGTGGGCTTCTGATACCAGTCGAAGGGAATAAGGATGTTGCTAGGTTTGCTTCCTTGTTTTAAGGACCACTGTTCTAAATGATAATCTTATGTGTTTTGAAATTTTAAGTAGTAATGTCAAATACTGGGTATATGTGTTTCACCTTGGAAAATTTCAGATGAACGCCCACCTAGAACATGGTAGCAGTAAGAAAATCATTAGTAATCCGAAATCATGCTGAGGTGTTTTGGGCCCACGCCTAGGCTAATCTGTCAAAGAGGCAGTTTCTGTAAACATCCCAGCAAAATGGAGCTATTCCAGCGGCTAGGGAAGCAGTGAGCAGTAGGATCCCTCTCTCAGGTAAGGTGCTCCAGAAGATTTTGAGAACATACACTCGAATCTTAGATTTAATCACCCATCAGTGGGTATAAGAACATGCTCCTGGAACAGGAGAAACCAGTGCGCACACTTCTACAGGCCAGGGGCCAGCGAGGGGAGTGGCGCCTTGTGAACACAGGCTGCAGTTATTTTTGGTTGTGACGATCGCAGGTACAGAGGGTTAGATCTGAGGATGGGGTTGTTCTCCCTTTTTTTCCTCTTTTTTTCTCACTCTTTTTTAATTTTTTTTTTGCTTTGCTTTGCTTTTGCTACTTTCTGGCTTGCTCTCTCTACTTCAGAATTTAGTAATTTGTTTAATCTTTGAAAAGTTTGCTTTTTGTTTTCCCCCGTGCCACTGTGTTGCCCCTCGATCCCAATTGCCCCGTAGGCGCCTCAGCCCGGAGGGCAGGCGAGCGGCGCCGGGACATGCGCCCCACAAAAGTGTGGCGGTGCCTCAAGGCCGACGTTTAACTCTGTAAGTAACGATCCCCCACAACTGCACAAGTGTTTGGTCGTGGATGTTGCCAGTGACTCTCTTTTCCTACCCCAATCCGTCTTTTCCTGCACATTCTTGGACTGGAATTTAATGTTTAACTGTCTTGTACTTTAACCTAGGAAACTGGGAATATTGCAATAAATAGTGGAGCTGCTTAGGGCATCAGCACACTGAAATGCAGTGCTAAGGGTATTCCCAAGGCTCACCTAAGTCAGCTTGTCCAGGAGAATCAAGGAGAGTGCATTCCAGCTCCAGAAACCTGGGGAACCATTAAATATCTACAGGAGTGCTTCAGAGGTGTCAAGATAGTCAAAGGCAAAGGTTGTTAAAGTCAAAAGTCAAACATAAGGGTGATGGATGGAAATGCAGCTCCCGTAGCCTTCCAAGAGGGCCGGGAGCTCTTTCAAACAATTCATCTCTGTTTATTTTGTGAGTGCATTATTTGTCTGTAGAGACTAATAGGTGACGGCCCCCGGGAGATTGTGTGGGTGTTTATGTGATCTAAATTGATTGTAACAAGGAGAGATGTTGAGAGAGGTGACAAGGATGAAGAATAAAGAGGTAACGTTATATTCAGGCTGACTTAATGGGCTCTACAGTGTTTGCCATGCCAATTGTAAGCATAGGTTGTATTTTATTGCTAAGAGGCTGTAAAATGGCCATATTTTTGAATGAAAAGCTAGTTTGAGGAAACTCGTGGAAGCCATGTATGGGATTAGGAAAGATATCCCATGTGTAAGAACCAACATGGAAAAAGCACCAAAATGTTTGGAGCGAGAAAACAAAAAATCTGTGAAGAAAGGTAAGGTTTGAAGAGCGCAATAATAGGGACAGAGATCTGCTCTGAGATTTGGTAGGTTTGAACTATTGTGTCAAGTGAGTGCAGTTTCCTGTTTGGAAGCATGGATCTTGGGCAGGACGTGAGGGAAGAAAAAGAAGAATTTTAAAGCATCCTGTCCATTGGAGACGAGCGGCAGTTGTTAGGTTGGGCACCAGACCTGTGGGCACTTGCACTGGGATGATGCATGGAATTTCCATGCATCTTGAAGAATGGAAAGACCTGTGCGGGCAGGAGAAGCTTCCCGGAAGTATCCCATGTTGCAAGAGCCACATGCACTCGGACTTGCATGATGTGATGCCTCTTCCACACACGACTGCACCTACCCCTGTCTTAAAGGTGCTGCAGTAGCACGTGGCAGAGTTGCTGTGGTTAAGGGTCTGTCAGCATCTTCTGAGAAGAGCTTTAACTCCCTTGTTTAGTCACTTGGTACAAGAATTTGTCTTGAGCTCTCTAATCAGAAGGACACTTTGCATTTTATTTAAGAGTAAACTGACAAAATGAACTACTTTCTATTATTCTCTACCTGAAGCCTTTCCTCTCTTTAAAACATCATTTTATAAGATGTGGCCCAAAATAAAGCCTTTTCAACCTTGACAGTAACTATGTGCTCAGCTTATCATGTGATTTAATATTGCGACAGAGTTTGGTTTTTGTTCTTTATTATTTTCTTCTGTGCTACACTGCTGCTTTACTGTGTACTTCAGGCATTACAAAATACCAGCAGCCATAACGCGGTAGTCGGTAGCTTTCTGCAGACCCTTAATTCAGGTTCACTGTTGTCTCGTCCCGCTCACCGGCCTTCAGGCAAGAGGTCAGGGCTCCAGAGGCTCCAGTTTCTTTGTTGCCTCTCTGCAGGCCGCTCTGCTCAACTCCTTCCCCGCCATCTTCGACGAGCTGCTACAGATGTTCACGGTGCAGGAGGTGGCGGAGTTCGTGCGGGGCACCCTGGGCAGCATGCCCAGCACGGTGCACATCGGGCAGTCCATGGACGTGGTGAAGCTGCAGTCCATCGCGCGCACGGTCGACAGCCGCCTCTTCTCTTTCTCAGGTAGGACAGCAGTGCCGAGAGCCAGCGTCCTGGTAAGGAGAGCAGCAGCTCCTCACGCTTCCTTTGCAGCCGCCCTGTTGCAAACAAGCGATTGCTGAATGCTGAAAATCTAGGGAATTATGTATCTTGCTGCCATCCTGGTTACATGCATTCCCCATGGGTATTTTGTTGCCAGCTTTCCTAGTTAATAAATCTGTCGTGAATAAATTTTAGTTCCCAAAAGCTGAAAAAAATATGTACGTGAGCAAATGAAACCAATTGTTAAAACTATTCAGTCTCACTTGATACTGCTCTTCTGCTGTTTATTTGTATTGTTTTCAAAGGCATGGGTAGAAAGATAACCTCCTTTCTGGCAACCTTATAGTCTCAGAAGTGAAACAAAGATGATATTACATGTGAAACCCACCACGTTAGGCAAAAATATATTTAACATTTGCAGTATGACTTTAATTTGCACAACTCAGTTCATTAGTAATTCTTTAGGAGGGATTGAATGAAGAAGGGTAGAGGTTTGGGAGTTTATTTTGTGCCCAAAGGTCTGAATGGAAGAGGTGGTGCAGATACCAGATGTAAGGCAGCACAGGGCTCCACTTCCATGTAATGAAGATCTTAATCTACTGCATTCAAATTATTCGGCTCACTTCAAGGTGAAACCAAAACCACGCTTAAACTGTCGAGTGTAATTATTTATAAACATCCTTTTTTTTTTTTTTTTTTTTAATTTGAATTTGTACTTCATAAAATCAAGGAAGGGAGTGCAGGGAATGAGTAGATTTTTCCAAAGGTGGTTGTAACCCAGTCTGGGTGGTTTATCCAACCATCCGACAGCGCTTTGCGTTTGAATCTAGTGGTTTGGTTATTTGTCCTCGCAGCTTCCAAGTCATGGACAGATGAGCAGAACTGATGCATGTTTTTAATATCCTCTCCTCTCCTGCCTTCCCAATAAAGCCAAGTGCAGCTTCACCCACAGGGTCAAGGAGCTTCCGTGCCTCCCATTAACCTTCCTTTCTGCTCGGCGACGCTGCCGGCATCGCTGATGAGCAGCACGATGGCTCCTTGCCGCAGCGCCAGGCTGCAGCTGCCCCGCTCCCCTCTCCTGCGCCCTGCTACAGGGCATGACCCAGCGCTTAACTCCCTTGTCAGCCAGGAAAAGCTCTGTCTGCTTTTAGGAAGATAAATCTGGCGTTCAGAGCCATCTTTTGCCTGCCCAACTGCGCTCTTTAGGCCGTGCACTTGAAGTCTGGTCTGCTTCCTTGCCCCCTGCCTGGCGACAGCTTGTTTTCTGCCCTATCAGGCAGCAGGCTGTTGCGATGCCACTTCTTCTTTCTGGTTTTGTCCCATTTTCTACAAATGCTACCTAGTCTAGAATGGGTCTTCCCAGCATAGAGCAGAGATGCCACCCAGCAGTAGGTGATGAAGGCATTAGGAGGAATTTCTACAAAAGGAGCAGCACATGGAGCAAAATCCGCATTGGTGCTGCCTCCCCGATGTTAGAAACTCTTCCTATTGTAATAAGGTGAAAGTTTTGTAAGGCAGATGAAAGAGAAGAATTAACAAATTTCCCAAGTTGGGGAAAATAGCGAAGGAGCTTTATGAGCTGTGACAGAAGAGCCAGAAGGCATCGCAAGTTTAGCAGAGGTCTGTGCCGTAGGCAGTTCACACTAGGGACTATGAATCTCCCTTTTCTCTCTTTCAGAGTCCCGGCGCATCCTGCTGCCTGTGGTCCTTCACCACATTCACCTTCACTTGCGACAGCAGAAGGAGCTACTCATCTGCTCTGGGATCCTCAGTAGTATTTTCTCTATAATCAAGACCAGCTCTTTGGTAATCTTTTGCTTGACTTTTTAATTCCACCACTAAATTAGTAAACTGAAGACTGAGGGATTTTAATCGGTTAATGCGGGTGTTTGGAAGATCCTTTTGAAAACAAAATTCTGCTAATTTCCCATCAGCCGGAGAACGTCTGAGATGAGTGTCTGCTCTTGTGTGTTTGTGTGTGACTCAGAGCCTTCTGATTACACTGTGTTCTTGCTGTTAGGACGAGGGGGAAAGCACACGCATGTACCAGGTTTGACACTGTTTAATTTTCTTCATCCAAGCCCAGAACTTAGATGTCAATGGAGTTCAAAAGCCCTCCTCAGCTCTAGAACTTGTAGTTCTGCAACAGACAGTAACTAGCACTTTATGATTCATGTTAGGAGATTACTCTAAAATTATCCAATCAATGAAATTACACATACTTTCAGAAACTGCTGCTGAGTTAAACACCCAGCTTTGACTATCATAATATTCTGATCTTCAGTGTTAACTTGATGGTTTAAAGCAAAGCTCACAAACAGCGGGTGCTGAGTGTCCTGAACTGACTCTCATGGAGGAATTTCACAGTGCTAAATATAAATGATGTCAATGAGTATTTCCAATTACAATTTATTGTTTGGTGTGAAAGGGTAGAAAGGTAGCAAGATACCAAGAAAAATTGTGCTGCCATAGAAGAAAGGCTGCTGAAGACAATTTGTTCCCACTAGAGTGTGCGCAGACGCTTTGGGCTGTGATCCTGAGTGTTTGTATCGAAAAGGGAAGAGATAAAGAAGGGCCGAGTGTGTTGGCATCGCAGCAGTGTCTCGTAACCGTGATGAATTTTATCCTGCTTCTCGGAAGCTCCGTGCGGTGCTCTGCATTCCTTTCTGCAAGTTTCATTCAAACGTGTGTTTGTGGCGTGGCTGGTCCAGCAGATCTGCTTGGCCACTTGCAGTCTCTCCGTGCAGTCACTAACTGCCTCTTTGCTCCCCACTTGCTGTAGGAGGGCGATGTCGTGGAGGAGGTTGAGATGATGGTGGAGAGCCTCCTGGATGTGCTTTTACAAACTCTGCTCACAATCATGAGTAAATCACAGTCTCAGGAGGCGGTAAGAGGGCAGCGTTGCCCGCAGTGCACAGCAGAAATCACTGTTAGTAACTAACAATCAGTTTCTATTTCCCACTTCTCTAACCTTTGGTTCCGTCCCTCACCACCACCTGCACCTCACTGTCATCGCGCTGCATGACTGCCCGGGATTTGTTTCTTTGCCTTGTAAAGCACCAACTCCGTCCTTCCTCTGTGCAGCACTGGGGCCTGGGAAACTATTGTGGATTTCCAGGCTGTTTCCTTGGATTGTCTTTGTACTTGTGTTCAAAATTTGTCTTCTATTAGTCAAAGCCAACATGTCGACTGGGTGGCCACCTGGGGCTCCCTCTCTAAAGAGGAATCCCTGATGGCCGGATGAGCATCGGGCTTCGACCCCTAAGGCTGACAATACAAGAATTAGCAGTAGACAAGTCCTTCTGCTTAACACGCTGCTTCGCTTCCACTGGTTACTTTACTGGTCACTTTACTGGTTACTGGTGGAAAAGAAGCAGCAGGAAAGAATAGCTGTTCTAGCATTTCCTGAATTTGTTGCCCTTTCTAGTCTAGCTTAGTCTGGTTTTGCTGGACTCAGCTTTTGCACTAAGCATGCTGCTAAGCTGTTGTTCAGAACATTTTTTTTGTGCCAGAGTGATTTTCCTGTCAGAAGGCTGAGACCTCAGAGACTTGTTTTCCAAATCCAGTTGCCACAGAGGAGGAGCGTTGTGCTGGGGACTGGCAGCCAAAGCCACGTGCCCGACTCTTGGCCCCTGCCTTGCTTGCTGTCTTAGACAGATTGCTTCACTTCTCTGTGCTCCACTTCCAGAGGGCTGGGAGGGGGGAACTCACCCTTGGGAATCACTTTAGGATGCTGTGGTAGCTGGTTAGGGTGTAATGACACTGCAGGGCAAAAATGAAGTTAATTAAGTCGTTTGGGCTTTTCTGAGCTACACTCACGGTACCGCACTGGAAATAGTGCTAACATTACAGCTCTGACAGCGCATGACTCACTGTGCACCACTAATAAAACACAAGGTTCCCAACACCTTTTTGTAGCCTGTGTTCATCCTATCCACAACTAGAGTGTCTGCAGTCCCCGAGCCAATTAGTTTAAATCACGCCAGGTACGTCCGCATAAACTGCAGTCACACCTGTGCTGGACACAGGATGTTGTGCCTAAAGCAAGTGAGGATGTAGTTAACAAACTCCATGCTTGGAGGGATGCTGATTAGAATCTGATATTAATCATTCTAAATAACTTATTTAGACATTGTTTGTTAACCTCTTAAAATGGCATCAGTGAAGGAGCTTCTGAGGTGTATTCCTATATTTATAATAATTAAAGAACTGTCAACAAGCAGTATTTTTAATCTCTGTGCATGTCAGCTTTGCTCTCATAGGCATTGGGGCCATTTCAGACCCTTCCCTCTGTACCTTGCCCCAAGTTGATTTTTCTCTTTATGAATTTTCAGATTTTCTGAGCTAAAGGATTTCTCGTTTGGCCAACAGGGAGAATATGTGTCCTGTCTCTTATCACTGCTCCGTCAGATGTCAGACACGCATTTCCAGCACTTACTGGACAACTTCCAAAGCAAGGATGAGCTAAAGGTAGAGCAGAACATCTTGTTTGTACGATGATTCACCTAGAAGGAGGCAGCAGAGGGGGAATCCTTTCTGCATTGCTTTCTCTGCTAATCATCCTCGTTCTTCAGTGGTTTACCTTTATGTATAGACCGTCCTTTTTCTTTTATAATTGTAGGTATTACATTATAAGTACACAGGGTTCTATGGTGCACTGAGTTCTTTTGGTAAGGAAGAGCAAATAGAGATCTAAAAGGGAGATGTTACTAGGCACAAGAACATATTATTGTACCTTACAGAGCATAGTCTGAGGAACAGGGTTTTTAATCTAGTGTGTGCAAAGTCAGTTGCCCTGTAGCACATTCCTAAACCTAAGATATGCATGGAGCTTACTTAGGAAGAGTGATGAAGTTGATCTTATGCCAAAAGATCAGAATATTTCAATATCACATATTTGGTGTCCTTTCCTGGGGATGCAAAATCTCTAGCAGATAAATCTTTCTTGGAAAGTAGCAACCTTACTGCTCGACCTGCTGCACCCTCCCCGAATTTGTGAGTAACAACTGAAATGCCAGCTATTCCTGAGCAGAAGATGCTTCCTGAGGTGGGCAGACCTCTCCAGAGGCTCTTCTGTCACTGACATTTTGAAATTGTGCATCTCAAAACAGCAGAAACCAACTTTTTCTCTCAACTTCAACAAGAAAGAGGAGCATCTCAGATAGCAGACTGTTTAGGAGGCAGAATAACTTCATAAAGACAGGATTTTATAGAGAACTTTACTGATTACCTACATACATAATAAAACAGGGTTAATAATAAAATATGAAGAATGTAACATAGTAGGAACTTCCATTACCTTAACAAGCAAGTTGGAGATTATTTTTTCCTTCAGATATTTTCAATACATCTTGTATTTGAAGGCATTATTTGAACTTACCTCAGTGACATGTAAGACAAAATGAGGCCAAAGAGCAACTAGTTCACACTCACACTTCATTTTGTCCCACTCCCATCAGAATTAAGGCCACTGGCAGGACAGCTTTATGGAAAGCCTGCCCTGCCACTTTCCATGCTATATTAATGTTGTGCAGGAGAACAAAACAACACGATCATGTTCTGCAAGAAAAACAAGTTGGCACGTTGCATCCTCCATATATTTTTCATCCTTACAGGTACACGAAAAGGTAGGAAAGGAAACATCCTTACAGGTACACAAAAAATTCAGAAATGCCTTCAGGTTTGAGGATTTTTTTGGAATGCAAACATTCCATTGAATGTGTTTAATTCTTCTGCTACATATTGCTATAAATGGGGTTTTATGTTACCATCTTAAAAAAGCATATGTAGGAATTTAATTGTGTTTCGGTGTGTTTTTGTTTTGTTTTGCCAGATTTGCAATGTAAATGCAAAGAATTTTGGACAGATGCCTCATTATCATTATAAATCAATTAAATAATGATGCTTGTACTTGAAAATAGCTGGGAATTCACATCAGAGCTCTGGACAATAATACAGAAAGTCGCATGGAGCTAAGGATGTAGGGAAATTTTACATCTCACTACAGAAGTAAACACTAAAATACAGCAGCAAGCAGTTCAGAAGCAGGCGAACAGAACCGTATCCCAGTGTATGTTGTATTCATGTATTATGATCATCCTTGTGATAGATCAAGGTGAACACACTTAGCTTAATTGTCTTGCATAATGAAGAAAATACATTAATCTGCAGCTGATGGTGATGGGTTTTTTTCCTTTTGTGCGTGTGTGACAGGAATTCCTGCTGAAGATTTTCTGTGTGTTTCGCAACCTGATGAAGATGAGCGTCTTCCCTCGGGACTGGATGGTGATGAGGTTGCTCACCAGCAAGTAAGGAGAGAAGCAGCTCTGAACTGCCCATGTTCTATGTGGAAAGTTCCTCAAAACCTGGGCCCTTAAAACCCGTGATGCAGCGTGTTTTGTTGGGCTGGGATGTGGGGATCAAGGGAGGAGGGACTCTGGAGAGCTGTGGGAGGCTCTGCGGCAAGAAGGGGCCTTGGACTCCTTCCCTGGGGGTCACTGGGCAGCTGCATGTTCTGCAAGTCCCCAGGCTCAATAGAAAGTGAAAGAAGTGGGTGTCCATATTTCAGTTTAAATGAAGCTTTGTAAGAAAAGAAAAATATATACATTATAATATATTAAAAGTATATTACTTGGTTCCCTTGGGCACTGTCAGAGGAAGGTGCATGTAGCAGTGGAGCTGGGAGCATTGCTTCGGTGTGAAGCAGAGATGTGCTCTGATTCTTTTATGCTATTGTTGCCTCACCCAAGTCCTGTTTATTAGCTCCTAAGTTTATCACAGAGCTAGATCTCTTTTCTTTTAGGTGCATTTAGCCACCAAAGTAAAAAATCCAGCCAATCTGGAATTTACAAAATATTCACAAATGCACCCAGCTGAAGTGCAGGCTACATAAAAGAGCAGTGTAAGCCAAGATCAGAAATAGCTCAAGGTTTTTTGAGTTGTGCTTTAGAAAAAAAATACATATATACTTTTTGCTTAAAATAGGAGAGAGATGGATATGTTCTTTCATTTCAGTGTAGGTAACACTGCCTGGCCATGCAAAAAATAGACAGGATTTAAACGATCTTACAGAAATTCCAAAGCCTACAATAGTGATGATAGTTCTCAGTCTTGTATCACCTAGTACAAAGTATTTATACAGATAAATAAAAGGAAGAAAGTTGACTTTCACCTGAATTTAGCAGTGATTGCCTGAAGAAAAACTGCCTATGTCTGTATGTATGGTAAAATAAGCACTGCTGTTCAGAAGTGTAAACCACTTTGATATGATGTACATTCCGGATTGAAATGTGCTCTTTTTCTTTCCTCCTTTTTTGACTGCAGTATCA
Organism: Crypturellus undulatus; assembly: GCA_013389825.1. Lineage (NCBI taxonomy): Eukaryota > Metazoa > Chordata > Aves > Tinamiformes > Tinamidae > Crypturellus > Crypturellus undulatus. Next base: position 24,828 of record VWPW01003903.1, on the reverse strand, counting down.
TAGTTACAACGGTTCAGTACCTGTCTTCTGCACTGCACAAGAATTTCACGGAGACAGACTTCGATTTCAAAGTAAGCATCGATACCAAGGAAATGTTGTAACGTTTTTAAAGCAGCATTAGCAGTTGACAGGAGCTATTCTCTACATTAGCTGATTGTATTTGGTTATCTGTGAGGATGGGGAAGTCAGGGATTTCACCATGTGCCTCTGCCAGGTTCTCTGTGTGAGGTTAAGCACGGGCTACATCCTTCGCTCTTGCTTAGTCATTAAGAGGGGCTTTCTTCCTGGCTGATGTCTTAAAACCTGGAGGAACAAAGTATCTTAGAGAGTGGTTTCTAGCTGAAAGTAGAAAGCAGCCAGACCTGTGCATTCACACGTGCCCAGACACACACAAGTGCAGCAGGAAACCAGACCAGATTATAGGGCCGTCAATCATGACATGAGGTAATCTCTGATTCCACTTTTTTGAGGCTTTTAGCCTAGAAAAAGAGAAGAAGTTAAACTTTGCAGATGTCACTAAGTTTACTCATTTTTGAACTTCAGTGCTAAGAGGAAGGCCTAGTGGTAATACCTTTGGGGGATTTTAATTGCAATTTTTGCTGAGTTATAAGTAGTCCCTTGGTCTCCATAAGAGTTTAGTATATTAAAGGATAATATGCATGTTAAGTTGCATCTTACTTATGTGAAGGAACAATCTCATTTTCTTTTAAAGAAACATGTTTTCCTGCACTTGTTTAAGACATACTCCTTGCAATGCAATGTTATAAAACCTCCTTCCTGTGCTGCAGGTGTGGAACTCCTATTTCAGCTTAGCCGTTCTGTTCATAAACCAGCCAAGTCTCCAACTAGAAAATGCCACGCCAGCTAAGAGGAAGAAGATTCTAGATAAGTAAGAACATCTTTTGTTGGCTTCCTAGCCTTTTCTGCTACCACAAAATCAGACATCATCTTCTAGCACAAATCCTTATGATTTATTGTGGGGCTCAGGATGTGCAAGTGTCTGGGAAATGAATAAGTAGAGATCTTAAGTAATCACTGGGCACTATAATGAGTCCTTTTATATTCTTATGTTGGCTTTAATGTGAATTTAATCTATTTTTAACATCACCACCTTGATGCTTTTTATTCCATTACACAATTATCTGTCTCCTTTCTTTCAGATATGGTGATATGAGAGTGATGATGGCATATGAGCTCTTCAGCATGTGGCAGAACCTGGGTATGTCTTTTGATTTATTCTCCAGAACAGCGCAGTGTAAGCTTGCTGTTGAAGTGATGGTTAGCAAAAGGCTTTGGGTTTCTGTTGCTGAAAAGCACTGCTACTTTGTCCTAAGTCAAGGTCGTTTATGAAACTGCAGATTTCATAGCAATGAGGAGGAGTTCTGCAGTTCTTTAAAAGTCTAAATATGTTCTGTTAAATACCACTGTTGCACTTAGTCCTTTTTCTTCTAAATTGAAAGAAGAAATTTATTTATTTATTCTCCCTAGTTAGTATGATTTAGTCTGGTGACTTTTAACAGTAGTTGTTTGCAAGTAAAATACGCTATCAATTTTTGCTAAAGGCTTTCACAGTGAAATTAAAACAGCTTTGCAAGAGGTTTTGTAAAGCAAATATTGTCTTTTCAATCCTTTTAGGACACACACACATTTCCTTCTGTAATGCTTGTACATATTACTTGGTATATGGCATCACTCTAGAGGCTTTATCTTCTCCTAGCAATGGATGACAGATAAATAAGGCTTTTATTTACTTGCAGTTGCTTTGTGTTGTACAGGTGAGCATAAGATTCACTTTATCCCGGGAATGATTGGCCCCTTTCTTGGTGTTACACTCGTCCCGCAACCAGAAGTCCGCAACATCATGATTCCCATCTTCCACGACATGATGGACTGGGAACAGAGAAAGAATGGCAACTTCAAGCAGGTGAAACAGCTTCCCGTGCACGTGCTGTGTTCCCTTCCTCTTGGTCTGCGCCTCTGCAATGCCCGGCTGAAAGCAGGGGGTTTGCAGCAGCGGGTTTGCCTCTGGTAGTGAGGGAGATGTTCTCCTACCGGTGGATTAGCAATGAAAGACTTAAAGTATTGTTTGTACAACTGCTGGGAGAGGAAGGGAGTTCTTAAGTGCTGCACTCTCACCTCTGTTATTGGTTTCCTTCGGTTGGTAGTCAGTCACACTAGGAACTCAAAAATAGATTCTAGACTGAGCCAGTTCTTGTGATTCTTCGATTCTAGTTGGCAAAATGGCATTATATAATTGATACATGACTAGACATTATTTTTAATTTAGAATAATTTAATAACTATCAATATATTGTGAATCGTTATATATTATATTAATATATTATACTATATATTAATATAGTATATTAATATATTATTCTATTTTGATAATTATTTGTATATAATTTAAGAAATATAATAATCTAAAGAATAGTTTTGTAGCTGTATATGCATTGAGGGAAAGTAGCAACTCTCCCAGACCTGCTTACCTCTTTCCAGAACTGGCACAGGAGGTGTCATCGTTTAGTTGTCAGGTTGTCCTCAGAGACTTGCTTCAATATCCCCTTGTAAAATGGTGCTTAGAAGTGCAAAGTATATAGTGAAGCGTAAGTCTGGGATGGATCCTCAGTGCCAGCATGTAGTTGTCATCGCCTTTGGGGCAATTCTAGAGGCAAATATCTGCAGATGGGTGTCTTTTTTCCCTCTTACAATACTAGGGAGCACTATGGATTTTCATCAGTTGTGTCAGTGATGAGCAAAGAGAGGGCAGTCGACACGCAGAATCAGCCCTCTGGCTCAGTGTGGCCGTGGTCTCTGTTTCTGCTCTGTTCCCTGTCCTAAGGTGCTTGCAGGGCTTTTTGCAAGCCGTGTCAGTGTTGCACGTTGCTTTGAATGCTGAAATGTTTGCTGTGCAACAGAGTGCAGTATGGTAAAAATAATATACGTAATGTGGAATTCAGTCCAGCAAGAGTTAAAGGCTTTAGTTTGCTTTCTTTTTTAATTTCATGGTTCCATTGGTTTTTTGAATACTAAACTGGTTGTTAGAGCATAAACAAATCCCATACATTTATTTTCAAGCCTGTTTAGGTTTTGTTTTCTTCAGTAGTAAATGTTTTAACAAGGTCATTTTTTCAGTGACAACGGATAGCAGTGCAGTCTGATACATGGACCAAATTTGGTTTCTATTTAATGATTTTGGTAAAAAGATCCCCAGATCCTGTACTTCTCATCTTTACTTCCTTTGCAGTGGGACAGCTGAAGAACACTGAGAAACTGAAATGAGACTTGTCCTTAAATTAAAGCAACCTCCTTTGTTATTAGCATTAAAAGTAAATTATCTATAAAACTTCACAACCACAGGAAACTTTCTGACTGTTAGATATCTGATTCCTGCACTTAAGCCAATTTTACAGGAATATCTGATATCCAGCTTGATAACGGGAGATACTAGGTTGAAAAACAGGCAGTGTTGATGACCTGTGTAAGGGAAGAGAAATGATACTGTTCTGACCTTTTATATAATGTGAAAAGAAAATGCATCCATAATCATAAAGAGACAGGATAAAACTGAGTTTAATGAGCAAATAATCTTCCAGTGTGATTTAATGGTGCCTGGATCACTGTAAATAGCTACCTCCCACCAGCACCGTCCAGCAGACCAGTGACGGTTGTGCCATGAATTAGCTTCTCTGCAAGGATATTTTTTGTTGGCAGTACAGGATACAGTATATCTGACAGATTTGCTCACAACAAATCGAAGCGATTTGTCTGAAAAAAAGAGAATAAATATCAGAAATACCCGTGAAGCAAAGACAGCATCTCCCTTGGGATATTCATTTAGTCTCCTGATTAGCAAAAGCTTTTGGATGGTGCTTTGGAAGTCACACATGACGTGTCTAATGTAAATAGCTTATTGGTAACTACTCACTTCTCCACGCAGGTGGAAGCTGAGCTGATCGATAAGCTGGACAGCCTGGTGTCGGAAGGCAAAGGTGATGAGAACTACAGGGAACTCTTCAGCCTGCTGTAAGCCCTGCTGGTTTCTGTTCGCTCCACCTCGGGCAGGGTCCTTGGAATATTCCTAGTCGTGATCTGGGGAGAAATGGCAGCGAGAGGGCTGATGTCCTTGACAGCAGGCAGTGGAAAGGGCTTCCTGGCAGGTTTGCATGATATGGCTCTCAGGTCTCCAGTAACAACACATCTTTTTACATGATTCTGAAAAGAATATGTAGGAGTTAAGAGTCTGTTTTTCTGCAGTGAAATCTAACATGAGGCTGCACAGGTAAGTCACTACCAGCCCAAACTGATTTTCTGGAGAAGCTAGTGCCTCTTTCTCATGTGGTGATACATGAAACCCTGTGAAACCTTCAGCTTGACTGGAAAATCAACATACTCGAGCATGTCAGGACTTGCTGGAGCTTACTTTCCTAAACTTTCTTCTTTGCTTTTTCCAGTTTTTAAAGGTGATGTTTTGATTGCTGTCTGCAGAGTCCATCACTGTACTGTACCCTCCCTTTCACCAAAAATAGAGTACTTGAGGGTAATGTTACAATCTGACCTTCCACTTAGATTTGATTTCCAAGAGTTCTAGGACTTGTTTTTAATTGCTCAGAGTCTACTGAACTAAATCCTTTAATATTCCAGTGAGCTTTAGAGGTGAGTGACAGAATTTAAATGATATATTCCAGATGATTTTGTAAGGGCCCTATCAATCTGCAGGCAGTTCAAGACATAACCTTTGTTTCACTAGAACCACTATTACTATTTCTGAATTCACATTTGTGCGTCCATTAATTTTCAAGAACACCAAGCCTGCCTGCCCATCCTGCACGCATCCTTCCATTTGTGCATATTCTTTGTATTTTTTTCCACCTAGTAAGAGGACTCTTCAGTATTTTGAAGGTATTTGTTGCCTGAAATGTTAAGAAGGCCAGGACTGTAGCTTGTTGGCTTACTTTTAGATGGCTGTGACTATGTATAGTGCCAAGAAACTCAACTTTGACCTGAACTCCAGCCAGCTTTTAGTTTATATTTCTTTCTGCCTTTTCTTAGAACACTGTGAGCTTTGGAGAAACAAATCCCCAGAAAAGCAAAACTTGTCAGCTCCTCCTCCGCAGAGAACTATGGAAATAGAGTTGTCCATAAATCCTGTCGTCCTGCCTGTGCTGCCAAAATGTCAGTTGGGTCCCTTATGAATCAGGGAATGACAGGAAATCATTCCAGTGTTGGACACAGCTGTCTAGCGTAGGACTAGCATGATACCCAACAGTATTTGATCTTCCCAGTATGAAACGACATAGTGCTTTGACCAGAGATGCAGTTTTAGGAAGCGATCATGGAAATGCTTTTCCCACTTCCTACAATACAACTGTAACTAAGATTCTCCTGTGCTATCTCAGTGTTCCCCCTCTGCCTTTTCTCATTCTTTGCAAATGTCTCGGTGAGATGTTGCCTCCCTTGTTCAGTTTGCAGAGCAGAAAGAGACTGCACTGATTTATGGGCAGTTTAAACAAGCTGTGATGTGAGGTTGCTTGGCTGCTGAGTAGAGGTCAGCATTTATCTGGGGGTGAGCAAAGAAGAGGAATTCGCTCTAGGAGGGTTTGGGCTCCAGTTGCAGCTTCATACTGCTGATAACAATATTTAAACTGCAGGTAATTATGTGGAAAACAACTGTTGTCACAAAGGTTACTTTATATATATATATAAAATATAAAGTTACTATCTATCTATTTTTTTATTTTTAATTGCAATGTGAGGGGATAATTTTTCTTTTCCTGCCAATTCTGTAATTTCCTTGTCTTTGCTTTCTGCTGCCTGGAGCAGAACCCAGCTCTTTGGGCCTTATCCCAGGTAAGACAATAATCCCGGGCATTTGCTTTGCGAGGGAGAAACGAAGCTGTCCGCAGCTGCCTGCCTGCATGGCACCGTGTCCCCACGAGCTCACAGACGCTTCCTTCCTCCCCACACAGCTTGCTGGAGAAGATTGAGCAGGAAACGTGGCGGGAGACGGGAATCTCTTTTGTTACATCGGTTACTCGCCTCATGGAGCGTCTGCTTGACTACAGGTATCTGGCTACAACAGAAATACATTCGGGGTATAGTACAAGTAGTAGTTTACAAAGCACTGGGACTTTACCTGGGATTTACATGCCCTGCTAGACTAAGGTCTTTGGGTCACGTGCCACACACTTCACCTAGACCCACCAGGTTGCAACTCTTTTCACCCAAGGTTGAGTCTTTTCACACATAAGCTGGTGACTCAGATGTGCCAGACTCCACTCTAAATTGTCTTACTCGTTTGACAAATTTGAGCTTTGATTTAGTTCCAGGAAAATATTCTAACTTTGGGGATAGGTAACTTAATATATACAGAGTTGTTTTATTGCAACAATAGAGAATTTGAACCTATAATGAACTCTTCCATATATTTCCATCTCTAGACAACTGATAACAGTTTAAAGAATAATCCTTTATTCTTGTGGTCCTCATTCTAGGTGGCAGCCTATGGCCAGGCTGTGGTTTTGGCAATGCCAAATCTTTTTCTGCACTTTCTGGTTTCCTCTTTTTGTTATCTGTTTAATCAAATCTCCTGTTTCTTTCCTGACTACAGCTGCTGTACAACCCCTAAGCAAGGTGAAGTATCTGAGACACATTTTAAAAAGAATAGTACATGGGAACAGCTTTTTTAAAATCCCATTTACTCTGAACACAAATCTGATACACATATATTCATTTTCATGCTTAATGCAGGAAGAGAGAACAAGTTTTTTCTTTGCAGTTAATATGCAGCAGAATTTCCCTGTCACAGAGCAGAACAGGGAATGACATCGGGCTTTGGAAAAGCGCAGATCAGGCGTGTCTGAACTATCGTGATAGCCCTGCAAGTCACAGAGTGAGCTATGAAAAGAAGAGCTCTGCTAAGCAGTTCTGACATCTCTTGGAGTCCAGCCACCAGTTAGCTGACAAAGTGGCTCTCAGGAAGCTTTGCAGTTATCGCGACTATAAAAGTTTTGTCTCTTTTTTTGCAAATGAACGCCTTTGTTGCATTTCTTTAAGTCAAGCTTAGTGATTTCTGAAGCCTTTAACTTTTGTACTGCTTAAACAGAAAGAATTTCTAAAATCCTGCAGAAACTTCAGGATAGGTTTTGTGTGATTTAACTTATCTGTGTGAAAAACTGTATTGTAGTCTTAACTAGTCAGGCTGTGTCTTTCAGGGTGCCTGCGCACATTTATGAGTTACAAATCTTGTGAGTGGGAAATCACTGAATATTTACATCTGCATAAATAATAGTGTTTTTCACTTTTATGATAGGTCTTTAGTCCAAATGATTTTTGGATGTAGTCACCTGATTTTGGTTCAGAGAAATGAAGTAACAGTCAGATCAGGTGCTGGTTCTCAAGTTCATACATATAAGACCACACTCTGACAATTCTCCTCTCATCATTTACACTTCAATATGCATTCTTCGGAGAGGAACTTTATAAAAATAAAGTATATCATGAACTAGGTTTTTTGTGATTCAAAGAAATTCTTGGTGTGTAGGATAGCTTGAAGTTAATTTTGAATGGGCTTTTTGCAGATTTAATTTTAAAAGTTGCTCTACATTTCTAGGGATTGTATGAAAGGAGACGAAACGGAGAACAAGAAGATTGGCTGCACTGTCAACCTTATGGTAAAGTCCCTTTCTCTACCTCCTTGTGATACCCTGCAATGTATTTGAAACTGGAATAGGAAAGTTTGGCATAGATACCTGTGTCAGGTGAGTATGACTTGTGAATCCTAGCTCTGGGATGACAGAAGGACGGGGGCTGGAAGGATTCCTGGTCCTTGGACTGGTTGGAGGTCAGTGGTCCAACCCTCTCTGCCCAAAGCAGAGCCAGGTGGCTCAGGGTGTTGTCCAGCTGTGAGCACCTCCAAGGATGGAGATCCGGCAGCCTCTCTGACCCGCTGGTTCAGAGTTCACCTACCCTCATTTTGAAAAAATACGTGATGTGATAAAAGTAGTGGATTATACCAACAGGACTGAAAATAGTTTGTCCTTTTCTTTTACACTAAGAGCATGTTCTGTTTTTCAAGACCATCATGCATATACAGATGGTGCCAGTTATCTTGAATGCGGGGACAGAATCTCAAAGCAAATCCTAATACTCTTTTTCTATCACAGAACTTCTATAAGTCTGAAATTAATAAGGAAGAGATGTACATCCGCTATATTCACAAGCTGTGTGACATGCACTTACAGGCTGAGAACTATACAGGTTAGTAAGACTTCATGGGGCTTTGGGGGATCCCAGCAGAATCTTTTGACTTTCCAACATTACAGTCTAACATCTGTTGAATTCTTTTGGAAAAAAAAAAATGTTTGGCTCAGCTATGGCAAGTGGAAAGATCCAGAGCTGTGGGCCAGCCCATCCCATCAGGAAAAAAGTGCTGTATGTGCACACACCACCATACATATATTCCTTTGCACCCAAAATTTTGTATTCATCTGTTCTACAGTGAAGGCTGATTGAAAAACCACAGCAGTGCTGTATTATCATTGCCAAGGTTCCTGCATTGTAGTACTTGGGGGGCACTCCCACCTCACAGGCATGCTGAGTGGGAATTTGCTTAAAGCCAAGTATATTTTACCCTGTTGGCAGCACTCACCTGGAGTCACTTAATGGTGTTCAACGGTTGTGTTTCCAACAGAGGCTGCGTTTACGTTGCTTTTGTACTGTGAGTTGCTTCAGTGGGAGGACAGACCTCTGAGAGAGTTCCTGCATTATCCGTCTCAGTCAGAGTGGCAACGTAAGGAAGGTCTGTGCCGTAAGATTATCCATTACTTCAACAAAGGGAAGGTACGCCAACTTCTTCTCTCTTCCAGCAGCTTCCTTCCCTTTTCCTGATGTACTAGGGCTCGCACGCCTGTCATGCCAGTTGAGTAGTCTGGGCGTGACTTTAGATGAAAAGGGTTTAGGACGTGACAAGTTGCCTCCTAGTTCTGTGGAGGGAAAAACAGATGAGAAAATGGGTAAACCAAGTTGTGCATAAAATTTGGAAGTGGTCTACAGAGGCCGACAGGGAGAAGGCCAGAATGTGTCGAAACCCTTCTTTGGGTCACCTGGCAGAGGACTCTATGAACACCAGTTCTTCCATTTCCAAAAAAATATTTTGTATTTTTTAGCAGGGCTTTACAAATTGCTGTGTTATGTCTCACATACGAATTAGTTTTGTTTCTGATCCTCTGAAGTAAATGGCAGTTGTCAATGCTCTATGTATCTATAAAAAAAGCTTTAAGTCTTTTCAGTGTTACTGTTAGGTGACCTTTGCTTAAACTACAATTCTGTCCATTGCCAAGAACAAAAGTCAATACATTACAGGTGTCACACATTCAGTGTTTTTCCCTGCAGTAAATAGTGTTTTAAGTTACTGTACAAATGGGTGTATTTTAGTCCCTAATAGCATGATATTATGAGAACATTCCAGAGGTGAACCTTACAATTGAGATCATCTGTCAAAATATTTTCCAATTTTTCCCTTCTACAGAAAAATTCTTACAACTCATATTCTTTGGAGATGACATCTGCATGTGTGCCTCGGGGCTGATTTTACCTGTGATGGCAATGACAGTGGCATTAAATGCAAATATGATTTGATCCGTAGCACTGGGTTGACATCCCGGATAATTTCTGCCTAACTCTGATAAAAGAAAGTTGCATTTGGCAGAAATATTCTCTACAGAAGCTGCAAAAAGAAGTTGCTTTCCTGTTGTTTGTAAAGAGAGGGCTATTTCTGAGGAAGTAATTCATTATCAAGAACTTGGTTTTGCCCATTTTTCTCCTTTGTCTGTTCTGCTATAATAAATAATATTGCGTGTGGTTCTCTTTCTACAGTTTCAGCAATTTCAGGATTTCCAGTCTGCATTAAAAAAAAAAAAACTAAATTACTTGTGCAAATATTGCAGTGCAGAACTGTCTGACTAGACAAAGATGTAAAGACTGTGTAAATAAAATAAGCCTATATATTATAGCACAAATAAGCAAGCCATATAATCATTGCAGGTAAGATTTTGACTGATGTCATTTTGCTGTAAAGCTAAGAGATTTTAGGGGAAAAAAAAGATGAGATTTTTTTCTGACTGGACTTTTTTAGAGTTATTTGACTGTGTTTTAATCCCCCTCCACTTTACATGGTAGCAGAGTAACTAAAGAATCCACTCAAGCAGAGTGTCACTCATACTGGGGCAGTGAAGGGTGTTATCAGGTGTTAATAAGCAGTTACTTATTTAACCACAAGGAAAGCAGACATCCTTTTTTGTCCTAGGCGATCAGCTCTTGCTGCAGCAGTTTTTCTGTGTATCTCTGTGGTGCCTGCAGCGTGCTGCAGGAGAGCCCAAGTGACATTTTTCCAAGAGACTCATTTTCAGTTTGTGCTTTGCACCCCAAATTTGAAGTGGTTTCTTAAAATTGTATTTGCAAGAGAAAGCTGCGCATTGGGATGGGAATTACCCTTGCTGCACGCTGTGCCTGCCTGTGGCTCTCAGCTGCGAGCTGCTGGTGCCCTGGCCGACAGCTGGAACGTGCTTTGCCAGGGAAGGACAGAGTGAGGAGCACGGAACGGATCACACATCAGCAAAAGGGAAAGCAGACAGTGAGGAAGAGTTGCAGTGGAGACCTTGGGAGATGATTTCAAGAGGAGGTAGAAGAGGGGAACAGTGCTTTAGGGAGAAGTGACACGTGTAGCAGGGACAGTGCATCTTCGGTCTGGGCTGTGAAGCTGCTACTCAGCAACAGCAGCAGATTTGGGAGAGGAGCATCCCAGGATCCAGATCTCCATGCAGTCCCTCTCTTTTCCTTTCCAAGATTTTCAAACCTTCCTCTCTGCATAAGGACAAAGTTACAGCTTTAGGGCCACCTCCAATGAAGACAGCCAGCTCCGTGTTTCTGTCATTAGAGAATTGTGCAGGCTTTAGCCAGGGCATCCCAGCTGGAAATGAGACCATGCCTCTCTGAAGGGTGAGAAGAGCCTTTTGTTCCTGACCAGCTATTTTGAAATAGTTTTTTCTCTTTCTCCTTTCAGGTAAACATAGATATAAGCACTTAACTGCTTAAGACTGTTGGTGACAACTTAGAATATCATTTTGTATGTCCTGACAACCCACAGCAAAAATCCTGTTAATCTGAGATCATAAAATCTTGCATAACCTTAACATCCTTAAGTAGTCACCTAACTTGTTGTTAACTTCCTATAGCACATACTAGATTGATCTGAACAAATATCAGACTTTTTATTTTTCAAACTATTAATATTATGAGAATATACGAAGAGATCCTGAAAGAGGAAGTTTTTCTCTTTTTAACAAGTTCTCATGTAGGTTTTGGGGCTTAACACAAGTCAGAGAAGTTTGGGATCATTACTTTTGGCATTTTAGATCTTACATTTATCTTCTTTTTCACAAAAGACGTTCGTAAAACTACTATGTTTTGGCTTTTCAGAGGGAAAGGAGCATTGCTGGTATTAGGGATGAGAGAACAGGTGCTGTACGGTTGTCTGTGCATAGTGGCAGGCACTGCAGTATCTGATGCACCGAATCAAATGATGTTACAGAAAACCTGTGTCCATACACCCCCCTAATATTTTACAATATTATTGTTAGCTTTGTAAAAGTTTCGGTGCCTATATGCTCATGTTATATGTTATAACTCATTAATTATTTTCACTGTAACAGGGGTGCAATTAAAACAACTTACAAGTGAACCCGGTGACTTGTAGAAATGAGTGTAGTAAAAGTCTGGCTGAGACCTTGGTGTCCCCTAGTGTTCCCCCAAAGGCTCCTAATCTATACAGTTATAAGCAGAAGGGAGAGAAGATCTTCTCAGTTCAAGGGTATTAGCTGAGCACCTCTCAGAAACAGGGAGAGCCAAGGAGGGATCCTTCTCCCAGTGTGGCCATGTAGAAACTCGGGCTCTTTCTTGCTTATCTCCAAAGGAGTTGAGTGCTGTGTCTTAGGAAAGCGTTGCATCAAAACTCTGATTTGAAGAAATGAGATTTCCTTTTGTTCTAAACATGGATAAGTACTCGATCAGGTCCTGCAGGTCCGTTTTGAGGGCGGCTGTGTCAGAGCATTCCCCTTGCTTGGCAGTTTCTTCAGTGCAGGAGGAAGCAAAAGCCCTAGAGAGAGGAGCAGATTGTAGGGAGCTGAGCCCTGACCACCTGGCCTGGACAAGATACTCCAGGGATACCAGGGCACTTTAATGCAGAAAGCAAAGACGCTTGTGGGGAGGTTAATAGGATGAAAATTTCTTGGCTATTTTGTCTTTCTCCAGAGAGGTTCCCACTCCTATGAGTGAAGACTCAATAGCAGCAGGAGTGTGTAATTGTAATGGAGACAGGAATAAGGAATGAAATTCCTGCAGTTAATGCCTCGTGCTTCCTCACGTCGTGTTTTCCCCCGCAAGCCCAGGCGTGACCCGAGCGGCGGCTCCCTCGTGCCCGCGGCCCCGCTGGCCGCGGTGTCGGTGCTGCGAGCTCATGTGCTTTGGTTTTGCAGAGCTGGGAGTTCGGCATCCCGCTGTGCAGAGAACTGGCCGTGCAGTATGAAGGTCTCTATGACTACCAGAGCCTCAGCTGGATTCGGGTACGTAGCAGCAGCTCCTCCCCTTGCTTCTCATGGGGCTTTCCGATGAATTTGGGTCCAATGCCAGAAAATTTAGAATTTTAAAAAATAAACATCTCTGTGATACATATTTACACTGTGAGGCCACTGATATAATTTCTAGTTTTGCTAGCAACAAACTCCAGGGAGTATATGGACAATGCACACACAGAAGCTAGACTAACTATTGCAATTCCATATTTATATGTATTTTATCAAAAGACCTTCTCTTTTGCTTTCTTTTTCAAAAAAAATGATGCATTGATAATTCTTTTTAATCCTTAAAGTATCAAGGACAGCCTGTGCCTCAGTTAAAATGAGAGGAACAAGCAAGGAAAGCACAACAGAAAAGTCATATTTAGTTACCTTTTCAGTTGTACTGATCCCTTGGTAAAACCAAGGACACGATGAAATCAAGGCAAAAATTGCAGTGTCATTGCTTTAATCAAAAAATCAAAAATTTGACTGGTATGTAGAAGCTTTTATAAATGTGAAAACAGTTTGTCTGCTGGCATTCTTTGGGTAAAATGCCTATGTCCAAATTTAGATATGTGCTACAGAAATGCATCCTTACAGTGTTTGAGATTGCCTTCAGAAGTCCAAGCTTTATTCTTGCCCAAGATGGATGTGTAACTAGTTCTGAGGAACTACATTTCTGAAGAACCTCCTCCTCAAACTGGCCGTAGGGAGAGTACAAGAGCACATCTTGCTCGTGCACCGGCCTCTTGCAGACACGGCAAGTCGTGGTGATCAGGAAACCTCATGTTTATCTGGGGGCTGTGAACGATGAGCAAACAAGCCTGTTAGAAAAGCTTAGTGCATCGAGGTTGCCCTAAAAAGTCTTTTTGACCAAGATGAGCCATTCTTGCTCTTTATTGCTTGGATTTAATCAGCTGGTAGGTGAAGAGCATCCTGGCAGATCAGTAGAAGCAATTCACCTCTCCTCTTGTGCTCACCTGCACGAGGCCTGTGTTCTATTCAAGTTCCCTAAAACTGCTTTCACCTGAATTGACTGAATTTCTCCCTGCTCCAAAAGCCTTTGTTTTTATGCTGCTCACATCATTCAGCCCCTTCCTTGATCCTTCCTGCGAGGATTTTGAGACCTCCTCCCTTAAGAAAGGTGTGTGGGAACCGAGCACAAAACCTTACAATGTTTGAACTCAGAGCTGCAATCAGGGTCCCCTGCAGTGGAAGCAAAAGCGTCCAACTGATCCCTCGCTTTAAAAAGCCACCTTTTTGCAATGGTAAAATTCCTGTGAGAGTTTCAACGGAGATTTGGCTTGGCAAGGGGTCTCGAAATCCTACTCTCGCTATAAACGCTAGCGTGCTGCTGTAATGATAATAACTGGAAGCAGAGGGAAAAAAAGCCCATTTCCTTTCTGCAGAACTCTTTTTTTGTTCCATGTTAAGGTTACAGGTACACAGAGCTGTAGAAGATCTCATTTTGTTTCCTCCTTTTTCATGCCCTTTCCAAGCCCAATTAAAAGCAAACGTAATTGAACTGCAGGGATTTTTCAGGCAACGGTATAGGTTTAGAGCTACGGGGGAGAGGATGTGGCTAGAGGAGGACAGTGGGAGCAGCCAGGCGACACGGAGCTTCAGCTCAGCTTTGCCATTAATTTTGCTGCACAAAGAAAATTACACACAAGACCTGTTTAATTCAAAAGAAGAAACTAGACAAAAAATTCCTAAGTCATTTCAAGGCAAAAAAATGGGTATGGTGATACCCCTTACTGATACCCAGTGTGTTTCCACCACGTAGAAAAAATCAACCCTTTCATAAAGAAACTGTAAGTGCAAAGAGGGAATGGAAAATGTAAAGGCAGGTTGGGATTCTGCTGTTTTCAGTGCATTTTTGAGAGTCTGATAAAATTGTTTTCCTCCTCTGCAGAAAATGGAAGCTACCTACTATGACAATATCATGGAGCAGCAGCGTTTGGAGCCAGAGTTTTTCCGAGTTGGTTTTTATGGTCGGAAATTCCCATTTTTCCTGCGGGTAAGCCAGGTTTATATAAAAATGTGACAACGTTGCCAGGCTTTAATTAGCAGTTAGGGCTGTGGATTTTTGCGGGGGATGAGGCATGGAATGACATGTGCTGTTCAGGTTTTTTCTTTATTTTAATTAATTTGGATTAAGTTGTTTTTGAGATAAAGTTTTGCTTTGGAAAGAAGAGTGATAAGTGCTGTGGCCTTTTTGTGCCTTTTATTCAGCATTGCTTCCAGCACCAGGGCTTTTAGTATTTTGTGAACAGCTTTCCAGACAAAATGAAGGATGCAAAGCATTGGGCATGTTCTGGGGCACGAACGTCAGAAATCTGCCTCGTGCTCGTGTGTATTTTTAACCAGTCACGTGCAGTCTCAGCACAAATTCACTCTGTATTAAGCAAATTGGCTAGTGCAGCAATGCTCGCTCGTTACTTCGCCAGTTTTCAGCACTGTAAATTATCGTACTCAGAGAAGTCTCACATGATGGGATGATCCAAATACCAGACCGAAGCTTTTAGGCTGTCTACAAGCTAAAATTGCCTTTCTGTTCAGTGAGAAATGTATCCGCTCCTCTGTACACATCCCCACTTACTGCTGTCTGCTGGCATCTGCAGGATCCGCTGGCACCGAGAGCCATTTAAAGAGTGAAATTATCTTCTTTTTCCTAACGAGCAGTGAATCTTAAAATGGGTGTTTGTTCGTTGCGGGTCCTGTTGCCGATTCGGGCTGAGGATGGAATATAAGCTGACAACTGCTGTAAAAACTGCCTGAAAATTGATCGTGGATGCCATGCAGCTTGACAGGACAAGCTAACACAGAGCCTGCTTTTGAGGACAGGAGCTGCATGTCGTGTATTTGCTTTAAAGGAACAGTTTGACAAGGGATGGCACCACCCTTAGTCGTGCAGCGAGAAGCTACAAACCCAAACTGCTACTCTTCAAGAGCACCCATATTTTGAAAATTGCACCCAGTATTTTCCCTCTGGTTACTCTGTTCTTTTTTTTTTGTTTTGTTTTTTGACCTGGGATTTCAACTTTAGTATTGAATTGCTGCTAATGAAGGCAAGTTAGAATGAATCAGGAGGGAAAATACCGGTGGATGAAGTGTTACAGGAGAAGCTGAGTGGGGCTCTGGTGCCGGCAGGAGGCTGAGCAGTGACGACAGCCGCAGTGGGAAGCAGTGGTTACCCTTTCTGAAGCTTTCCAGGGAAAAGCAGTAATTTCTTTTATATCGAGTAGCAGATGCTCCTGTGTTTAAGAGCTGGGGAATCCAGCTCGTTACGTTATAGATCCTACAGGTTTATTTGGTTTCTGTGCAAGTCGACGTGTTTTAATAAATGTCCCAAGTTTTCAGTGCGCAACATTTACTCTTTGGGAAACGATGTAACAAGATGGATACTTGGATGGAGACATTAGCAGCGAACAAGAGTGTACATAATTATAATCCTTGTTAATTCTGCAATTATATTTGGTAGCAGTCCTTGTGATAGCCGATTACTAATGCAGCAATCTCATTAAAAGCCACCCTCCTCCTTTTTCTCTCTAATGATCCATGCAGCATACCCATCGCGCAGCACAGGCTAAGCCCATTAGCAATTGCATCTGCATGGATCGTGCTCTAAAGAGATTGGGAGCAGCTATTCTAGAGAAGAAAAAGATTTACATGGATTTAAAATTCTCAAATGGATACAGAAGTGATTTAAAGTGATCAAGAGGCTCCGTGCACTCCTCATTTATTTTGCTCATGCTGTATGGTGGAAAACGGAAAACTACCACTCTTTCTTCTGCATCCTTGATTTTATAACCCTTTGTTTGGGAATAGTTCATGCTATTCTGAATTCTGCATCTATTTCTAGCATTCCCCTATAAGCAAATTTAAGCTCTCCGTGTTTTCCATCTAGCAGAAGTTCAAGTAAGGCTTGACAAGCCACATTCTGCAATCTTGCACTGGCATCTGTCTGAAGAGATTATTAAATATAGCCTTGAGGTGTTTTTGGGGCGGTATTTTTAGAATCACAATAGTTTTATTTATAGGCTTGCAAGTTTCTGGATTGCTGCAATCAAAAGTCTAAATAGGGACTACAGGAAGTGTCGCAAAGAGCTTCACCTTCACACGTGGACTCCCTCCAAGCTCAGTAATAGCTGCGACGTTTGGGCATTAAGACACTGAACTGTCAAGCTGCATCACGCAGCTTCTCCCCCTGCGTCAGTCGCTCTGGCTGATGCATAGCAAGTGACATATGTCACCGTTGGAACATGGTATCTCTTCCATAGGGATGAAATGCAAAGCCAAAGATTTCCATGTCCATATTTTATCCCTGGATTTTGTTATTTTCTCTCTGTTTTTGCACAGAAATCGCTAGGCTCTGCTTGTGCCCACCTAGCTGCCAACCTGCCTATCTAGCCTAACTCTCAGAAACAGCCTTTTTTTTTTTTTTTTTTGGGCCTATGACATAGTATTTCTAAAGTCTTTTATAGGTTTTCATTTTTGAGCAAATCTATTTAAAATATGCTAATGCAGATAAAGATGGATTGCCTGAATTTCTCTGCTTGTCTTGCTCCATTTTGCCAGCACAGCAGGAGAAAACTTCTTTCACAGTTTATTTGCAGCTGAAAACGTTCTTATTGTTCGCATTTAACTTAGCTTCCAGCTCAAGCAGACATAGAGGAAAGACTAACCAATTAAACTGTATATTGAAAATGTACCACGGCATATTACATTTCCACGTGTAGTGAAACGGCGCTTTTTCTCTTACTGGCCTTGGTACTTTTTGTAACCTTTTTGTAAAGAATGGAAAATTATTCTCAAGGGAATCAACGAAGTCAGTGCTGCGACGCTTACAGAGTCTTCCTCTGGTACAGGGAAGGATTTCCAAGTAATGCTCGGGACTGCAGAATTCAGTCCCGCTTCTTCTTGAGGCCCAGTCACAAGCAGTTCGGTGCAGCCCTTTCCTGCCTCGCTGGGCTCAGATGTCACAGACCAACGTGCAGGACGGTCACGTTCACAGTGGGGCCGGCTCGTTAAGAGGCGCTAAAACAGCAGCAGTTGGACAGGGTTAAGAGATGCTGGAGCAGCTCCCGTCCCCAGGCCAATTAGCACGAGCTGCTGAGTGGGCAACGGTTGCTCCCGTGCGGAGGAAGCATTTGGGGGAGATGTTTTTGCTGGTTGGATTTCTTTCTTTATTATAAAGGTGAAAAATCTCCCTGTACTTCTCATGTGTTTACCTGTATGGGAATTGAAGCTACCAGCAGTAGAGGTTTGCCTACCTTGATAGGGTTTGCATTCAGGCAACACAAGCACCGATCCCACTTCTGCTTTGAGGTAACGTAGCCGAGACACTGAAGTAAAGCCTTTGTGATACCGAGGACATTTTCTTTTTGAAAAGTGTTTTTCGTGGATTCTTTGTTATGCCTCCTCTCTAAGAGAACTGGTGAACTGCTAAACTGGTGCCTGTGTGCTATGGACATCCCAGCCTCTTGTCTGCCTTGTGTTAACTGTGTTTGACAGCAGCCTTCCCAGGGTGGACCAGCCAAGTCAAGGAGTATGTTTTGGCCAGTATGTTTATCTGAGAACGCAGGTCAGACAAGACCAGAGGACTGGATGCTTCTTTTGCAGAAAGAGAGTCACCTTTTTGCTGAGAGATTAGTGGAGCCATCTACTTCTTCATGACTTCTTGAAGAAATGCTCTGTAATGAACAAGAGTGAAATACACCATGTGTTACATGCATACTTTAGTCTTGTGCTAGCATATTTTGTTTGTAATCTATCTTGAGGCAGTAAGTAGAATTTAAAGCAAGATATTTAAAGACTGATGAAATTCATCTTAGTTTGGAGGAGGCTTATTTTACATAAGCAACTGGGAGAAAAGCAGCGGTTCATGGGCCTCCATGCTTGTCCTTACTGCAGAACAAGGAGTACGTGTGCCGGGGCCACGACTACGAGAGGCTGGAAGCCTTCCAGCAGCGGATGCTGAGCGAGTTCCCCCAGGCCATTGCCATGCAGCACCCGAACCACCCCGATGACTCCATCCTGCAGTGCGATGCCCAGTGTATCCTTTACTGAAGAG
The DNA here is from genome assembly GCA_013389825.1 of Crypturellus undulatus. Taxonomy (NCBI): domain Eukaryota; kingdom Metazoa; phylum Chordata; class Aves; order Tinamiformes; family Tinamidae; genus Crypturellus; species Crypturellus undulatus. The sequence goes on along the minus strand of VWPW01003903.1, from coordinate 6,138 downwards.
GCAAACTGAGATTCATAAAGCCGTGGTAGGGCCCAGAGGTGGCAGTGGTGCAGTGAATAAAATGCTGCGTACATTGAAGGACTCAACCGCGTGGTATTTACTGTGTCTGGGATGTTTTAGTTAGAGGAATGCTGCTGTCTGACACCAGCAGGGATACTGTGCAGGACTGAACCAGGAGGACGTCAGCAAATGCAAGCCAGTGAAATTGGTGTTTCTCACTTATTTTTCATTCCTATTCTTTTTCACTATGTGACACCAGTTCCTTGTAGTACAGAGGGGAGAGATTGTTTGTGTATTTAGGTTGGTTTGTTTATGCTTGCAGGGATCATCTTGCAGTTAAACCAATTTAAACTGGATTGTAAACTGATTAAATTAGAACCTTTTTTTTTTGTGCTTACAGATAAGCACAAGTATCTAAGGCTAGATTTAGCAAAGATATTTATATATTTCAGTACCAAAATATGGAGAGGCATCTATGAAGATGTACTTGAAATGTCTGCATGAAATAAGCACCTACCTCCAAACCACACTAAAGAAAATTGGATATTTTGCCTACTGTAGACATTACTGAAGCTCTTACTGCATACTTGGTGCATCCTCAGGCATTTTCCTTGGCTGATCTAGCCATAAGGTCCTATAACTCCTGCAGACCATCCTAGTAGCTCTGGTCTTGTGTCCCATCATTCCACTTGCAAGGAGGAGTGTTGGAAAACCAAGAGGAGAGCAACTTTCCAGACTCACCATTCTGTTTCCTTTCACAGTAGCGTTAGCCTTCCTGTTTCTTGTCCCGTGCTTTCTTTGACTACCTCGTGCAGATTTACAGATCTATGCAGTGACTCCCATCCCAGACAACATAGATGTGCTGCAAATGGACCGTGTCCCTGATCGCATAAAGAGCTTCTACCGAGTCAACAACATCCGGAAGTTCCGCTACGACAGGCCCTTCCATAAAGGCCCAAAGGACAAGGAGAACGAATTTAAGGTAGGAGGAGTCAGGAAGCAGTATTTAAGTGGTAGTGTTTTCAAGGCAAATACAATCTTGTTGTTTTCTGCTGACATACCACTTAATCTGGTTTTATGATGGAAGATGCTATAGTAAGTCAAAGAGTCAGTGGCTGTTTCAGTCTGGTGGTTACATTCCAGACCTGATAAAAGCACTGTCTGTTTTATAGGTAAGTTATTTTAGTCCCAAGAGAAATCCATTTTGAAACAATAATGGTTTTTTGGTTGGAGTTTTCCTACTGACACTTACATGCCCACTATGTCCTCTTGGCTCCCATGACAGAACGAGCTCTAAATGTTAATAGAAATATTTAAAGTCTTGCTTTAAACATACTGAATTTTTCCATGGTGTTAAATACAAAATGACTTTCCACAGGAAATCGCAGTACATTTTGCAATACATGCTACTGCTTAAAAAGTTGATCTGTTCTTCTCTGAGCTCTACCTCTTTATCACCTGTAGCAAAAGTGCAGATGTTTTGAATCGTTCACCGTGTCCCTCCCGTCCTCAATTCTTTGCAGAGCTTGTGGATTGAACGTACCACTCTGACCTTGACTCACAGTTTGCCTGGGATCTCTCGTTGGTTTGAAGTGGAAAGAAGAGAACTGGTAACACTCCTGGTTCCTATCTGTGAGGTTTGAAATGATGAATTATTGAGGACATGGAGTAGACAACTTAAAGTTCTTTGGCTGCAGTCTTGCAGTTTACTGGTGGTTAAGTATGTCCTTTTTCACATTGTTTAGCAACAGCAATTAACATAACTAGGGGAACAGGGTGAGGAACATGACAATATAATAGAGAAAGTGCCAAAAAGATGGAATATTGCATTGTTACTACCATGTCTTCAGTTTGCAGAAAGAAGTTACTGCAAATCAGTGACCAGTTGTACCAGTGATACAGCAGTACCAACAGTTTGCTACTGCGGCTAGCTTTCAACAAAGCAGTAAAAAACAAGAAAGATCACTGAACAATCTGGGAACACTATTTCATTACAAGGAAGATAATAAATCACAATGAAGCCTCAATGGAACTAAAGTGTATTTTCTTGTCTTTGAGGTTGAAGTCAGTCCTTTGGAAAACGCCATTCAAGTGGTTGAGAACAAAAACCAGGAGCTGAGAACGCTGATAAGCCAGTACCAGCACAAACAAATGCACGGGAACATTAATCTCCTCAGCATGTGTCTGAATGGAGTGATTGATGCAGCGGTGAACGGGGGAATCGCACGATACCAGGAGGTAAGCCAGGCTGTGTGGGGGAATTCAGCATCTCCTGTTCTCAGTGCTATCTCCTGTGGTTCAAAAGGAGGCCCACTTAATAGGAAAACAAACGTTCTTGGACAAAAATTTACAATTTAATAGCTGGTTATTCTACATCAATGCTTGCATGGCCATGTGCCAACATAGGCACCCAATATGGATTTGGGATGTCATGTTAAAGTAGACACAGTTGATAATGGGATTTCTTAAGAGTGAGCTTGACTTACCTGGACTTGGCAGGTACAAGAGTGAAGGAGAAAGTTGTTTTATTTACTCATTTATTTAATGCTGCTCACCTTGTAAATCCATTTTGCAAAGGTGGCAGTGGGACTTAGGTAACAGATACCAATTGGGGTTCTCATTAAGAAGAGCTGCTGAAGCATTCTTTGCTGGGTTAATTTCAACCTCACTGTAACTGCAAAAGGCTCCAATATGCAGCATGATACCTGGTATATTCTTTGGCAAGCTCCAACTTACAGCTTTGTGCTGCTAAAGGTAATTCTAGTGTAAAGTACTGAAAAATGAGAGCACTGTTTCATGGATGTGGGCCATGTAGAGAAGGCTCCTCATCCTTGGTGTTCGTTTGTTCTGTCTGTACTCGCTGAATTCCTTTAGCTTAAGTTTTGTGAAGGAAGCCATACAAAATTCAAACAATTGGGCAATGGAAGCTATAGCAGTGTTGCTCATGGCTGTCACGCAGGGAGGCTGGTTTGGATTTGGTGACCCTGCAGGGCTGGGGAGATCTGCCTTTGCTGTTCCATATGGGGCAGAGGGCTGCTGAAACTGCTGTAGCTTTGCCTGAATCCTACGGTGCCGAATGCAGCACAGCTGAGCTGCTGCTTTTGGCTTAATATGTTTCAATTTCCTAGAGTTTTAAACCTTTTCCTGTCGTTCTTTGACACAGATTTGTGATGAAATCTCTCCTAGGAAGCAGATTTTTTTTTTCTTCTTTCCCTACAGGCTTTCTTTGATAAAGATTATATCACCAAGCACCCTGGGGATGCAGAGAAGATCACACAGCTCAAGGAGCTCATGCAGGAACAGGTATTGTTTTTTAGTCACACAAGAGTATTGCTACTGCATCTGGATCCATCAGCAGTGTTCCAGATTCAACAGCAGTCAGTCTCAACATACCAGATCCAGCTGATCCATTCAAAAGTAAAAAAAAAAAAAAAACAGGACAGTTTTAAAGTATATTTAAAAAAGGAGGAGAGATGGCCAAGATGAGCAACCATTCAGCTGATGGGAGCTCAGATGAGATTACATGAGTTTCGTTGTCTTGATTTACTATCCCCACGTATCTTGACACATTTCAAATCTGCCATCATTTTTGGCATCGTTTCGAAACAGCTCTTCCCAGTAGATTCCAAAGATAATAAGAGGCAGGGCAGTCTGGGTTAGGACTGAGATAATGCTGGCAGAGCCACATGGGAAAACTTAATGCCTATTAATATTATCTATAGTTTTACTATTCTTAGTGGCTGTAAGAAACATCTTGGTAGATAAAACTAGCTGGATGCTTTGATGGGAGTGAAATCAGAAAATCACATTTCTGTTCATCGGAGGTTTGGCAAAACATACTCTATTAAACAATGTGTCCAAAATCTGAATGGAGCTACTAGGCCTGTTTCCTCAACAAATTGCTTTACTGCATTTCAGATTTCCCATCTGTAAAATAAAGATAGTGCTTATCTCCCTTCAATCCTCAAGAGGATGTTTGAAGATTAATTAGCTATTGTTTGTACAGAGTTTGGATCATGTAGGGAATTACATACATCTAAAGCCAGCTCTCACTGCTATTTTCTTTCATCTGAGAGTTTATATAATCTCATTCAATTATTGATATTATATTTTTGACCTTTGAAAATGTGACCTTTTTAAATAAATAATGGGCAACAAAAAGGGTGAGTATGCATGCAACACTGCGATGTTCAGCTTAATTATCAGAAGCTTCTCTCAGAAATCTCTGTTGGCAACTTTGACCCCTTTTCTGACACAAGGTAGAAGGAATATTCTTTGTCGTAATGAATTATCTGTGTGAGGACTTAATGCTGTTCACTCTGGAGAGTGAATCAATCCGGTAATTTTTTACAGTTATCGCTAGCAAGTGTAATCCAACATGACATAAATGTACTTGGTTCACACTTAAAGCACTTGCTGAAGTAATAGGAACTTGCCAGGTCTCCTAGGCTTACTTAATTACCAGCAGTCTTGCAAACGAACAGTGCAATACATTACAGTGCTCTCATGCTCACTGCCAGAACTGAGAGGTGGGCTTCTATGATGTCTCTTAGACAGGATTTATTTGGTTTTGTGCTGTTACGGTTTCTTTTCAATAGGTGCACGTCTTAGGAGTGGGTCTGGCAGTCCATGAAAAATTTGTACACCCAGAAATGCGTCCTCTGCACAAGAAACTGATAGATCAGTTCCAGATGATGCGATCCAGCTTGTACCACGTAAGCCAATACGCAGGTTTCCTATTTTTAATCATTCAGAGCTGATAAGACTTCTGTCAGCGGCAGCAAGGTTTACACAAGAACTGGGCAGATACAGCATTAATGAAATGTACTGCATTGCCAAATTATAAAATGATTATTGATTGGTGTTCAAGACAAGAGCCCTAGCAAGTCTGTTATCTTGCTCTTTATTCCCAGAGATTTTTAGTGTCTGTATGTTTCTTTTTTTATGACAAAATATTACAGAACAGTGGTAAAGCTTAATTTTCAGACATTGTCTTACATAGCGGAAAGCGTGGAAAGCAGCAGAAGAAAGATTATTAGAAAGTGTTAGATGTTCAACCCTTAAAAAGAATTGTCCTAATTTGGAAGTCAGCGATGTGGATTCTACCCCCAGGAGTGTTTCTTTATAGACAAAATTCTGAAATTCCTCTTGGTTACTTTGGACATCCAACTCTGCGGATCAGGACATGCTGTATTAAGGTCTACATTTCCTAGTATATACATTTGTAGACATAGGTCTACGTTTCCTGTATAGGAAAGACAACTGCCTCCAGATTTGAAATATGAAGGTTCAGCATTTTGCATTCCAACTGGAGTATGTATTTTCTAAGGACTTGAAGGCTTACTTGTGGCCACAAATGGCAACGTCAGAATAACATAGGGCCTCTTCTTCAGAGATCCATGTGGGTCACCACTGCCAACCTGAACTCCCTGTCTTGAGGGTTTGCACAAGATCTAGATTCTCAAGGTCACATTTGTTTTCCTGCAAAATTTAGATCACTGTCATCTGCAAGGTTATCCTCCCAAACTCCTGACAGATGACTATTGGAAATAAATAGGGAATAGGGTTATAAAGTGCTGAAGCTGTTAGGTCTAGCTCTTAGGTCTAATAGCTGTTGACCATGGAAAGAGATGAAGATTTTTTGAGAAGAGTTTTTTTCTTTTTTTTTCTGACCAACTTAGTTATTTCGACTGTTTTAGCTAAGCAATTTTTGTTTCCTGTGCAGGAGTTACCTGGTTTGGATAAGCTGAGTCCAGCCTGTTCTGGCTCTAGCACTCCACGCAGCAACGTTCTGGTTTCGCATGGACCGATGAGCCCCGAGAGCATAAAACTGGTGCATCGACATAGGTAACCTCTGCTTCTATTGAAATACCTAGGATTTCTGCACACATAAAAGGACAATTTTATTGCTTGGGTTAGAACACAACTCAGTGAATTTTTGAAACTCCAAAAATATTCACAATTCTGGTCAAATCAATCCAAATGCTGTCGGAATGGCTATTTTGATCAGAAAAGTACAAACAAACAAACAAAAACACTCAGCTTTCATGAAACATCTGAAAATATAGATGCATACTGAAACTGAATACCTATCCATAAAAATTGATTGTAACCGAGGGCAAAAATTGGGATTTTCAG
>VWPW01003902.1:48329-74956 GCA_013389825.1 Crypturellus undulatus | reverse complement strand
GAGCCCTGCCCAATGACAAAAAGAATAAAAGAAGAAGAAAATTGACAGAGAAATGTATTTGGTAACGCTTATTTTTGCCCACGTACAAGGGATACCTGAGGCACAGGGCATTAGGAAGTACCTTGCAATTAAAATAACAAGTTTCTTAAGGCTATAGAGTAGGTTTTCTGCTACAGAATTAACAGCAAACTACTTGGTGTTTTATGTAACATTTCATTTTAAGTTATTTCATTCTGATACAAGTGAAGAGGACTTTATCCAGTGCAGTTTTAAAACTGCATTTTACTCCTCAATTTTATTGTAAGCTAGTTGTGTTCATTAAGTGTGTCAGAAAACATCTGTAACCTTTAGATGACATAAAAAAACAACATTTCATTCATTGTATTTCTGAACTAGAAAAAAGTAAACCCAGACTTACAAGTAGAAGTAAAGCCCAGTATTCGAGCAAGAAAAATTCAAGAAGAGAAAATGAGGAAACAGATGCAGAAGGAAGAATACTGGCGAAGGCGAGAAGAGGAAGAACGCTGGCGGATGGAAATGAGGTAATGCTTGCTGTTTTATCACTGAGACAAAGTGGCAGCCAGGTTACCTAAATTGGCTCCACTTCTGTGCATGGTTCTTTGGGATGTCTGTTTTAGGAACTTTGTATTGTCTTATTTTAAATTAAATTGTTATAATGCCTCTGATTTGGGTTGTTTGCTAGTATTCAATCCCTCTGAGGAACATACTTACTAAAATTATTTTGCTGTAAACACAAGCTTGCTTTAAAAATAACCATTCATTTTACTTTATGGAGTTTGCTAGTACTTGGTTGTGACTAATAGAAATGAGTTAGTGAAGAACATGGCAAAAATCATCTAGAGCAGTTAGAAATATTTAACTGCTTTGTAAAGGAAACTCTTTGGTTTATGTTCTGCAGACGGTATGAAGAGGACATGTACTGGAGGAGAATGGAGGAAGAGCAGCATCACTGGGATGACCGTCGCAGAATGCCAGACGGAGGATATCCTCATGGTCCTCCAGGACCTCTAGGCCTGCTGGGCGTCAGACCAGGAATGCCTCCTCAACCCCAAGGACCAGCTGTGAGTTTCTTAGCTTAAAACTTTAAAAGGAGAAGGGGAGTGGGGAGGGAAGAAAAAGCTTACTTACCAGGAGTCACAGTTAAGGAGTGTAACTGAAGCAGGACTGAATAAGTTATCTTCAGCATTTTTAATAAAGGATTTAGAAAGATGAAAATGTGTTATGTACTAGTGAAACTGTATAGATGGACTGGTCTTCCATTTTAAGTCCACCCCTATGATGGGGAGTAAAGTATAGTTTGATGACAAATACAGATTCACTTGAAATACAAGTCATTCTGTATAATTACCTAGTCTACTAGGTCTTTTTAGTNAAAGGATTTAGAAAGATGAAAATGTGTTATGTACTAGTGAAACTGTATAGATGGACTGGTCTTCCATTTTAAGTCCACCCCTATGATGGGGAGTAAAGTATAGTTTGATGACAAATACAGATTCACTTGAAATACAAGTCATTCTGTATAATTACCTAGTCTACTAGGTCTTTTTAGTTAATTGCATATGTATTATTTTTTTCAAGTGCAGATAACTGAATGGAGGAGAAAAGAGAAGGAGAAAAAGGAGGAAAAAAAAAAAAAACAGGTTACAAGATTATCCTCAGAGGATGATGGGTAGCGGTCCATGCTCTGCCTGGAGGACAGTAACAAGTGGACTGCCCCAGGAGCGAGTCTGTCCTAGGAGCTGCCCTGTTGAACATATTCTCAGTGAGCTGAGAGTGGAGTTTGCAGTCAACACCGAACTAGGGGCACCAGCCAATACATTTGAGGGCAGGAAGAATGTTGTTTATCCAGAGGGACCTTAGGTGAGGCCAGGAAAGGGTCAATGGGAGGCTTGTGGAATTCAGCAAGGACAGATGAAGATTATGTACATGCAAATGGAATAACCCCTTGCACCAGTACAGCCTGAGGCCTGGCAGACCAGGGAGCAGCTGTGCTGACCGGAACACGAGGATCTTGCTGGACGCTAAGCTGAATGCTGGGCCAGCAGTGTGCCATGGCAGCAAAGGAAGCCAATAGTATCTTGGGCTCTATTAACAGTAGCTGTAGGCACATGATAGTATAATATTTAGGCTGCTTCTAAAATACGGCATCCAATTTGGGGCTCCTCAGTGCAAGAAAGACTTTGATTAAGCTGGAGTGGGTTCACCATGGGTTCACCGTGGGTTCATCAGGATGTCAGGAGTGGATGCCCTATAAGGAGAGGCAGAGGGATCTGGGCTTACTCAGCCTGCAAAAGAGACATCTTTGAGGGAACCTCATAGCCCTCCAAATACCATTGGATACAAAGATGGAATCAGGCTAGAAGGTGAGAGGGTGAGATACTGCTGGCCTAAAATGAAACAAGAGAGGTTCAGACAGTATACAAGACATACTGTTTTCATTATGATGGAAGCATTAGACCTTGGTTGCAGCAGCAAGGTTTTTTCAGTCTGTCTTTGAAGGTTTTCAAGGCTTGACTAGATACAAAGCCTTGAGCAACTGGATCTGATCTCATAGGTGACCCTGCTTTACAAAGAAGATTGGAGAAGGCTGAGACCTCCTGTGGTTCCTCATACCTAAAAGCAGTTATGGACACTTCAGCTTGCAGTAATGAATAATTATGCAACTATTTCCCAATGAACAGAAGGATAATATATATGTATACTGAGGGCAGGGGCAACTGAACTGTGAATTTCCAAGGACACACAGATTTCAGAATTATACTTTCTCTCTATTTAGCCTCTACGCCGGCCAGACTCTTCTGATGACCGTTATGTGATGACCAAACACGCAGCAATATATCCAACAGAGGAAGAACTTCAAGCAGTCCAAAAAATTGTTTCTATTACAGAGCGTGCTTTGAAACTTGTTTCTGATAGCATGACTGACCATGAAAAAAGCAAGAACAAAGAGGGAGATGATAAGAAAGATGGCAGTAAAGATAGGTGTGTATATACTTTATTTTAAGATTTTCCATCTTTTTTTTCTGAACTTCTTATGTTTTGCCTTGCACCACTCTCAGTGCTTTCAGGGATTCTGTTCTGTTAACATTTTGATAAGGCATAGGCTACTGTGGCCTCAAGAGTAGGTGGAAATACTCTGTTTTATTTCATTTTTCTATTTGCAGAATTATTTTTAAAAATATATATATTATTTTAAATGCAACTTTTAACTGTAAATTCATTTTGCAGAGCTTTGAAAGGAGTTTTACGGGTAGGTGTTTTGGCTAAAGGTTTGCTACTCCGTGGAGACCGAAATGTCAACCTTGTTTTGCTGTGTGCTGAGAAGCCTTCAAAGACGTTACTCAGTCGTATTGCGGAAAGCCTTCCCAAACAACTTGCAGTAAGTAGAATTTAGGTTTGGGAGTTAGATTTTTATAAAGGTATTGTAGAAATCTGTCCAGAAGTCAAACCCATCTGCAGGGCTCACTCTACTATGTTTCATAGTTTAGGTTCATAACTTGTTGTCATTTCCTGGGTGCTTCCATCAGCATTCAGTGACCATGCTAAGTGTTTTGCTTTCTGTATGTTGTGTGTAAAAGGGGTCCATTCCCAAGTGTGTAGGTGTTTATGTTAATGGTTTAGTATCCGTTGCCATTGAATGGAATTTATTTAATCAGGAAATAGAAATTAGCACAAATACTGTTTTTTTTTTGTTGTTCAGACAGTGAAGATGAGAAACTGAAGTTGCTTGTGTATTGGTGTAGCAGTATCAGGAGACTTGCTGCCTCTATTAATGCTAGTTTCTGTCTATTTTTTTTCCAATTTATGCATGTCAGCATGTTGATATTCACAATTAAGTTAACAAAGCAAGACTTGTAATATTTTTTAATTTGACATCGTAAAAAAAAGGAAAAAGAAAAAGATTGTGCAATCTTAGACTTATTAGGTTAGATTCTGTTGAATTCTGATAAACCATTTGTTATATTTCCACAAGAAATGAGAGTACACAAGAAACTTGTTTTTTCAATTACTCGCTACTGTGCAAAGCCTGTCCACCATGGTTAAAAGTTTTGCCAAACCTTCAATGTCTTTCTACAGTGTAGCAAAATGCTTGGCAAAATCAGTAGTATGGTAAAAACATTAGCAGGCACAGATTAACTGGACAGTAGAGTTAATTTGACTCTTGTTCAAAGTATAAAACCAAAATAAAATTTTTAAAATGCTTTTTGGAAAAAACACTTGTCCCCCTGGTTTGTGGAAAGGGGTGACAGAGGTGCCTACAACTTTCTCTTAAGGATATTTGGAACTATTAAATCTGGTTGTAAGAATCAGCCCAGCATAACTACCCTGTTAGGCTTGCGCTGTGCCCTGATACTTACCTTGCCCTCTGCTCTCATTGGAGCTTGTTGTGGCAGTCAAGGCTGGATTGCCTGGCAGTACCCTGGGACTGGAAAGAGAAGAATCACTGCAGCTCTGCGCTTTTTAAAGGCTGCTGTGTTTTTTGGAGAAACATACCCAGCTGACATTTTCAAGTGGCTCTGGGTGTTTTCTTTTTTCTTATTTTTAATTGTAAATTTAAATACTGTGAAGACTTTTTAATTTGTGTATAAATTTCCTTTCTAGGTATTTTTTTTTCTTTTTGCATGCTTGGTGACTGTTATGAATTTTCATTAGTGGTTTAGAAGCAGTGTGCAAATTCATATGTATTTTAATTACTTACACTGTTGTCTCTTTTAATACAGAAATGTCATGTACTGTTATGTACTTACATTTCTTGTACTTATATTGCATTTCTATCTTTCTATTAGAGTAGGTTAAAACAGTTTTCTTTCCCGTGCTGTTCCCATACTGTACTTGACCAAATGCTAACAAAAATTTCTTTCTCAATATTTAGGTAATAAGTCCTGAGAAATATGATATCAAGTGTGCAGTACCAGAAGCAGCAATAATTCTAAATTCATGTGTGGAACCCAAAATGCAAGTTACTATCACACTGACGTCTCCAGTCATTCGGGAGGAGAACATGAGGGATGGAGGTTGGGAAGTTGTTAAAGATGTTGCTTCTTTGTTACCCATTTTCATATGTTTATCTATTCTGCTTATGATGGCGTTAAGTCCTGGAAGGCAACATGCTGGCACAATTTACTTATTTGATGGAAACCTTGTTTTTCAGGAACCAGTTTCAGTAGAAAACAGTTGATTAAAATAAATGCTTATGTGATGTATTTAATATTTTTTTTTAATTCTGCCTTATGTCCAACCTCAGCTTTCTGGAAAAGGTACAAACTTCACTATACTTCTGCTCTTATAAAATCATGTGAAAAAGTAAATATTTTGCAGCAACTGGCTTTCTAGAGCAGTCTTGCCCTAAGAGAAAAACTGAATACTTTGAGAAAACAGAATCACAGGTTTTGGGGTTTACACTGGATCACTGTTACTATCACTAGCACATTCCAAATGGCAGTGCCATTTAAAATGTGCTTGTGCTATTATGGTAGCAGTGCTTCTGACTTCTTAAAAGACTTTTTTCCAGCTCTCTGAGGTTGCTGTTTGGTCTGGAGTACTTTTTGAGTATATTTAGGCTCCTGGAATTACAATCAGTAACAGAATAGTACCATGAGAAATGACTTTGTCATTGAGCTGAAGCAGAAGATAGAGCTTTTAAATACATTTTCATTCCTGAAGTACACAATTTCTCTGGTGCCAGCAGTGTTGCTTTAGGGTCTGTTCTGTAACACTTTCAAAGCTCCAAAAGCTTTTAAGCCAACAAGCATGATTAATGTTTGCAGTACATTGGTTCTTTTTGTTTATGGGTCAGATAAAATTAAGTTTTGTTTCCTTTTTAATTCTGTATATTCATAGTTGAAAGAGATCATGGCAGACAAGGTTCTGGTGTTTGACTATGAACCTGCAAATAGGAAATCTGAGGCTATCATTTAACACTTTTCATATGCAGGTTGAAAAATGGTATGTGTGCATGTATACATGTGCTTGTTTATATACGTATTTCTATAAGCCACAGACTCTTTTTTTTTCTTTTTAATTTCGTCTCATCATTACATGTCCTCTAAAATATCTGAGGCTTTATAGTGCATAAGTAACATTCTGTAACTGTGCATCATAAGCACGCTGTGTTACCCAAGTCATCCTACATAATCGGAAAACAAAATTCAAGATGCGTTCTCTCGTTTGGATGACTTCTGAAAAGTCTTGGAGTGCTCTGTATGTGATTTTTAAGCTGCATGTGTTATTCCTACCTATAAACACTTTGTGGGTGAACTGTCACACCCAACCAGTTCTGCTTGTCTTTTGACAAAAATACGAGTAAAATGGCTTGTCTCTGCTGAATCAGACTTAGCATATCACATAAAGTCATAAGGAATACTTTAACATAGTAGGTTTTATTATTAAATTAGATTAACCCTTTAATGAAGTTGACTTTAAATATCATGTCTATGTCGTTATGTACTGTGCAAAAGTGCAATATTGATTCCTGGTACAGTACTCAGTTTCAATGAACTTGTTTCTGGCATAAAATTCTGTAGCATAGAGTTAAAACAAATCTTAAATGCTTACAGTCAATCCCTTAATTTAAGCCTCCTGAAGGAAACAAATTGTATTTTTGTCTGACCCACCCTTGAGTTAAAATGATACATTCTGAGTTTATTCACTGCTGAATGCAGTACTGCCTTTGGGCGGGCAAAATCAAATGAGATTTCTCTTCAAGACACTGAGCAGTATAAAATGGATGTGCAGAAAAGTTGCTTTTGAAACTAGAGGAAAACAGATGACTGAGCTCCAAATTATTGCAGCAAAGAAGGCTTTATAATGAAGGTTACTGCTTATTTGCAGCAGAGTAATAGTAAGGGTTTGTGCTCCTTTCTTACTGCAGATTCTAATGCTCTGTGTCTTACGATGGATTAAAGTTTGGGGGGTTTTTAGCTCGCCTGGGGAGCTAGTTCAGGAGATAAGGAAGGCTTTACCGGAAGAATCAGTTCAAGTAAGATGAGACTGAGACTTGCACGTGGGGTAGAATCTTGTTTTAATGTGTAATTACACCATTACATGATAAAAGACTAAAAAATACAGTGTAAAATAAAATTGTTAACCGCATAGCTACTGTTCCTTGCGGTATTATGCGTTTGACAGTTTCCTGATCGGATATATTCAAAGTGCTCTAACCCCCGCTGTGGAATCCTTCCTTCAGCAAACACAACGTATATATTTCTAAACACATATATGTGTGCGCGTGTGTTTATTTTTTTATCCTTAGCTAAGAGCCCCGGTCCAAAGCCTTCTAGCAGAGGGACTTGATTCCTATCAGGGGTTGCTGCCAAGACATCGGAAGGATTTTTGACCAAGGTTTTTAAAGCTCAGTGTCACACCTGCCACGCTTTGCAAAGGAGGGGGTTTGGATGCATAGTCCTAGCATCTACTGTTACTTTGTGGTTGTGGTTTTTTTTTGTTTTTGTTTTTTTCTTGTATTTTTTTCCTTCCCTTTCCGTCTTTGTCTCCTAGGATTAAGCAGTGTTCACACTAGTTTTGAAATAGTTGACTGAGTAACATGTATTTCACATAATAAAACTTAACAAATTTGATATACCTGTTCACTTTTAATGAAGTAGTAGTGTGGACACAGCATGTCTAACTGAAGATTAACCCCTTATCTTTAGGTTAACAATAAATTAAGTCATATAGGGTAAGAATTTGCACTTGAGTTTTGTAAATTAATTTAGCTTTTGACTTAAGAGAGTTGTAGATTAGGAGTTTGAATTTAGTTAAATAGTCCTTAAGGGGTTAATCCTGACATGTGAAACTGAAGCAAAAATCCACAGATTAAAATTTACAGGAATTTCATTAATTTATAGTAAATTTGTTCTAGGTGCAAAAGGTGCCTTGACAAATTCCAACTTTCACAGTATTTTTAAATTTCAAGGTTTTTCATATGATTTCAATTGCTAATAGCACATTTCAAATCTGTTTCCAGCACTGAGGAAGTTTCTCCTGTGCACTTACAATGTAATCGTTTTTTAGTAAAAATATTTTCCAAAATAAAACTTTTCAAAGGTAAAGGTCAAATTATATAGCAAATTATTGTGCTAAAAGATTGCACAGTGTCACCCATTTGCATATTAGTTTTTAGTTGAGTGTAAATAATTGCTTAAGCTGCTAGGCCCAGCAAACCCATGTTTTTGTTTTAAAATTCTCAATCTTACTTTGCCACTGTACTTCTGCTGTGGGTTTTCTCTAAATGTATTCCTTNTGTTTTAAACTTCTCAATCTTATTTTGCCACTGTATTCCTGCTGTGGGTTTTCTCTAAATGTATTCCTTGTCTCTTATATTCAAGTTGTACTCATTTGATTGGTCATCTTACCCGACACTGCTCTTAGATAGGTTTGTTATTTTTTTTTTTTTGAATGAAATACCACTTTATTTGGTCTTCATTTGGTCTGTAAGTGCCTTGTTAGCGCGTTTTTTCTTCATTCCACTTTAACAATAGTTTGACAATAGTTTGAATCTTCTGTGTGAAAAGATATACTATTTTTTTAGCCCCATGCCAAGCAATAAAAATAACCTTATTTTAAAAAGAGGGCAAAAAGTCTGAATAGTAGTATTTTATCTAAAATTTAATCATTACATTACAAAGTTACAGCACCATCTTTGTTAGTAGCTTTTTAGCTCTTGGTGTATTCAAGTAGCCTACTTCTATTTATTTGATATTTGTGCATAAATAGGTGGTTTCAGAGCTTTCTGTTAGCAGCATCCTTAAAAGCTGCTCCTTGTTGGTAGCTTTCATGAGTCTCAACATGATTTTAAAAACCTTGATTCTTTGGCTTATCTAAATTTGCATTTTAACTGCAGTAAACTGTTGCTTCATCAGGCCACTCCTGTGAAGGGAGCGCTATTGTGGGAGGCTTTCAGTTTGTTTCTCTGCCTGACGCATCTCCGATGATGTTGCCAGAATACTTTGTTCCTAGTCACAACTATCATTTCTATAAATATCAAAGCAAAAAATAAATAAATAAAGCTTATCATTGCATTAATGCATATAATGCATTTTGAGTACCTGAAGATACAGTTTCTGGTTGTTAAGTGGTTCCTGTTGTGTTGATTAAACCACTTCCAAAAGGGCTTTTGGTCTCTTTCATTCAGTGGAATGTAACAATAAGCTTGGTATCTTCAGCTGTTTTTAAGATTTGAATATACAAAATGTAGTATATTTTCTTTCTTTCAGACATTCTGCTTTATTTTTAAACTATTCCTTGCTTTTCTTTTTCATGCTGAATCTTAAGTAAAACAGTCCCCTTTTGCAGCTTTTTTTGCATCCTAAGTAATGTTGGACCACACAGATCATGGGTTGAGGTATTGATAAATAGAAGTTAAAGGATATGACTCTATAAGGTGATAGAACTCTCCTACCGAAGAGCATTTAACATTCCTTTAGTCAGTCTAATCATTTACTAATCAAGCAAAATCATTTCCATTTTAAGATTAAATTACTACAGAAATAATACCACTACTAAACATTGAGCGCTTTTAAGATTTGTTATACTTAGTTTATCCTTTTTAGGACAAGATCCTAAATAACACATAACTGTTCAAATTTACAGCAAGCTAAGTGAATGTTTTAAAGTGGATTTTTGTATTCCTTCTGTCTTGTATTCTCTGTGCTGGTGCACTGTGTCCAACCATCCATCCTTGAGTATTTAATTTGAGGGGAAATGCATTTTTCTAATGTTAGCTTAAAGTACCACATATTGCGTAATCTGCAATGCATTTGATAATATTCGGAGAGCTCAAGTATATCATGCTCTTATCTTGAATCTGGGTTGATGCCTTACTCTTATTTAAATGGATGTTATTGAACATTTACATTTGTTGGTCAAGGGTCTAAGCTTTAAATGGCATGTGTGACACTGGAGCTACTTTAACAAAGTGTCTTGCTCACCTGGTCAAACACCCATTCCTCACTGCATTTTGCCAATTCAATCCATTTTAGATGTAACCTCGGGTATGGTGAAAGACCCACCGGACGTCTTGGACAGGCAAAAATGCCTTGACGCTCTGGCTGCTCTACGCCACGCTAAGTGGTTCCAGGTTTGGAACATCATTTTACTTTCTTCTTGTAGCCTTATGAGAGATTAGCTCAGTTGCAATATAAATGTTTATCTGTGAGAAAACACTCAGTGTTGTTCATGCTAATAATACTTCATATTTTTCTGGTCCCTAAATTTAAATGTAGAAAGTTGAGTATGGAGGAACTGCTTTATGCAGTTATTGCGAATTTGACATGATTTTTTTTTTTCTGGTCATTCAGAAGGCGATGTTAAAAGCTTGACTCACTTGGAGTGATCATATGTTGTATATTTGTTATATATTCCATAAGGCTGCAGAGTAACTTTGCTTTAAATAATGGAATATGTGTTTAAAGCTTTGTGTTTAGATTTAAGACTTTTTTTTTCCTATTTCTTTAAGTGCATTAAGTGTAGGGAATGAAAGGTGAGAAGCAACTGTTTGGTTTAGTGACTTTGCATTCTGGCAAAGGCACAATAAAGAAACCAAACAGCTTTCCTTGACCTTTCAGTCTCTATACCTACTTCTTAGACCTTTACTTTATCCTTTTTATTTCTAATATAGAAAGATATTGTATTTATTGTTACAAGCAAACACAGGTCAAAGTGTACAAGGGATCAAGAAATGTTATTCTTGTATAACCTGTGCACTTTGACTTCTACCACCTTAAATTACTAACCCTGTATAAAATACTGCTGTAAATGGCAGCTCAAGGAAAAAGGTTAAAGAATGATTTGTTTCCATCTTGCATCTGAGCTTCCATTGAACAGTGGTGTTTTAGTCTTTCAACAAGTCCAATTTGCTGTTGGGGCTGGGATTAATTAATTTGATTTTGTATCGCTCTCAAGGCTAGAGCTAATGGTCTGCAGTCCTGTGTGATTATCATACGTATTCTTCGTGACCTCTGTCAGCGAGTTCCAACTTGGTCTGATTTTCCAAGCTGGGTGAGTAATGTTCTTTTGAATGCGCCTTTTTAAAACACGTAATAGTACAAGCAAAGGACTGAAAAGTGTTGCTGCTATTTTCAAGTGAAGACTCATTCAAGTAGTAATGAGGGCTTTTATACAGCAAATAATGTGGAGTCCCTCTAACAATTTATTTTTCTGAAGTTTTGTCATTTGAAGTCAGATTTCTTTTTCCAAAGGAATTTTTGTTTCCTTTTGAATTCTTTGTGTATCTTTATTCTGCTGTTTAACACCTTTTCCTTTCTGTAGGGGACTATAATTATTTCTAATCATCTCCTTTGAATTGCAAAAACTAAAAATGAAAAATAAAAAAAGTGTGAAATATACCTACATAGCTCTCTGATAGCAGAGGTGCTGCTTTAAAGATCAAGCCTTGGGAGTTCTTGCAGTCATTAAGGTTTTCCTTCTGAAAAAATGTCTCAAAATTAGCATTTTACTTTGAATCACTTGGAAGATGATTTCCAAATTGTTCTCATCTACTACTCTTAATTCTTGTAACTGAGTCTTCTCAAACCATTTCTGTTCCATCAACTATGCTAAAAAAATACTCTGCAAGAGTGAAACTCATGTTCCTAATGTTAAATGGATGTTCATTCCAGGGGACCAGACGAAGTGAGTCTGAAATCTCTCTGAAATGTGTGTACTGTGGAGCTAAGGCTCCCAGCACTGACTGCTCTGTTTCATAGACTCATCCTCCTGCCCCATACTGCTTGTCAAGGCAGACTTTGCAGTTTTGGTAGGAAGAGCAGAGTTCCAGTGGTTAGTGTTTGAGTGAGAAATAAATTTTACAAGTGCATTAGGCTTGCAGAGATTTTGTTTCTGATAACACTATTCGTTTCTTCTAAAAAAAAAAAAAAAAAAGGAAAAGGCAGACCAGATGGACTTTCTAAATGGATTTCTAAATATTTAACATGTGCAACATGCAATGTCAGTTTGCATTCAGGGAATGTAGCATATAACGTCCTAAAAAGAGGGAGAAATACAGAAGGACCCTCTTTGTTGCCTTCGTGATTGGGAATTTCCAAAGCAAAGACCCCAGCATACTTTNCAGTGGTTAGTGTTTGAGTGAGAAATAAGTTTTACAAGTGCATTAAGTTTGCAGAGAATTTTATTGTTTCTGATAATGCTATTTATTTTTTCTTGGAAAAAAAAATAGGCAGAACAGATGCGCTTTGGGTTTCTAAATATTTAATGTGTGTAACATGCAATACCAGTTTCTATGCTACATTTCCTGAAAGATGCAGTGTGCTAAAAAGGGAGAAATAGAGAAACGCCCTCTTCATTGCCTTCATGATTGGGAATTTCTGAAGCAAAGACCCAGCATACTTGTAGAAAAGCATCCTTAAAACTGCTGCAAAATAGGATGGCCCTTCAGGTAGTAGAGCATGTCTACAAAGTCTAAGAGAGAAATAAAAGTCCCAGTGATGTGCGCAGGGAGAAGGACACAGGCCATTAAAATTACTCCTGTGCTTTCGTAGAAGGCATCAGATCGATCTTTGGTGTCCCTTTATTGCTGAGGATCGAGTTGTCTGTACTCTCTGTACAAGGTGATGGGGAGAGTTATCCCTTGAAAACTTTCAATAGGTGTTACATGTGAAAACCAAGAATAAAGCTTTAACTATTTAAAATAAAGAGTGTATGTGGAAGGTTAAGGAGGAGACTGTTACTATGCTTTGGGACTTCCCTGCAGTTAGTGATAGTCTGTAAGACACTGTATATCACCCAGAATCTCTAGGGAACACACAGTCACTCCTTATTCATATATGGTGTGTGTGCACACGAATCTCCTCCATTCCACTCCTTAACCTAGTCTGGATATACTTTATTGACATGGCATATCTGCTGTGTTCTGAGGCAAGCAGATGATTTTCACATTGCAAGTCTGAGACTGACTGGACTGAAGACAGTGAAAAGGGCAGGATTAAATTTGGGGATACTGCCTTGCAGCTGAGTGTGTTGCCAGTCACTGTGTTTCTTTACATATGAAATTTGTACTGTCATTAACTTCTGCTGTACTTGTGAGTACAACTTGTCAGTACTTTTGATCGATAAGCTGCAAGTATATTGGGTTAGATGGATTGGAAAATGCTGAAAAATCTTAACTGCTACTTACTGGAGGATGGTAATTTGTTGATGTTTTATTGAGAGATCATCTTCAAGTCAGCAATGCAGGTTTTCCTGTAGCGTACTGATAGCTTCTCTGCACAGTACCAGAGCCTGAAACAAACAGAGCAAAACTCATTGTTGCTCAATATCTTGAACTGAGTATTTTCTAATTGTCTACACTAGTCACTGAGTGAAAGCCCTCTGGAAAATAAGATGATACATGCTCAAATGCATGCTGTGCAAGGCATTCAAGGAGTGATATATTTTACCAGACAATCATGTGGATGAGAAAAGAGGAATGTCCTTTCCTATTCCTCTCCTTACCTGTACTAAGGCAGGCTCCGAAGGAAAGGAAAGCACTATGTCAGGCCTCGCTGTGTCTAAATTCCCTCTACAGGTGCTCAATACCACTCTCCTTGCACACTCAAAAAGTAATTCAGAGGCATTTTGTCAGGTATCTATAAGGAACCATTATTCAAGGTTACAAGGTTGATTTTTTTTAATTTATTTTTATTATGATTGAAATCAAGTCTTATATGCATATAAACACTTCGGCACTGTAGTTGGCATCTTCCTTGTATTAAGTTACAGACTGTGTTCAGGTAGGATTCAAAAGAGAATTTGAGCAAACATAAACACCTGAGGCCTTTTTTCATGCATTATTCGACTTGATGCTTGAAAACAACTAAATTACTTTTGCAAACATTCTCTCCTGAGTGATAAAGTGGGAGTCTGGAAATGCCATCCTTAAAAAATAAAATTTGTCCGTTAAATGGATCTTAAGTGAGAAAAAAAAAAAAGGGGGGGGGGGGCATCCTTAATGAAGGATTGTAACCAACACTGCCAACAATTACTTGAATGTGTCAGAATGGGCATGTATGTTAGGATAAAAAAGTAAAAGGCAACATTGAAGAAAAGGCAACATTGAAGAAACGTAAACTTTGGAGAAGAAAAGAAGCAAAACAAGGCGATTGTTTGAAAATGAAACTTATCAAGGAGATGATATCGAAATATCTATTTAATTTGAAGGAAAAGTTTTCTTATTGCAAGTATCACTTAATGATATTTGAAAAAAATAGTAACAAGGGAAATATTGAAAATTGATTGTTTAAAGTACATTTAATCAGAGAAACATTTTAATATAATACAAAACGATAGGTAAGTTTTAGAGAACCTGTTTATCTGCAAGGTTTTCTGTGTGTGCTTTAACATACAAGTATTGGTAGCATTAGCCTGTACTTGGGAGGGAAAAAATCACAGTGAACTTGTTTTGCTGAACTGAAGCACTGTTAATTATTTAGATGGAGCAATAAGCAATCATTAAATTTTCCATGCCTTAAGTTTCTGTACGACATGCTGTTAATTTAACTGGATATGCTGTGTGCTGCTGTTTGTTCATGTAGCTGATATACAGATAACCCACCATGTTTCATGCTGTCTCACAGTGTTGTCAACCTGCATATATAGTCTAGTACTGTGTAGATTTTTACAAAACATTTTTGACAATTTGTCATGAAGAGAGGCATATCGGTAATAGTGCTCAGCTCTAAACTTGGTTGTTTTCATCTCTCTTGAAAATTGTTCTATGATATTCATATTCATTGTCAAATTCTTTTATGAAAAGTTTAGTATTAAACAACAGTGGCAGCTGTCTCTTGCTGTAATCAGGCTTTTAAAATAGGTGCATTTTCTTGTTGTTGGTCTAGGCTATGGAGTTACTTGTGGAAAAAGCAATCAGCAGCGCTACTGGACCCCAGAGTCCTGGGGATGCACTGAGAAGAGTTTTTGAGTGTATATCTTCAGGAATCATCCTTAAAGGCAAGTTGCCTTTGTTTAGTACCTGCATATCAAGACTTAACTAATGTAAAATTGGTAATTTNAAAATTGATAATCTTTGTGTTAAAATAAGGTAGAGATACTACTAATTAGCTTAACTATTGTAGGTGGTCCTGGCCTTCTGGACCCATGTGAGAAAGATCCTTACGATACACTTGCTGTAATGACAGATCAACAACGAGAGGATATTACTTCAAGTGCACAGGTAAGAACAATTTTGTTAAGTAACTAAAATTGACAGCAGTTATTTTTAATGAGAAAAATGGGACTGTATCGTGAACATGATTTTTACATGTTTCAGGAGGATATAGTTCAATCTTTCATATGATCAACCTTTAGTTAGGCAATGTCATAGAAGAGGATATAAAGTATTCTGTTTTACTATAAAATTAACATATTCTCCTACTAAGGATGGAGCAGTGATCACTGTGTTCCCATCTGTACTGAGNTCATCCTTAAAGGCAAGTTGCCTTTGTTTAGTACCTGCATATCAAGACTTAGCTAATGTAAAATTGATAATCTTTGTGTTAAAATAAGGTAGAGATACTACTAATTAGCTTAACTATTGTAGGTGGTCCTGGCCTTCTGGACCCATGTGAGAAAGATCCTTACGATACACTTGCTGTAATGACAGATCAACAACGAGAGGATATTACTTCAAGTGCACAGGTAAGGAAAATATTGTTAAGTAACTAAAATTGACAGCAATTATTTTTAATAAAAAATGGAGCTGTTATGGTGAACCTAATTTTTCCATGCTTCAGGGGTATATAGCTTAATCTTTCATATGATCAGCCTTTAGTTNTTACGATACACTTGCTGTAATGACAGATCAACAACGAGAGGATATTACTTCAAGTGCACAGGTAAGAACAATTTTGTTAAGTAACTAAAATTGACAGCAGTTATTTTTAATGAGAAAAATGGGACTGTATCGTGAACATGATTTTTACATGTTTCAGGAGGATATAGTTCAATCTTTCATATGATCAACCTTTAGTTAGGCAATGTCATAGAAGAGGAAATATAATTTTCTGTTTTACTATAAAATTAACTTATTCAGCTGCTAAGGATGAAGCAGTGATCACTGCACTCCCATCTGTACTGACCCATAAAGGTGCTCGATCTACAGTAGTGCATTATTAGTCTTAAAGTTGCATTAATTACATGAGATTTAGGACATTACAACCTTAACTGTTTGATTGATCCTTTGCCAGTGGTTACTAACGCATAGTAGTCAGTGACACCATCACAAGCCTTGCCTGCCTCAGTGGAAGTCCAGCAGCTAAAACCCGCGTACCTGGTATTTAAGCTAAGATGCCAGGAGTTATATGCAGAAGCAAGGCGTGTATGACGTACACATTTTAATGTGTTGAGTTTGGGGAAAGGTAGAAGGTGAATAACAAGACAGGTAAGGATAGTATTGTCTTACACCACATATACAAAGCCATCAGAATTAATATTTCTTTCTAATAGAAATATCTTCTGTCTACATTTTTTACAGTTTGCACTGAGACTCCTTGCATTCCGTCAAATACACAAAGTTTTAGGAATGGATCCGTTACCACAGATGAATCAACGCTTCAACATCCATAACAATCGTAAAAGGAGAAGGGACAGTGATGGGGTTGATGGATTTGAAGCAGAGGGAAAAAAGGATAAAAAAGATTATGATAATTTCTAAAAATGCTTGTTATCACTGCTGCAATTGAAGGTGATAAAAGTTCATTTGTTGCCTGGCTCTTATTTCATTCATATTAATGTCTGTTTTAAAACATCCTACGCCACCTGGGAATTAGGTTTGGAAGAGAACAACCTCTCTTCTGAGATGTTTTAGAGGATGTGCTGTATCAGACAAATTATGGATGGAAAGGCTACAAATGGAAACTGTCTTGTCATTGGGGGGAAAAAAAAATGTTTTTTTTTCCCCCTCATTACATTTTCTTTAAATGTGTTGCTAACTTTGGTAACTTTCTTTTTCTTTCGTCTTTTTTTAACAGCTGCATTGTCATCTTATCCTGACTGTATTTAATGCAGCATTTGTGCTTCTGTTGCTATGTGTATTTTGACATTTTATTTAGAAGGATTTTTGTTTGCCTTTGACACTAGCTGTATAAGTTACTTTGTGTTAGATGGTATCAACTGTTCCCCTCCCAATTAATATTTTACAGAACTTTTTTTTTTTTTGTAAAGTGAGACTGCAGGATTATGTTTTTTCTAAATGTGAAGGGGTTACAACATATAATTATCCTGCCATTTGAGTGCTCAAAATTAAATGTTTTGCCAATCTTGTGGCATTTGTCTCTTAGTGTGATATAACGGTGTAATTAAGACAAATTTGTGTTAATCTAATCAAGTTTGCTGTTAGTTGTGCATTAGCAGTATAAAAGCTAATATATACAGTATGGTCTTGCAACAGTTTTAAAGCAGCTGCATAATTGATCAAAGTTTGCATGATGTTTTTGTTTTTAATAGAAGGACTTTTAAAACTATTATTTTAGATTAAATGCATAGGTCTTTGTATGATTGATTTTGACATAGCAAAGCCAAAAATAACTTTCTGAATTTCTTAAGATAGGAGCAGATGTGGGCATTTCCCATTTAGACAAAGTTAGTCATTCTTTTTGGTCAACTTTGTCAATATGATGTTAATGCCTCTTAGCCCTTAAAATAAATGTTTGTCATATCAGTGCCTGTGAGGTTATTCCTTATAGCTATTCCTGTATAATTTTTTTTGTGATTTTTTTTCAATAATTCAAATTCTAAAAGTGAAGTATTACTGGCAAAGTGAAGGTTATCAAAGAAAAAAAAACAGAAAATTATTTAATGTGGCCATAGTGTATGCTTATGTCTCTTTCAAAAAGCTAAATATAGCAGTGGTGTAAGTAAAGTTACATCATACTGTTGATGTATGCTCTGGTACACAGATGTGATTTGTTGTCACAGCACTACAGTGGAATACGCGAATAAAAACTAAAATTTATTAAATGACTAAAATTCATTTTACACTGGAAACTGATGTTTTACTCATTCTGTTCAGTGTGTACTATGCATTGCTGCAAACCCATAAAAACACAGATATTAACATAGACTGACATTCCTATAACTATTTATCAGTGGCTGTAGGTGAGTATCAGACTTTACAAGAATTGTTTTTTTTCTGATACAATTTATTAAAAACAACTTTTCTCCCAGTTTGAGGTCGAAATTTTCTTTGACAAATAACTATTGGGTGATATTTCTGTTTTACGACACTCGTCGCTAACAACGTGGGCCTGTGGAATAGAAATACAATATAATAGAAAATAGAGGAAATCTTGGGGAAAAAAATACAGTATTCTTCAAGCATNAAATTTGTGTTAATCTAATCAAGTTTGCTGTTAGTTGTGCATTAGCAGTATAAAAGCTAATATATACAGTATGGTCTTGCAACAGTTTTAAAGCAGCTGCATAATTGATCAAAGTTTGCATGATGTTTTTGTTTTTAATAGAAGGGCTTTTAAAACTATTACTTTAGGTTAAACGCGTAGGTCTTTGTATGATTGACTTTGTGACATAGCAAGGCCAAAAAATAACTTTCTGAATTTCTTTTCTCAAGATATGGTGGGCATTTTCCATTTAGACAAAGTTAGTCATTCTTTTCAGTCAACTTTGTCAATATGATGTTAATGCCTCTCAGCCCTTAAAATAAATGTTTGTCATATCAGTGCCTGTGAGGTTATTCCTTATAGCTATTCCTGTATAATTTTTTTTGTGATTTTTTTTCAATAATTCAAATTCTAAAAGTGAAGTATTACTGGCAAAGTGAAGGTTATCAAAGAAAAAAAAACAGAAAATTATTTAATGTGGCCATAGTGTATGCTTATGTCTCTTTCAAAAAGCTAAATATAGCAGTGGTGTAAGTAAAGTTACATCATACTGTTGATGTATGCTCTGGTACACAGATGTGATTTGTTGTCACAGCACTACAGTGGAATACGCGAATAAAAACTAAAATTTATTAAATGACTAAAATTCATTTTACACTGGAAACTGATGTTTTACTCATTCTGTTCAGTGTGTACTATGCATTGCTGCAAACCCATAAAAACACAGATATTAACATAGACTGACATTCCTATAACTATTTATCAGTGGCTGTAGGTGAGTATCAGACTTTACAAGAATTGTTTTTTTTCTGATACAATTTATTAAAAACAACTTTTCTCCCAGTTTGAGGTCGAAATTTTCTTTGACAAATAACTATTGGGTGATATTTCTGTTTTACGACACTCGTCGCTAACAACGTGGGCCTGTGGAATAGAAATACAATATACTAGAAAATAGAGGAAATCTTGGGGAAAAAAATAGAGTATTCTTCAAGCATCAGAATGCAGTTTTTAAAAGGAGAGAGTGTTAGTGGTTAGTAAAGAAATGGAAAGCTTTCCCTTGGCAGGAGAATGTTCTTAGAGAATTTCAGCATCAGAAGTACCATGATTTGCATGTGCTTTAAAATTACTTTAAAAAATTTACACTAGTTTTTGTTGTCCAACCTTGATGCTTAGCTTCTCTGCATGCATTCGCTCGTACTTTCTTTCTTTTTTTTTTTAAACTTTAAGAGGAAAATGTTTTGCTGTCATGGTGTATAGTTAGCCATTACTATTTATTTTGAAAGCTACAGGTGCTATTCATGTGGTAGTTCAACTCCATACCAAAGTTTCTTTCCTCATAAAGCATACCTGTTTCTTGAGGCACGTGACCCTAAACTTCAGGATTAAAAAGGTCAAAGATGTATTTTGGATTTCCTGTATTTTTGTTCTACTGGCTTCTACTATCTTAACCAGTTTCTGGATCTTTTGAAATATTGTGTACTTAAAAGTGATTCCACATTAAATATGAAGCTGTGACCATGATTTTTGCACTGTGTGGTGAAGAGTGAATTTGCAGTTTCTTTTTTTCTTACCCATTTTTATGGATTATTTTAACTAGGTAACTTCTAACTTCTGTAAAGTTAAGAATGGAAAAAGAGAATGTAAGAAAAAAATGTGTAGAACTAGCTTTGACTTCAGATATTGCAATGTGTGCTTAGGAGGCCAAATTAAGACTAGGCTGCAAATAATCATTTTAATATCTTGCCTTGTTAATGGCAGTATTTCATGTGTTGGCACTTATTTACCTTTTTTATTTAACAATATCATAATTGCTGAATTACAGAATAGTAGACCCCATAGTCGTGATCTACAGGAGAGAAATGTGTGGAGAGAGAATTTTCCCCTTGGAGTTCCGCCTGGAGGAACAGTCCTTGAGAGTGGAAGCTGTTGTGTTTGGAAGCTTTTTATTCCAGCTGTGGCTTGTCTGCCAAGTTCTTAACTGTGTCATCCCTCTATATCTAAACACACCCACCCTGTGACATTAACGGGCAGTGCAGTTTCACATAGGTCCCTAAATAGAGGCACTGCCAGAAGTGAACATCTCATTATCCAATTATAGACTTGTACGTATTATATTTGAATTGTTAATCTTATAGAAACTCTCAAACATGATGGCTGCATTTGAGTTTTGTTCTGTTTTTAGAACTATTTCACATGTACAAAGTAATTTACTAGTGCTTAAAAGCACTGTACCTAGTAACTGCAAGAACTGGAATCAACCTTAAATATCTTACTACACTATGTATGTGTGCATATTTTAACATCATTGTTGTTTATTGACTATCAATTGCCATTAAGCAATTTACACAATGACCAGTTCATTTCTTTATTAAACAGTTATGACTTGTTTGGACAGCCCAAATGGATTTTTTTGACAAAGCACTAATAGAAGAAATTGAGGCACAATTTGTGGTGTTTTTCCATTATATTGTAGGTTTATAAAATGCAGTGATAGATTAAACAAAAAGATCTTTTTCTATTTCTCTCTTTTTTTTTTTTCTTTTTTTTTTCTCTGTCTAAAAGATGTGAGCCAAGGACCTTTTTAGGAGAAAAAAAAAAAAGCAATCAAATTCCATTGCTTTTGAAAGATTCTTCTATAATTTTTTTTTTATGTTTATCATGGCTAGATTATGGCTTTACTGCTCAAACAAGATGAGAAGTGTCCGCTACTTTTTTAATTCTCCACTGTTTTGCTTCAAATATTCTCTTAAAAGTGTAACATAATTTCAGTGCCTTCTTATAGGACCAAAGGCAGACACATTTTGGTAGGAAAATATCTGTTCTTCACACTTTTTTTTTTTTTTTTTTTTTTGGGGGGGGGTAGAGGGGCAGGGTCAATAATCTCAATATTTGCATTTTCCTAGAGAAAATAATTAGTTTTTGAGTGATTTGCAACTTTGAGAGGAAAGAGAAAAGAAACTAGAGAAAATCCCAAAGAAATAAACAGTGAAGCAAAGTGAGGAAAAAAAAAACAGACCAACTACCAAGGGTTTGGACTGAAGTCCACATGAGGAACAATTCCCCAGCTCCTCTCTGTTTTACGTTTTCTTTCCAAGGAATGGGAATGTAAAATCTCTGCAAATGTCACTCGCATATCAGAAAAAGAGCAGATTTAAAATACTTTATTTTCTTGAAAAAAATGCTCTTGAGTTCTGGAAGTGCGGACAAGTTCTAGAATACCTGAGACAAATGCTTCCAAATATCCAGCTGATACTCAGACTCCAGTGTGAACAGAGGTATGAATGTTTTTTTGGATTCTAGAATATTTGGTCAAGAAACTTTCCAAAAAAAAAAAAAGTTGAAAAGTTTGAAAGACATCAAAATTCCGGAGAAAAATATTCTAGCAAATTCAAGGGTGTGACCTTGAGGGAGAATACATGTTTTATCAGCTTTCCTTTGCTATTAGCTGATGTAAAGCACCCCTGAACCTCTGAATGAGGGAAGGATCAAATGTTCAAGGGGGTTGTTTATAGAACTATGAAAGTGATGCACTGTTTGCTGCTCCAAAGATTCATTTATCTTAGCACAATAAAGGTTTACCTTGCTTAGACAAAAGTGTTTTTGGAGCCAGGTACAAAAATGGGAAGAGTACAACCAGTCACTAAACTCACCTTGTGCTTCGCTAATAAAAATACCTCGCTTTTCTTTAAGGGCAGCTTTTATACCTATTTCTTAAGTTACACTGCACTGGACCTGTATCATAATTGGAGATGTCAGCAAATTCATTTACCTGGATGGGTTCTGGTTAGTTATTCACACTGCATTTTTTCAGTAGGAAACCTAAGCCA
Organism: Crypturellus undulatus; assembly: GCA_013389825.1. Classification (NCBI taxonomy): domain Eukaryota; kingdom Metazoa; phylum Chordata; class Aves; order Tinamiformes; family Tinamidae; genus Crypturellus; species Crypturellus undulatus. The sequence goes on along the minus strand of VWPW01003902.1, from coordinate 52,776 downwards.
AGTGTATATTAACAGCCTGGTAGGCAAATGAAATGTGTTTTATTCTGATAGTGCTAAATGCAATTTTCTCTGCAAATGCAGAGAGCAAAGGGGTGAGGACACTGCTAGCAGAAGGGTCAAGTCTATGTGTATTTTACAAAGAGCAGAGGCTACTGCCCAGGTCTAACAGTGAGTATTTCCTCGTGCTGAGGCAAGGGGTAGAGAACCGCACTCAGCCCCTGCCTGTCCCACACTTGGGTGCTGCCTGTGTCTCTCTGAGCTCCCTTCTCCAGGGCCATGGGGTCCTCACAAGCAGCAGCCTGTAAGGAGGAGCTACTCAGGGAGGTGGACAGATTCTCAGCCTGATGATGGACTTCCTTCCACCTGTACTACATTTAGGGGCCCTTGGGCAGAATGAATCCGGGCTGTCCAGCAAGGAGCTGTTGGCAGCTGTGTGTGCCCAGTGCAGCGCCTGGCATCTGAACTGGGACCTCAGTGTTGCTGTTTGCTTTCCTGGCGTGCCTTTTCTAGACAGAAGAGTCAGTTAAAGGGCTCTTTGATATCAGAAAGACCATATACCCATTTGCTTTCTGTCTCCTTCCTCTCGAGCTCATGCTTTTTCGTGTGTCCCTCTGGATTGCAGGTTGAGAAGAACTGAGGGTGAGAGATGAGTCCTGCTTTAACATCTCACACCCAGTCACGGTGCAGGCTCTCTCCTCATAGACGCAGGCTTGGACTCACCCTTTGGGTACCATTAAGAAGTCAGCCGAGGTCCACACAGTTTGTGTTCAGCCCCTTTTGGAGTATGAAGAGGTTCACCCCACATCATAGCAAAGACGTTTGTGTGTGCACATGCACATACACTCGTGTTTGCTTCCAAGAAAGCTAAGAAAAGGTGGGGAACTTCCGCAGGTCCTGTGGTTTTTGTCTGAGGCCTGTGCTTCCTTGGTAATTACAGTTATTAGTTACTCGCTTCCTCTTCTTCCACTTATAGCCAAGAGCAGGAGGTCTTTTAGATATTAGCTGCAAGTTGTTTTTTCCCGTCAGTTTTCACAACTCTCGTAGCAGTTACTTTGTTTTTTATTCACAAGTTCTAAACCGGCAATTCCTCAGTATTTCTCCATGACCAAAGCAAACACCATTTGCAAAGGAGCTCCCAGACCGTTTCACTTAAGGAGCAAAACACAGCTCATCAGGCGTCTTCAGGGAGGAATTGGGCACATCCTGTCACAGGATAAGCTTGAGTCACCGGATGGTGCAGGAGTCACGGTGGGAGGTTTCAGTCAAGGAAAACTGGGTACGCAGCTTCTTTCCCATTATGAGGGGAGATACATTTCCAAGCCCTTGGTAGGGCTGTGCCATGGACATGAGCACAAGCCTCTCCTCCATAAATCAGGATCTCTCAACAACAAACAGAAAACTTTACTTAAAAATAACATACACAATACACGTTGTTAATAAAGAGCTGTGCACCACAGATAAAACATAAAGAGTTCATCTATGTCGGTATTACACAACCTCTAATTATATACTCAGTAAATTAGAATGGACATAAACTCTGTTACCTTGAAGTTTACTATGAAGGTACCAGACTTTGAAGGAAGAAAACTGAACCAAGTTTGGAAAATACTTCCCAAAGGATGTCTGAAAGTGTCTGTAGATAAAAGTCTGAACCTGAATACAGTAGTAAAAACACTGCCTTAGGGACCCTTTTTATCTGCTTCTTGCTTTTATAAAATTGTATGTATACATACATACACATATCTATGTGTTATATATATATAAATACAACTTCTAGTAGGAAATTAGCTTAGAGAATAGAAACATAGATACAGTCATTTGTGTTCACTCAACACCCAGGAACGATTGTTAACATTTGATTGATGCCAACCTATGCCAAAACAGCCCCAACACGCAGTGAGCTGCACCCCAGCCCCTTCGGGCACCCCTGGGCCTCTCAAAGGCGCCGAGGTTGCGCAGTGTAAGGGCAGCACACGGGAGCAGCCGCCAGTGGACACCTAGATTATGGACACACGCGTCTGTGAGCAGCTGGTCCCAGATGGGTTCAGCGATGGCCAACATCACACTCTTTTCTACATCTCCTCCCTAGGACTCCTGAGGAATTAAAGGAAAGTAATTCTTCCATCGCAAACAACTGAATTAACAACTTTGACTTGACTCTAGACCATTCAGATTCCTCCAAAGAGCATCTCCATCTCCCCAACACCATTTTAAACCCTGGAGGCCCCTGGGGGTCGCATCTCAGCGTGGTTCACCAGCAGTCCCAGGATCAGGAAAGCAGAAATGCAAAAATAAACCAACTAGAGCCAAGACAATCCCAAGGCGAAGGAATGCCGCAGGGAAAATGCGACTTGTAGTTAAAAGGATCCTGGATAGGAAACGGATAAGAATGCTGAAAATGGCTCCTTTGTGGCTGCCCTCCATCAGCTGTTCCCATGAAAGCCTGGGCACAGCTGAGCATTCCGCCCAACGAACCACTCAAACTGATGGCATGTGAGTTTTTTAAACAAAGCAGTGTCTCTCTGTGGGAAGAGCTGAGTTAGTCTGTGAAATTCCCTTGTGCAGAATGCTTTAGAGGTAAACACTGTCATTATATTTTTAGAAAGAATACAAAATATCAGAATTGGATTAAAAAAAAAAAAAAAGGCAAGCCACTGATCACTGTTAAGCCATTTCACTGGGGGCAGTGAAATGCCATGTGCTATTCACTTGTCACAGATGAAGTCGTCTGACTTTTTTTTTTAAGTTTTCTTGTTGTACAGTTGTGTGACTGTCACAAATTCACAAATAAATGTAAAGTGATGAGAATGTCAAAATCAAACAAGACTCCTAAATGAGAGGCTGTAGATGGCTGCAGGAGATGGTGAGGGGAAGGAGGGCACTCACATGGGCTAGCGTTCACCTAGCAAAGCTCCTGTCTCAAGGTTTCCTGAGTACCACACCGCCTCCTGCGGCTGCTTCTGGACTAGGAGCTTCGTTGGTTACCCTGCTTACATCCAGGAGGAGCCTGTTTTCTCTGCGCTCTCTGAAGTGGGGCTCCGAGAAGAGAAAACGTTGCTGAGCTGATGTTGGCTTTTGCGACAACTCCTCGGAGACACCTGGGGCTTCGGAACTGCACAAAGGGAGAAGGGAGCGTGCGGAGCTCCTCCTGGCGAGGCTCACCGAAGCCCCTGGTGTCCTGCAGCTCGCTGGGGCACACGGTACCCTCGGGCTGCAGCAGTACCTTCCAGCTCCAGATGGGAGAAGTCGCCTTGCCCACATCATAGCTTTGCTTCTACTCTGCAAGCTTGCAAATGCGCCCCGGTGACGCTGGGATCTCCCTTCTCACGTGGCCCTCAAATTCCCAGAAAAGTGCTTTCGAGCACAGTGCAACTTGGCAACTTGGCAGCTGGGGGAGCAAAGCAGGGGAAGGAGCACGTCCCGCTCTTGCCCAGGCAGCAGGGAGCGGGCACGGGGCTCGGAGACTGCACAGTGGGTGCAGAGCGGCAGCTCTGCGCAGCGAGCCGGAGTTCCTGAATTCAGGGTCTTTTAGAGGAGATGCTGAAAAATGAATTCTCATGTGCTGTCCGGGAATCAGAGCTCCTCCTGCACTGCCCATCACAGTGAGAGGGGTTCGGCTGTCTCCGAGAGCATCCCTTCCTCCCCAGCACACGCTGTGCCAGCAAACAGCGACTCCCGGCCCCAGCCCGCTGCCAGCGCTGGGGAATGAACGCCTGGAGGTGACTTCACATGTTTAAAACAATGTGGGTTTTTTTACTGCTATTCCCTCTCCCTGTGTATTTTGACACACTGGGAGAGCTCCAGAATGGCCACTGCTGCGAGCTACAGGGGAATTCATCTCTCCCCTATTTTTGGGCAGAAGATGATTAATATAATAGAGTGCTTGTTCTGCAAGCCTGAGGTTGAAACGAGAGAAATTCATTTATTTATATGTTACAATATTTAGCTCAATTTATTTCTACAAATGCTGCTCTATGATTCCTCTTTCCTCTTTTTCCTTCCTTTTAGATTTCTTGTGGTGCAGGAGTTTTGTTAGAGCAAAGGGTAACAAAAAGAGGGAGAGGACAGAGTAGCTGCTGGTCATTTGTATGTGAAGAAGGCATCAATTTTCACGTCCCATGACCTAACAAAATTGGTACAGCGTGTCCCAATTTTGGTTAAAACATTTCCGGAAAGCCAACTTTCCACGCAGCCAGGCAGTGTGGTTGCCACCCGTCGCTCCGATCGCTGTAGCCCCGCCAGCTGCAGCCGGCGGCCCGCGGTGTTTGCTCCGTATCTGGCGGAAAGCCGGGTCTTTAACGCAGACCGCGGCAGCCGCCATCCGCGGGCACACGCGCGCCTCTCGCCACACGCTGCCCCACGGCGACGCCCGGCGCGCGGAGACGCAACGCGCCAAACCCTCCCTTTGGCGGGAAGCCGCCGCGCGCTCCCGCCGCCCACGCGCGCT
>VWPW01003902.1:0-47789 GCA_013389825.1 Crypturellus undulatus | reverse complement strand
CGCGGCGCGGAGGGGGCGAGCGCGGCTCCTGGTGCGGCGGCTCCGGCTCGGCCCGCCCGGCTCCCGCCGCTGCCCCCGGCTCCGCTGTGGGTTCGTGAGCGCGCGGGGGGAGCCTTGGGGAGGGCTCGTCCCTGTGGAAGCGACGTGTTCGTGCCCCGTTTTCCTTGCGAATCTGTAGCAGGCTGGTGCCTCTTGGTTGCTCTCCGTCCTTGGTAGCTTCTTAAGGGATGTATTTCCCTTCCCCTGTCGGCGGGCCCGGAGCTCCTCGCTGCGGGCAGCCCGGGCAGGGATCTGCTCCCTCTTCCTTCTCCCCCGCGTCCCTGGGGCACCGCTCAGCGCTCCCGTCCCTGGTCTGTGGTAGCACCTCTGTCTTCATGGGCTGCAGTTTTACCTTTTAAGAGGTTTCTGTAACCCTCTGCCTTATCCTTATCAATGAAGATGTTTATAAACAGCAGCTGCAAAAACTTGTTGGCTTGTGTAGACTCTGCTTACATTGGACTGACTCCTAAGGTGCATCACTTGTCTTGAGAAATATTTGCCTTGTACAAATGTGTAAAAAGGGCTGGCGACTGGATTTTGTGAAGGTGAGAACTTCACTTGTTTGGCTAGATGTGCAGCTATGTTTCTTAAATGGCCTCTCCGAAAGATGTCCCCTGTATTTGCTTAATTAGGGGAATGACTAACCCTGGCTGACGAAAAGGTCAGTGGAAAAAGGTACAGTCAAATATGTGCAGTGCAGTAGGGTATCAAGTATCAGAGTATCTTAACCCACAGTCATTATGACTAAGTTAATCTTCAACCGTGATCTTGGTCACTGCAGGGGGAATGACTGAAAGACTTTAAACTGGGAGATGAAGCTTTTAACAGCCTCATTCAAGGCTATCAAGGAAATGCAGACACTTGCTTTTAATTTACTAATATTGTTGCTACTAATATTGCTCTGACTTCTTGATGCACCCTATTTAGTAATTTCATAGACTGTTGTCATAGAAAGCTTTAGATACAGAACTGACTTCTGCCATAAAATTGCAGTCTTGTTCTTAGTTTCAAAAGTTTAATAAAATTGAAGTCAGACATGAGTAGTTAACAACAGAACCATGGTACTGAGTAATATGGCACTGTAGTCCTTGCTTGCAGCCTTCAGAGATTTGCTGGGCACTTAACTTTCCAGCCAAACAAGGGATAGTGTTTGAGACATTGGGTGGCTGCTGCTTTTGGATCAGGGCAGTATTGCAGTGCGAAACCCCCAACAGACATGCTGAGCCTCTGCTAAAGCCCCAGCTTGGGTGTTTAATGTTGGACCACTGGAAGCTAAACGAGGGGAACACTAGTATTTTTTTTTTTTTTTTTACTTTACTTTAAACTGCTATGATTCTGTTCTTAATGTGATGAGAGGTAGGAATCGTGTTCCTGTTCGTATGCAGGAAGATAAAAGTAAGGTGTGAACAGAAGTGCTCTTTATTAAAGGAACGGAAGTGACTTCTGCTGCATTTCCCAGAGCGTCTGGAAAAGCTGAGTTTTTGCCATCTGACTAAATATAACCTAGTTATGCTCCGCTATATGGAACAGCAGATCAATCAATGGTCTGTTAAGAGCAAGACCATAGGATGTTGATATTAATGACACACTTCCCTTCAGGACAGACTTGGCTACCCTGCAGGAAATGAGGGTGAGCACTAGGGTATAAAAGTCAATGTTTTGACATGTCTGATCACAGACCAAGGATATTTGCCTGTGAAAGCTTAGAAGACTTGAAATAGTTCATGGATCTTGTTTTTAAACTCTGTTTGCCATTTTGAATTGCTAAGACCTAACAAGCTGGACCATATTTTCCTTAAGTCTGTCTCAATTTTAATGAGAACTGAGGTGTAAAATGTGCTTTGAAGCACATTGCTTTCTGTGCATGCATTCCTAAGAGCAAAATCACCCATGTTTATTCTTCTGAGGTGTTTTTGTGCTAGTCCTTAAGCTTTTTAAAAAATCATTAACTAAACAGGAAGACTGCAATCCGCTGCTTCCCTCTGGAGGTCTGCTCCAGATAATCTCACGACAGCAGGGACCATGGCAGGTTGTTGCTTTGTGGAGTCGGGGCTTTCTTTGTGTTGGGGAACGGATGGTGGAGAGGCAAAACAGCTTTGGAGAGTAGCCCTCACCACCACTGATTTGGCAAATGCAGTTTTTGCCCTGTGTGAAACGTAGGTGAGAGTTAGGAGCACCTAACTCATATTCTGCTTCATGCTGCTTATCCCAGCAATCCTAAGAGCGCTTTTGAGGGCAGCTTCCATAGCTGTTGTGCTTTCTCTCAAATCTCTCATTCCTTTTACCTGAAGATTCCTGGAGTTATTTGTTCCTTGTATTTTTTGATGCAATTGCACAAATTATTGTAATAGTCTTTAAAATGGTTTGATTGTTTTGTGCATTAGAGAGTTGCAAATGAAATGTAGGATAGTGATTCAAGTTGCAAAAGTAGAGAGCTGGACTCTGAAGTGGTGTGGGGGAAGCAGGGAATTGGAGTCGGAGGAGATGGACAGAACAATGTAAGGAAGGGGGAGAGATTAAAAGATGTAGCAGACATGGAAAACATGTGCTGTGATCTAATGGGCCACTGGGTAGTGGAGCCAAGAAAGGAAGGAAAAGAAGCATTTGGAGATTATTTTCAGCCCTGTTTTTAATTAGAAGGACAGTAAGTGTCTCTTATGGATTATATGAAACACCAATTTAAGTTTTTGGTAGCTTGACAAAGTATTTCAAAAAATATACTGGCATCTCATCCAGAAGAAGGTCATGCCTATGCACATATTTACGATTCAAAGCACACCTGAATATATATTTTATAACTGTTTTTATCTCGCTCAATAATATTTTACTCATTTTGACACTAGTATTTTACATATATTTTGGTGTACGATTTGGTGCTTGCAGCTGGTAGTTTTCTTAACCAGACATTTATCTATTTCAGTTGTTAGTCTTAGAGGTGAAGTAAAGCTAAATAAGAGAAAGCTGAGATTCAGGGTAAGCCTTAGCATGATATAGAGCTTTCTTGAGCAATTCGTTATGAGAACTATATTACACTGTTAAAACACTTTGTATTTTCACAGCAGTGTTGTCTGCTATCTGCTCTCAACCTTGAAGAATACATATTTCAGATAGTTCTCTTGAAACCTTGGAAGTGATAGCTATTTCCTTCATGACTTCAGTTTAATAAACACCTTTCAATATGCTTGCTAAAAATCTTATTTTTCACTGCTGGAACTACCTCTAGCAGAAGTGTCTGGCTATGGGCAAATTGCAGAATTACTCTGGGGTATGGTAGGTTTTGAGCTTACAGCATCTTTCTCTACTTTGCAATAACAGCCTAAATGCACAACCTCTCTGCTGTGGGTGACAAGCAATATCCTGCGTCAATAGACCTGCATAAATATTTAGCAGTACTGATTTGAGGAATTCTGATACCTCTGACAAGATCAGAGTAGTCTGCAAGAAAATGCAGAGGATGTTTTCTTTTTCCTTTCCTTTCTTTCCTTTTCTTTTTCCTTAAACAACCAGTTTCATGGTTGTTTACCTCTCTGGAGTGGGATGTGAGGGATTTTCATCTATTGTGATGAGGACAAAGCAGGAATCACTTGGGATCTCTCTCCCTGTTAAGACCCTGTTAATATATTGTAAGTGCTACTTGACCTTACTGCCTTCTCCTCAGTATTGCATATGTCCTCTTCAATGTTTCAGCTCTTGGAAAAAGATTCTCCGAGGCTGTCTGGAGACAAAATCTAGTATTTTTTTTTTTTTTTTTCAGGGAAGGGCCTAATGCATTCCTTGATACTGCATGTTATACAGTTGCTACCTACCCTTGGGGACTGAATCCCTGAAGTCAGCACACCCACTGCAGAGAAGGCAACTGTCCCTCTAAAAGCCATTTCCTGACCGTGATGTGTTCTCAAACTGAAACAGTCTGTCCAGAGTGTGGCTTTTCCTCTCCCTGCTTAGAACAAAAGAGATGACAGGCACTGTTGGGCTATCATCACCGTGGTTGGCTTGGTCCAAGATAGTGTTGCTTGATAAATCGGCATGAGATGACATGTTTAAATGCAGCTTTGGTGTGACTTTGTGCTCTGTACAGTGCAGTTGATAATCATGGTCTGTCACTGTTTGCAAAGGCCTTCTGGAGGAAAGCACACAGTACAAGGTTCGTAGCTTGGTGGGAAGCTCTCTCCAAGTGAGTTACTAGGAGCTTTAGCAAAATGGAGATCTTTGTTGCTGCTGGTCTTGAATCAGTTCAAGTTGAACTCTGTTTTGAATGCTGTCCCCTGGCTGTCTGCTCGGACATGTTGCTGCTGATAGGGTTTCCTGTGTTGTTCTATCTTGAATAAAAGTGCAGAACAGCAGTTTAGGGCATCCAGAAAGGAGAAGCTACAGATGAGGAATCTAGAGAGGCTTTTGATGGCTATCTTAGATAACAAGTGTCTGCAAGTGGTAAAAGGATGAAGAGGGTGAAGCTTCCTGAAGTCTGAGACTATCTGATTTGGTGCTGCTGAAAGGAACTGACTTCTGCTTCCATGGTTGTGTGAGCTGTTGATGAGCCACTTCTGCTAACAATAGGCTATAACAAAAACCAACCCTGAGCCAGCAGAAGCAAGAAGTTTCCTTGAGACTTTATGAACTTAATTACCTCAGCAAGTAGCCAGATAAACCTTTGTGTAAACAGGTGGTAGGAGTGAGTATCAACTCTATGATTGCAATTAAAGATGTATTGAGAAGAATTCAGATTAGAGGCAGCAGGCTCTCAAGTTGGTTTGAAGGTACATGTATTGTTAAATGTTGAAATACTGTAGAAAAAGTAAAGCTAAAATAGTTGGTATCTTCTGGTTTCCCACATAACTTCTTGTTAACACCCCATGTGCCAGTGCTGTTCTTCATAGTGATCTTGGCTTTCTGTCTTAAAAGAACAAATACAAAAATATTTGTAGAACTGCAGAGACTTAACGCACTTTTCCCTTTACTTAAAAATGAGATGAATGAAGTGGATTCTTCAGCAATGGCCAGCTGTTCATTGCTTGCTGTCCCTAGTGAATTCACTATCCCTTGTGAATATGTAGGAAGACAGTCTTTAAAATATTTGCAATCTATTATGGGAATATAAACATTGACTTTCAAGTAGAATTCATGTTACTGAAAGCTTAACTGTTTGATTCTAAATGGAACTTGTATGATAAAGGAACTCTTCAATTTACTACTTTAATGTGTCTTTTTTTTTTTTTTTTTTTTTTTTGTTTTATTTTTTTTTTNTTAATTATATTAAATTATTATGTTTTATTTATTATTTTATTTATAATTTTTTTTTTTAATTTTTTTTTATATTTATTTTTTTTTTTTTTTTTTTTTTTTTTTTTTTTTTGAGTGGTGAAATTATCTTTTTATTTATTTATTTATTTTTAAAACACTGTTCTGTGACACATATGAGTAAGATCTTTATTCTGCCATGGCACTATTTTTGTTTAAAGCCTAACTCCATCCAGGAAATTCCAGTTTAATTTTTAAACAAACACAAATTAAGAAGCTTGCTTCTATAAACTTGTTACAGAAAGCTTCTTTTTTAGCAAATAGTAATTATGTTCAAAGAATGGCCTTGGCTTCAGCTGTTTTTCTGCTCTGAAGTGGTCTGCCAGCAACAGTTGGCAGCCTGGCAGGATAAAATGATACTTAATTTTTTCTTACATTGATTTAAGTAATATATGTACACATAGTAAGAATCTCTTGTGGTATCTCAGAAGGCAATGGGACATACGATACTACTTAGCTCTTTTGTAGCAGTACTGGTATGTGCCTTAGAAGTGTTAAGTGTTGTATTTGGTTGTGCACAAGTAGTGACAGTAGCCGGCACAAGTACAAAAGCGTTAGTGAACTCAGAGCTTAGCTTGGAGTGCTCACTGGCAGATATCCAGCACTGGGAAAACTTGCATGTAGTCCTCCTGAATGTAGCAGTGTTCAGCTCTAACTTTGCTTTAACTTTTCTTTTTCTTTTTTTTTTTTTCCTCCTTGAGTTTTCTGTATTAGCTGCCAGCTGTAGTTACATGTTTCTTTGGGACATCACTGCTTTCAACCAGTCAATCGGTCTCTTGCCACAGTCTCTTGGCATCTTTAGTGTTGCTGTACAGCCTTAAAACTTTGCTTGGATCCTCAGTTTTGAAAGCAGCTAATCATATGAATGGCGCGGAGGATTTATTTTCCATCTACCAGGCACTTTTGTTTCTCTGCATTTAATGCACTGTTGCTGTTGCTTGAATCTGCTTTTGATAACTTGCCTTGATTTGCAATATCTGACTTTGAATGCTGGTCACAAAGTAATTTCAGTTGACTTATTACTGTGGCCTCAGGGCAGTGCGTGTTTCCTAATAAAAACCAAGTTTTCCACAAAAACCGCAATGCATGCAAAGGGATTCTGACTCTGAGGAGGAAGTGCAGACTGGCTGAGCAGGAAGGGTGTAGCATGTCCTCTACTTTATAGTCTTTCAGCTGGAGATTTTTCCCTAATTCAGGGCCACGAGCCTAGAATAACTGATACTGGGAGTTTAATAGGTTTGTTTTGTGCAACTTGAGTTCAGAACCAAGTATGACTTTTTACCCCTTGACTTTGAGGTTCTAAAATCCTTCTCCCTATAATCTTAGCAGTGCTGTTTAAATAACTTGCATGGTTTGGTTGGAATAACATGTAATATAAGAAAATTGAAAATGATTAACTGCAAAGCTTAATGTGGAGGGTATATTAAAAACATGTCAAGTCATCTTTGAGCTGTGTAGAGAAGCTTGAAAATGAGCTTTGGGACATGGAAATGTAACTGACTAAGCTGATCCATTTCCTTGTACAAAATAAGCTAAGTAGCATCTGTAAATGGTTTTACTCCTGTCTGTTCTGTATGCAAACAGGGCATTTCCTGTTTTGTGTTCAGAGCTGCATGACTTATGCTATGGGTGTTAAAACATTAACCAAATTATTTAGCTGTAGACTACTGATCTTAAGTGATTATGCTCTTGGGATAGGAATGTACTGCAAACTGAAATAACTAATTCAAATGTTTTTATTTGATAGAATATGAGGAATCTGAGAAGCTGTTAATACAAGAGGGTTATTTACAGCATGTAAGTCTTTGCAAAGAAGTAATGACTTTTTTTCTCTAGGAAATACATATAAAGGAACCCATAGAAAAGGAAGTAAATCCACGCTTGTTACCAGGTAACTGTTCTATACTTAGAATTTGATTTTTTTTTTTTTAAATGTAAATATGGCTAAATATATTTTCTGTTTGCTTTGGCAAACACTGAAGTGTCATTGGTGTCCCAAATAGTAACAGAGGTTTGGGAGTAAGTAACCACAAGGGTTAAATGCATTAACTATCTTTGTCTTCATTGGATTGTTATAAAGACTAGTTTTTCCAACTCCTTTAGTGTACAGTATCTTCAGCGTTAGGAGAATTGTGTGTATACTTTGCCTTGCTGCTTAAATCGTTTTTATGTGCTTTATTTTTTGTTTGTTTTTATTGGAACCACAGATAGACCAGTAGAAAGTTGAAGTTAAGGTACTTCAGTTCTGCTTTGGGCCTTTCTATGCTTCCTTAGGTGAGAAGTTTGTGAAAGCTTAGAGTTCTTCAGATTTTTTTTTCTTCCAAATACTGTTAGTCCTCTCCAGTTTCAGGAAGGATGACCTTAGTGTTAATGACATAAAATACAAGAAAAGCTTAGAGTTTTCTTCTATAATTCATATAAAGGCTGCAAGTCCAGCTGTATGAACCTACTAAAACTTGTCTTTAAAGTAATTATATTTTAAAACTTGAACTTAGTTTTTGTTTACTTTTAAGATATGAGCTTCATTAAGCACTATTTATGCCAGTGTGTGTGAGGACTTTGAAGTGATTCTGGAACCTGTAGAAAGTAGCATCTCTGGTCAAAATTATGAAAAAGTAGTTGTGTTGAATTTGTAATAGTCAACTAACAAATGTTCAAGAGCTTGACAGTAAGGAAAGAGCTTGACAGTAAGGAAAATCAGACTTCCAACTTGTTCATAGACCAGCTTCCTTCCACACAGCAGATTGTATTTTTTTAGTAGGTGTTTGTAAGGCAACTCCTTTGATTTGTGACTGCATGCATTGTTCTCCTGCCACTGCGGCGAGGTGGTGGTATCGATGCTTCTGGTCACTGAAGTTCTATCCGTGTACATTTGAACACTAGAGCACTTTTCAGTCCACCCTGAGCAATGGTGGTAACCTGGAAGGAAACCAAGATACTGAGCACAGGAACCCCTTTAGCCCTGTTCTTCAATAGTGATGATAAAGTCTCCAGGCGTGCAGTGCATGAGACGCTGTCGACAAGTTAATGTTGAGTTTAAGAGGAATAAGTCAAATATATTTTAATGCTGTCTGTTGTGCTGCAAGCTAAGTGTTTGTTTTTCTACAGGTGAACTGCTACTTTGTGAAGCAAACACAGTGTACAAGTACATACAGGAGGACGGATCAAATCGTGGCACCTATGGGAAGCTCATATGCACAAACTTCAAGATTTCTTTCCTTGATGAAGATTCTACTTCAGATGACAATGTAGGAAGAAAAGTCTCCTAGTTGTGACCAAACGGGCTCTGAACACAGTCTCTTGTTCTATAATCTTTCTCTCACATAAGAGAGACTGAAAATAAATCTATAGTAATTTTTAAAGGCCATAGTCACGTATGCATCTCCTTTATCTATATAGATACTTCCCCAAGCTCTGAGACTGTTTCAGTTAAAAAGTGCTAGTCTGTTCTGGACCTTTATAGTTAAATGTAGTTGTGACTCTTGTGGACCAGTAATTATATAAGGCATAAGTTCAGAGTGAATTAAAACTTAAATGTAAGGTTACTTAAACCTATGCACTTCTAATCTTTATCAGCAATTATAAAAGTGTGAATGCCATGTGTGCTTCTAAGACTGTAAAACATCTTTACTTGACTTTGGGCCCCATGTGCAGAAGCTTTTAGGGGTTCCACAAGATTAAGTAGATAACTGTTCAGTGGAAATACCCTAGATAATTATGTTTGCTGTGTGGCTATATAAGTCTCTGATTTATTATGTTTAAAACAAGCTGTTGCTAACTGTAAAGGCGTGCTGGCACTACTGAGCCACTAAACATTTTAAACCACTTCCCCACACACTTTTAGAGATGATTTGAATCTGTTTTTTTTGTTGTTGTTGTTTTGTTTTTTTTTGTTGTTGTTGTTTTGTTGGTGGTGTTTTTTTGGGGGGGAGGGGGGTGGTGTTCTACATGCTCAAACTGAATTGTCGCAAAGGAAATGATAGTTCCACTCCTTTTGGGTGTGCTCAAGCATGCCTTAGTCTGGTTTGTTTGCCTTATACCATTGAAGTATATGGATCCCAAGAATGCAGTGATCTGGACAGAGAGGATGAGAATATACTTTGAAGTACAGAAATAGTGGTTAGAAATTTGCAAGGGTAAAGTTTCAGGGAGCTAAATATTGAAAACGCATGCTTTGGCAGCTGGATAAGTTGAGTGGACATTTGAAGTTCCTTGGGACAAGGCTCTAAATCCCTTCCCACAGATGATGTGAGATTTATTCTAAACCCGTGACCTTGTCCTGTTCAATCACCAACTTGTAAATCGTGTGTTGGTAAGATAGTTGGCTTATCATGTTAACAAAAGTTTAGGGTGAGTAATGCAGACCTGGAAATAACTCAAATAAGGTTAACTTTGTTCACAGTTGTCTTTATGTAAAACTTAAATTTAATGTAGTATTCTGATAGTAAAATTTACTGGTTTGTAACTGGCATTACTCAAATGTCCTTCTTGTTCAGTGAATTAAGAGTAATAAACTGAAGGGAGTCTTAATCACTTCAAGTTTCCCAAAACAATAGAGATTAGAGTTTTGTGCATGCCGTCATTTCATTCAATGATAAATCTGACTGCTACGTTGGAATATTCTTGGGATGCTTGTTGTCTTAAGAGACTTTGTTTCCTGCCTGATTCCCACAGCAAGGAAACTTATCATGAAAGGGCTTGGATTCCATCAAATTACTGTATTTCCTGTTTTTTTGCAAGAATTCTAGTTTGAAAAGTGACCCTCAGTAGAATTATGTGCTTTGAAGTTATTTGAAAAGCAAAAACTCCTAACTGCACACCTTGCAAGAACTGTTGGGACCTTAAAAGGCAAGCATAATTCATCTATATTTTAATTATTGGTTTGCAGTGTTCTATTTTGCACAACTTCTAAGAAATAAAGCTGATATTTAAATATATACTAAATATTTTGTGTACTGGTGAGAAGGTTCTGCTGTTTAGTGGCATGAGACTTAAAAGATTCTTTTTTGTGTGTCCTAGGAGCCACAATTCAAAAATAAAATCATAGGAGAAAATGACATCACCCTGCAATGTGTAGACCAAATATATGGAGGTAAGTCCTTTTTGTTTAACATGCCAGCATTAGAAAATAATTCTACATGGAGGGTATTTTGGGTCTGTATACCTACATTCTTTTTAGAAAACTGGTAGTTTTCACCTTTGAAGCTTGGATTGGATAATCTGGAAAAATTAGTTTCAGTTATATAATGAAATGATAGGTGATCCGTTAAAGAGCTTGATTTCGTCCCTCAAGCTTGTCATGTTAGCTTCAAAAAGTGGAGGGAACAATGCCATGAATAACAGCAAAGGAAAGTGTATTCTACCATGTGCTTGGTTCAGAATGGTGCATAAGTGTTATAGGAATAATTGGAAACATTGACATATAAAGAATAGCCTAATTTGAGCAACTGAACTGCACAGTGGTTCAGTTAGCAAATTGCCAAAGAAGACTTTTTTTTGTCTAAGTTTGCTTTTTGAGATTATTAATGTTTTCAAAACATCGAAGGAATTTAAAAGCAAACTTTCACTTCGCAAGTAAATAGTGAACTTGGTGTTTTGCTACCAGACTTGAAGGTCTGCATGTATGACAAAAACAGCAAATAAGAACTGGGATAGTGGTCTGTAAGCAGGAGGGGAAGCTTTAGGGAAAAAACGGATTTAGAGGAGTGTTAGCACTATAAATAGTGGCGTGGTGTGAAGGGGAAGATGAACCGTGGCGTGGATCTTATCAGTGTATAAAAATACCTTAAGGGAGGGTGTCAGGAAGATCTGCCTTATTTTGAGGGGGAAATATCTTGACTGTGAGTGTGACAGGACTGGAGCAGGTTACCCATGGAGGTTGTAGAGTCTTCTTCCCTGGAGATGTTCAAAACCTGCCTGGATGTGATTCTGTGCAACATACACCAGCTGACCCTGCTTGTGCAGGAGGGTTGGAACAGGTGATCTCCAAAGGTTCCTTCCAACCTTAGTGGTTCTCTGGTGGAAACTAGTTATGGGACACTATATGGTTTATTGTACAGCATCCTAGCTGCCAGCACTTTAAGGTGTGAAATGATTCATTTTTCAACAGAAGTTGAAAGGAAATGTATGTAGGGATCTCTTGAAAACATTCTGATGTGTTGTGTCACCACACAACACATCAGAATGTTCTTCGGGGGTGGGAAGGAGGTGGGAAGGAGATGAAGTCAGTTGTATGAAGACTTTGCCTTGACCAAAACTACTAAATTCTGTTCTACTGCACAGCCAAAACTTCAGACTTACTATGTCGTCTGAATTTGATCAGAAGTTATCACTGAACAGCTGATTTGTTACAAGTTCAGTTCCTACCTTGTAAGAGGTAGTTTAAGTTGGGACTTTTTTGGAATGGTTACGGAGTGCAATGTATTGGTTATGGAGCAACCCAATAGCTCGCCAGCTGGTCTGTATGGTAGGATGGTGGTTTTGACTTGAAGTTGAATTAAATTCTCTCCTCAAGTTTTTGGAAAAGATAAAGCTGTCATTGCTTGACAAGTGATGGAAAAGTTCTCTTTGTTTATTTAGACTTTTTACTTCTGCAGTTTATGATGAGAAAAAGAAACTTCTAACTGGACAACTGAGAAAATACCCAGAGAAACTAATTATCTACTGTAAAGACCTTAGAGTATTTCATTTCTGCCTCAGATACACAAAAGAAGAGGAAGTAAAAAGGGTAAGTATTAACTTCATGTTTTCATAAGCTTGCTGGTGGGTGTTTAGCTATAGGAATGAAGGGAGAGTAAGAAGCCTGTTTGGAGAGATCCCTCAGACTGGAAGTGTTTCTTCTTCATTTACAGATGAAGAGGGAAAGTAAAAGGAGAATAGCTGATTTTTTTTTTTTTTAGCTAGAAGTGTTCATTAAACATCTTTATAGCAATTAAAAGGTTGTTCCACTGGCTGTTTAAAGAGAGATGATGCTTGGGAGCACTGCATGAAATCAGCTTCCACTCAAGCAAGTATCTAAATCTATTTTGTTTGTGGTACTATTTTATTAGATTTTGGCCTTAACTACTGACATGTGAGCAAGGTTTATGTTTTTGTTGAGTTTGAATGAGTTATTTTAGCAGATTAAGCTGAGTTCCAAACTGGGAGTGGAATAGCTTTATTTAAATAACAATGTGCAAAATAAGAGTTGTTCCTGAGGATGAAAATGTGTAATGCTTCTCACTGATTAAAGTAGGCCCCCTTGACAAACAAGAGAAGGGTTGCTAAGAGTTTTCAACTGGTGGAAGTAGAATGAATATCTTGTCTTGCAAATGAGCAGTTTCCATATATAGATATACTCTAGAAGGGATGTGCTTCATTGTGTTAGAACTTCAGTTTTAACCTTAACTAAGGTTAACTAAACCTTAACAGAGGGCCTTCACCAGTATGTAATAGATGTCCAAGGTGGCACAATGCAAACATGAAAATATCTTAGTATAAATATCGTCCTAATGAACGCACAAAATATTTACTGGTAGTGAGAAGCATGTTAGTGTTTGAGGTATAACAAAATAAGGTAATACTTAAATAATCTTATCTTTGTGGATCTTTGAGACCTCAGATACTTCAATTTCTTTGAGTTCAGATATCCTAGAGAAACTTGAAAATTTTTATCAAGTATCAGGGTGCTTCCTCTGAGTGTGTTCTTTTGTGGTTCATGTTTTCTGCCTAGCAGTAGTCCTGTGCAATGTGCTATTGTAGTAATACCTGTCTCATACATCACATCTTTAGAGTCTTATTTTGTTAAGATTCATGAAATAGTATTATACAAACCCTGGGAGAAGTGATTAAGAAATTACATTGTTTACATTGACAGTTTTATTCATCCCCACTGGGTGTTAATTTTTGGTCCTTTCTCAGATCGTCAGTGGCATAGTTCATCATAGCCAGACACCTAAGCTGCTTAAACGCTTGTTTCTGTTCTCTTATGCTTCAGCTGCCCCAAACAACACAGGTAAATGATTTTATATATACACTCTTTAGGTTGTATTTGTTGCATATGCTTCTGTAAACAGTCTGGGATCTTTAGTATCTGAGTTTGCTTGTCTCTTGACTCTGCTTGTTCTGCACTGTTAGATTTGCTGTTAAAAATATCTGATCTTCATGTACTTTAACGCAGATGGTAGAAAAAAAGATTAAGAGTAGCATCATTCAATTAAAAATCTTATTGTGAAAAATTTGAAAGTTGCTTAGCCTGTCCTCCTAGTCAGTGTGCTCTCATTTTTTTTTTTTTTTTTTTTTTTAAAAAAAAAACTCAGTATTTTTTTCCATATTGTTGCAGTGAATTTCCTGCTCTTAAATGATAACTGTTGTGGCATCTCAGAAAGGATGCTATTAACTGCAGGCACTCTGCTTCTTCCAGGCAGCTGCAAAAAAAAAAAAATTTGCATAGCAAGGTTCAGCAGGTGTCCAACTTCCTCACAACTGATAGTTAAAATATAGTCTTCCCACTTGATCAAATCTGGCTGAGTAACTAATTATACTGTAAAACTCAAAGTTTTGTTAGTGCTCTGTCTAGCACCTCGTAGTTCTGAATTGAGCTGCAGCAAGAGTAATGTGTTAAACTGCAATCCTAATTCTTGGTGCACTTCTGGAGGAAGCTTTGCTATACCCATGGTGTTAATCATATTTCATAAGATCACCAAATTCTTGAGAAAAAAATTCTGGAGATGGTCTAGTCCAACACTGCTGCTCAGAGCAAAGTAGGATAGGTTTAGCAGAATTATGTCCAGTTGGGTTTTGAATATGAACAAGGCTAGAGACTCCACAACGTGTTTCAGTGTTTGAGTACCCTCACAGTGGAAGAGTGGTGTATTTGTCTGTTTAAATGGCATTTTCTTTGTTTTTTGCCCACTGTTTCTTGTGTATTCCCTGCATGCAACTGAGATGAATCTGACTCAGTTGTCTTTACTCCCTCCTATCAATTATTTATGCACATTGATAAAATGGTCCTGAGTCTTCTTTAGGCTGAACAATCCGGGTCACTCAGCCTCAATTCATATGTCAGGTGCTCCAAGCCCTTCATTTTAATGGTCCTTTGCTGGACTACCTTTGGTGAGTCCGTGTCTGTCTTGTACTGGGAAGCCCAGCCCAGCCCAGCAAGAACCCAAATGTGGTGTCTCAGTGCTGAGTGGAGACAAAGAATCACCCTCCTCAATCTGCTGGCAGTGCCTTTCCTAGTGAATTAAGACAACCAATTTGTGTTGGTTGCCTGTGCTTCAAGGGCTTTTGCTTGGTGCTCAGATTGAAGCTTTAACTATAAATCACGTTCATTTAGAAACAAACATCAGAAAGATGGTAAGATTTTTTCCAGGCAGAGATTAAGAAAATGCAGGTGCCTGCTCTCTATAGCAACATAGAAGTGTTTTGTCAAATTCCTCCATATATTAAATCTCCCATAATATATGCCTAATTCTTATTCTTTGAGCTTTCTACAGGTAGAACAGACCAAGCAGACTTCAAAAATTGATCTTGTCTTTTATAGTCTGTCCTTCTAATCTTAACTTGTCCTATATAACTTGGCAACATTCTGTATTTCCAGCTGTGTGCTCTTCATCTACCATATCTTCTCATTGTGGAAAATTAAGTTTACCATTGTATCTTCCATGGAAATTCTAGTTCTTTGTTTTTTCAGAATCAGCTGATACTGTAGGATACTTATTTATGATGTGTCTGAGGTTATTGGCTTTATTTCATGAGTTACATGGGTTTGATATGTGCAGCTAAGTTAACCTGATTTCATAACTGATTTTGAGCTTGTTACATGAAAATACAGGGGAAAATCTCAGTTGAGAAGACAGGCTTTACTACTATAATCAATTTTCCATTCTTATCAAATAGCTGAAATGTTCAGTGCAGAAATCTTAGCAATTATGAAAGAAGGAGCATTAAATAAAAAGGGATATCTGAATTATAGAGACTACTGAAAAGAATGTCAGCTCTATCCTTAAGTGTGTAATCGGACGAGTCAGCTACACCAGACTACAAAGCTATTTGCTGACAGCATGTGAGGTCTTAAACTAAATGTGAAGAAGCTCTATAAGGCCTATTTGGATTTAAGAAAAGTTTCTTTTATGGACACTATTAGTACAAGCAATAGTTGACAGAAAATATTAGAGATCAAATGAAAACAATGTGTTGTTCAGATGCATTTTATGTTGGGCTGAGGACTCTATGGGGAGATTTGTTTAATTGCATTTAAGAGAAATGCTTACTTTTCACTAGTACTTTCGCTAATACTTTCATGTTAGCAATTAAATAGTACTCTGCAAAACTAACATGACTGATATGTGACAGATGGAATAAACCAAACTGTGATGTTTGATACTCTTGAGGACTGGCATGCTGAGCTGGAACGGACTAAAGGAAATGTGAAATATAAAGCAGTGGTCACCAATGAAGGCTACAGAGTCTCTGAAAAGTAAGCTTGCCCTGTCTGATAATAAACTTTTGATGGTATTATTTGATTAGTATTTTTAAACATTAACATTCAGTGTTTGAGATAGCTGTAGATTATAAAGCTGTTTTGCTTTATTAGGAAAACTTGGCTTGGGACCTCAAAGCAATCTTCTTCACTCCTGTGGTCAAACTGGGCTTAGTCAACACTAGATCTGACTGCCCAAGGCGTTGAGCAATCTAGTTTTGAATAACTTCAGGGATGGAGAATACCGCCTTAAATAGTACAGGAAAAATATGGG
Source organism: Crypturellus undulatus (assembly GCA_013389825.1). Taxonomy (NCBI): domain Eukaryota; kingdom Metazoa; phylum Chordata; class Aves; order Tinamiformes; family Tinamidae; genus Crypturellus; species Crypturellus undulatus. The sequence goes on along the minus strand of VWPW01003902.1, from coordinate 31,716 downwards.
TCTCGTAGGCACACTATGGTATAGTTTATTAGCATGAATTTTTGCTAGTACTGTACTCTGACACAACTCCAAGTTACAGGCAGCTATGTTAGTAATTGGATTCGGATATATCTGCAAAAGTCACACATTTAATTGTAACATCAGAAAGGCAGGAGAATGTTGTAAGGAAAACAGAGAACAACTCAATACTGGAGGAAAGGAGGAAAACATTATCTCTCTGAAAATAGAGGGAGGTTTTAAGGATGACACAAATATCTAGTGGGAAAGCCTTTTTGTAGCTGTAAGAGTGAGTAATTAGCGTGTGTGCTAGAGCACTTGCCATAATGGGAGCACAGAGACTGCTCTTGGTTCAGCTCTTAAGTAAAAGAAGCTTTTGTCATTCTAGGTTGCCTTTGTATTTTGTTGTTCCCATATGTGTCTCTGAAGAGAGTATCTTAAAGTTCCAAGGCAGAGGCATTCCTGTAAGTATATATGTATTGTTGAAGGAGAATAAATATTTCTAAGAAGGCAAAGCTTTGCCTGATACTTTAGGTGTTATTGCATTTGAACTTCAGAATTTGTTTAACCATTGACACATAGCACACTACATCTGTAGAAGACATAGATGTTGGAAGAAGAGACACAGTTTTCCTGTATTCCCCTAAGCAGCGTAAAGCAAAATACATGACTTATTGGTTCACATCAAATGCTTAATGTCCTATAGTTGCATATGCTACTAGTATTTCTTTCCATTTGTATTTTTAATGAGAACAAGTATTTGACTACCACTGAGATGGTGCAGCGTGTATAGCTTGAAGTGTTATTTAGATATTGAGGTGAAGAGTGTATGTGTGCAGGTCTAGATGAATACCTCCAATTAGCCAGCTTGGATGTTGCAAACAGTATGGTTGTGGTCATTGCAGCATCCTTGCAAAGTCCAGTAGCCAACAGAAAAACTAGTTCCACTACTTCTGACAGAAAATGACAACAATATGCTATTCTGCTCCCTGTAGCAAGGTGACTTTAAGTTTTTATGTAGCACTGCAGTTTAAGAACTAGTAAAACTCTATAGAAAAACGGAACAAAAAAATCACTTCTGAGACATTGCCTTTGTTGCTAAATGTCTATCAGATTTGCCAATGAAAACAATGTGCATTTTATGCTCTTAAATTAATTGGTCTATTGTGAAGATGCTCATGTATTGTACTGCCTAATGTGGCCTTTCAGATAGTGAACTTCCAAGTCAGCCAAACTACTTTGTTCTCAAGTAGGCAACATGATAGCCTACAGTAGCTGCTATGTAGGAGTAAAGCGTGAGTTGCTTTGTACTTCCTTTCCTCCCTTCTCCCTCTCTTCCCCCACCTTAATTGTCTCGTGCTGGTAGAAAGCGAGCATCAAAACAAGCTTGGCTGTCCTCATTCTGTTTGAAGTGGAAGTGAGGTGCCTATAATCACTACTTTTACCCGTGAGGGTGGTTGTAGGGTTTCTGCATCCTTCAGAGGCTTGCCTCTTGGCCATGAGTGGGTGGAACAGAACCCCCTTACTAGGTTTGCACACTTTCTTAAAACCATAGGCTTATCACAGAAAGTAGCAGCCAGCTTAGTTTCCTTTCTGTTCTCCATGAGTAGCCTCAGATTAAACCTACTGATTCTTTTGGCAGTTATTGGAGAGAAACAAGGATATATATGGGTGACTGAGTCCTAAGTCTCCAAGTCCCCTGTAATTTTCTTGATGAAAGGAGTACTGACCTTAAGTTTCAAAGTGAGCTAAAATCTTGTGGAAGCTGCCAGCAGATGATATGATTCATGGAATCTGTAATGAATATAAGGGAACTGAGAAGTTCAGTAGTTGCAGGTGTTCCTTGTAACAAGCCAGTCCACAGTCAGGATTAGTTATGGAGTTTTTGTATAATATCTTTATATTTTGTATGCCTAGATAACAATGACATGCACAGATTATAGGGGAGTGCATGACCATGTTTTTGTGAATTATCTTGAGGTTGAAAGATAAGAAAAACACCATTATGTATACGTGGAGAAACTGATAGGTACTATATAAAAACTACTTAAGGCTATTTTGGCATATTTCCAAACTAATTTGACAGTAGCCCCTTTGATCAATATTTCACCTCTGAGGCAGTTTAAGATTAGTGTTTTGATGATAATCCAACAGCTTGTTTCTCTGTGCCTGCCTAAAGCTCTGTTTAAAGTTTGCAGATGATAACAGTGTAATTAAGCATTTAGTTTTGGTGCAAATGTACAGCAACAAATGTTGCTGCTGATGGTTTCATGGGATGCATCAAAAAAATCAACAGAGCATAGCATGGAGAAATCTACTGGACTCAGTTAATCTTGGCAGATGTTTTCTACAGGCAGTTGACTAATTAGTGCTTCATAAATGTCTTCCTGCAGATTTGGTGTTGGTCTTGCCATAATGGGGCTGCTCTTCTCAAAATGTCTGCATTTCCCAAAGAACAGGATGACAACACTTCACAAATGCAAAAAGCCTTCTTGGATGGGTCAGTAATAGCTATTCTGTCCACAACACTTTGCTTGGTATGGACCTCGCTTCTCTTTTTCCATATATGCTTTGTCTTTATACTTGCACACATCAGGATACAAGTTCTAGATCTAAAAGCATTTTTTTACAGCAGTATTGCTTAAAGCCCTTAGCCTAACCAGGATCCCTGGTCCATCTTGCAGGACTGTAACATCACTGAAGGCTTATTTGGGGAAATGTCTGCTAGGTGAATCTGTACCTCTTGTGAATAGATGGGGGCAATTAGAAATAAGCTAATAAAGTAGCTCCAAATGCTGCAGTCGATACTGCATCTACAGTGAAGGTATCACTAACTGAAGGATTCAACTGTGTTGGCAAGCGAGGGAAGTCCAGGCTTTTAATTACTGAACATTAACTTACAAGTTGAACTTTAAATCCTTCTGTGAGGTTAGCTGTTGTCTCAGAACTAGATCTTTGTCCTCATGTGTTTAATTTCTTAATCTAAAATGGCTGAGACATCTGGTAGCTTGGTACTGCTGCTTTCAGGTGCAACGCCAGACAGTAGTAGGTTATTTTGACTGAATTAGTGAGCACAACAGAAGGCTGAAAAATGTCAAAGCTGACAAAAGAGTAAGAGCACAGTTGCCTGGCTAGCAGTTGCAGCAATGTCTTGCGACTGCATTCTCTAGTTTACCTTCCAAGAGTCCTAGAGAGAATTGTTAAGCTGCAAGATAGGTTAGTTAGGATCTGTATGTACACATTACTTCACTGTTAGCAATTTGTGCTTCAGAATCTAACTGCAGCTAGATGATAGCTTATTTAGGCGCTTAAAGCCTTTTTTTGTTTGTTTGCCTTTGAAGTTAAATATACTCGCATGGTAAAGGCTTTTAACCCTTCCTGCAGATTCTCTAACATCTCCTTTTGAAGTGAGGATGTTCACATGATCTATGTCGTATTATAATGTTATTTCAAATTTTGAAAGCAAGAAAAACTACCAGTAAACTTTAAAAAGATATTAACTGGTATTCTGGGCCCTCCTCTTTGGTTATCTGAACTTGCTGGTCATGTTCTTGTTGTGGAGTATTAGTGGTTAACCACTAAGTTTAAAAATGTACATGCATATTGTGCATAAGGATGTGTTAACATGCTATTGTAATGGTATTCTGATCACTTAACCACATAGCATATGAGTATTTTTGACAGCTTTTGTTGTAGAAAAGGTTTGTGTGGAGCTTGATCTGCTGGTATAAACTGCCCATTTCAGCTTGGAACAAGTGTCACAGTTCACAAACAATTGTTTTCATTCTATTCTCAAAGAACTAATATATTTCAAAGTTAACTCTAGCTATCAGTATTTCTGAGCTCAACTCCTGTAATGCCTGCCTAAAGCAGACTTCTGTGTTGCAACATACAGCAAATAAATTCCTTTGTACTGGCCAGGTGCCCACAAGGCTTCACTCTTAAGTAGAATCAAGAGCAATTTTTCACAAATCTTAACAATTAAACATCAGCATGATCATGAATAGTTTTGCTAAGCTAATATGCATCTGGGATGATGTTTGTCTGAGTACTTGACTCAGACCAAAGGTTTATCGAGTTCAGGTTCATCTCTGTCTCTTCCTGATTTCCCTGCTGAGGGAGACTAGCAGATATGCAGTGTAGGTAAGTACAAAAGGATGTAGACTCTCTTTTCAGTCCATACTAATTCCTTCCTTTATTCATGTGTTTCATGAGCAGATCTGGCAGTTAAATGTCAGAATGCATTTCGGGTGGTAAAAATGAACAAAAATTGGAAGTATGTTGGAAGATTTAGCTGTTCCTGTCAATCCCCTTTCTATGGATTCACCTCTATAGAGACCGTGTCTATTCAAAAAAAAAAGTAATACAAAATAGTGATCTTTGTAATATTTGTAAAGCTCCATAAGTATACACAAAAACTGCCTCTTCTATATCACTGTAGCACTTAAGATCAACAAAACTTTTCCTAGGCTTATAGCCAAACTTCTTGACAGTATTTTAAAATGCTATCAAGAAGCTGAGATTTCTGCTATGTTTATTTCTTAGTTTTATAGCTATTTTCCACATCATGCATGTTAACTTTGTTTTCCATGATAGTAGCTGGTGCTTTTACATGTGAAGCAGAAAGCTTAATCTGTTGATAATTTGATTTAGAATCTATAGGACAATTAGTAATCCTCCTTATGAGCTCCTGAAAACAGAGGACCTGTCCAGCAGTCTTCCGTCTTTGCAAGACATCCAGACTGCATACACAAGATTTAAACAGCTCTTTTTGATAGGTAAGTCTAACTTTAATGTATTACTTTAGTCTCTAATTGAGAGGCAAAACAATGCTGAGCTTTCTCATGAATGCAGCCCTCAACATTATTGATGTTCTCTTTTCATTTGCAGTTAAAAGCAGCCTTCTAAACATGTAACTGAAGGCTGTAGTCATTACTGGTGTGTTAATGAAGTGTTGTAGTTTTCAATCTTAATATAACTTGCTAAACTGTCACAGTATTAAAAAATGACTTTTGAAGAGTTAGAGCAATTACTGGAGCTGCAATGCGAGTTGTACATGAGCTGGTTTTGAACCATCATGTGAGGTTTTTCAGTCTAGCTTGGGTCATTTAAATTGAATATTAAGTGTTTAAAATTGTAAGCCTTTAGGCTATGTCAAGAGTTAAGACTGCTAATTGATTTCTTTTTTTTGCCTTAACTCCTGTTATGAACTAGTCATGCCTCAAAACATCTGAGGTGTGAACTTGCTTCTGCTGTCATTCATTGCAGAACTAACAAGTACTGTAAATAATGAGGCCCCTTGAAAGGAATAAAAATGAACCATGTCCAATTGTAACCTAGGTTTTCAAGTTCTGTTTTTAACACTTTACCTATTTTGTTGTCATGAAAGTGCTTTGGCCTTACCTCTGGGAAGAAAATGTTCCAACTGCATATGTACAGTGACCTATCTTGGAAAGTGAGTCCTTTGCAATATAAAATGGGGGCAAATGTTATGGTTCCCTGGCTTGTGGCCTACTGGCCACAGTTCACTCAAGGCTGCTCATGCTGGACATCATAGATCATTAGTGAGGAATTAACTTTTTTTACTGGAAGCTGATAGTATGTCTAACTTTGCCTGATAGATGTCCTCTGAATGTGGTAGTAAGCTACAGAACATGAGATTTGGGTGTAGGGAGCAATTCTAAAAATTGAGTGAGAAGAACATGAATTGAGGAGCTTACTGTGCAAAAGGCCTTTTAAAGGTCAGACAGAATTTGAGGACTAATTGAGAAAGATTGGAGAAGACTATATCTAATCTGAAAGAATGGCTAGGAGCTTTGAAGATGCACTCTAATGCTTAAGCTCAGGAGACAGCTGCTTTCTATGGTCAAGGTGAAGCGAATTGGAGAGAAAAAAGCATTTTAGGGATAAACTAAGTGAGGAGGGAATAAGAGGAGGTAGAAAAGTTACACACACAATGCAGATACATGTCTGCACTTAAGGATCATAGGTGAAAGCTGTAGAAACCAGACAGAAATGACCATGTGCTGGGAGTAAATATGAGGTGCATATGGGGAGAGGGGCGATTACTCAAACTGTTCTGTTGTAGCAGGATTGCCAGGTACCTTGATCTGCCAGCCAAGGTGGCTTATGCAGGACAAGTGAGCTAGTCTGGTTTTAATGGACCTTGTCAACCTATCAAAGCCTTCTAGTTTCTGAATACTGACTTTAATAGAAATGACAAACTGAACTTCACCAGTTAAGAATTTCACTAGGTACGGGGATTTTTGTAAGTGTAGCAACTTAGAGCTGCCTCAACTTAGAGGTATCTCATTGGCTACTTTCTCTCGATTCCTTTTTTGATACCTTTTTTCTCCTTTCTCTACAGCTGATGAAAGGTTGTCTAAAACTTTTTTCGAGATAGTCTTACACCATATAAATGTATCTAGCCCTCTTTTAAAACCCACTCATGTCTGTCTCCAATGGCAATAACTTTCAAAATCCAGTCTCCTTCGATTGGGCTCTGTACAGAGCTATGCTTTAAAGTTGATATTAGTAGCTTCAAAGCTCTTCATATTTGAAGACTAATACAACAGATGGCAGAAAATAACAATTCAGCACTGTGTCTATGTAAACAAGTCAAACTTGTTTGTGTGTGTGTTTTTTTTTTTTTAGATAACAGTACAGACTTTTGGGCGACTGATGTGAAATGGTTTTCATTGCTGGAGAGCACAAACTGGCTGGAGATCATCAGGTTTGCTGCATATAATTATCTGTCCTTGAAATTGCTAAATGAACTTAGAGTGGATTTTGTAGTTATTTTCTTGAAATACAAAGGTATACTTCGCTATCAGTGAGAAAAAAATGAGATAGACTTATCTGGTTTATATCTCTTACTTCCATACCTTTAGCCTGTATTTTTACAGCCAAAATAGTATTAAGCTTCCCACACTAAAAGATGTGAGAAGCAGTAGATGACTCTGTTTAAAGCTCTTCCAGCAAAACTTTTAGATCCTGTAATTTCACTCCTGTTCTTAGTCACCTTCTTTCCAAACTGAAGATCCTATTTGTTTCTTGCATGAAACCTATTTCATGTCTCTGACTAGCCTTGCCATTCTTCTCTGTACTCCTGTAATTATCCTTTAGGGCGGGATGAACGGCAGTACTCAAGATGTTAGCCCACCACAGATTTATAAAATGACAGTTGTTCTCAGTTTTGTCCCCTTCCTCTACTGATTGTTCCTCAAGTTCTTTTTTCTTCTCTCAGCAGTGCACAGTGAGTAAGTCTTGGCATGGTATTGGCTAACTTAAGGCTTGTTTTAGTGAAATATTGAAGTGTTCTTGTCTTCAGTTTCTTTGTACTAGCTGAATCTGCCAGTTTATTTGATCAGCGTGCTGTTGGAAAGAGCCCCTTCAGTCTTCTGCAGTCAGCTTTAGTCCTTTCTCTTCTGAATAACTATCAACACATACTGCCAAGTTGTTATTCAGTCCTTATTGTAGAGTTTACAAATGTGCTGAAAGAGAAGTTCTAGTGAAGTTTGCATGTTGAGGAAAGCAGTGACATAACTACAATTATAAAAAATTAAAAGTAAATATGAGCCTAACTTCTTGTCTTTGCTTTGTTTTGAGACTGGTCATTTCCATACTTGAATGCAGTTTCTTCCTGAGTTGGCCTATTCTTGACTCTTGCAGTCAGCAGAAATGCCTCTTTGGCTAGTCCAGATGCTACAGCAAAAAAGTCTGACAACTCCACACTTATGAAACAAGCTGTCAACTTATTTTTAGTGACCTTAGCAGCAGCAAAAATCCTAGTTTGTATGCAAGGTTTTGCTGAAAATACCAACTTTATAAAGAGTTTGGAGCAGAAACCAACTGCCTTGTTACATGTAACTGCCACTTGCATGTGGGTTTGTGATCTTTAATCATGCTTGGTCATCTTTGTGTGAGCATCTTTGGAATAAATTTGTCTCTGTTTACAACATCTGAATGTTAATTCTTCACTCTGCCCCTCAAAAAAGCATTGTAGGAGAGATGCTATACAGGAGATAATATGCAGTAGTGTTCACTTTCCCAGGATTGAGATCTGGACATGAGCAATGGTAACAGTTTGTGGTCCCTGATGCTAGTCCAGAATAAATGACTGCATTATGATTGTACGGAGATGAGAACTGGAGATGAAATGTTGATTGCCAAATAAAGGCACCTTTTTAAAGTTAGTTCTCAAAACCAAACATCATCTTGTTTACACAAGGTGACCATGTTTTTTTATAGTCATTTTGATAGACTAGGCAGACTTTCAATAGTATGAAGTTTCCACTTTCTTTTAGGGAAAAACAGTGAGGAAAAACTTAATTGTAAAAACACTATTAAAATGTCTGCTTATTTTTAACTATACCCCAATAGGCGATTCTTGAAAAAAGCAATTGAAGTTGCTGAATGTCTGGAAAGACAACATTCAAATGTTCTCCTTATAGGTAAGAATTTCATGAATATATCCTGTATTTTTGTTTTAATTCTTTTTATGTGCTAAATGTAGCTTAAGCTGTCAGTTTAATGGTAAAATTTATAAGCATCAGTCCTTCAAGTACTTAGTCTCATACAGTTGTGGACTTGTTCTCTCCAGATAACTAAGTGTAGTCCCATACTAAATGTGTTGTGAATGTGAAAGCTGCTGATGAATTTGCATGTGAATCGTGTTACCTCTTATGCATTTCTGTCTCCTCAAATATTTCATTAATGATTTTCTAGATCTTTTGCTGTACTTAAAATTAAAAAAAAAGTATATGAGAAGGTTTTAATTTTGGTTCTAGAGAAACTGAATAGTACATAGTACCTGTATTAAAATTACATGCAAGGGATGCTCTTCTGTACACATTGAACAGTTTGTTCTGAACTGGGGACAGTAATCAAATAGAGATAAAAAGTCAGCATCAACCTTAAACCAGGTTTCTGATTTAGGCTTCCCACATGAATACATACTGCCATTTGAGAAATGGTGTGGGGAAAAGATGCTTCCCAGGAGATATCTGAAGGGTGGAGAGAGCCTGTTGCATGAGGAGGCAGTTTCAGTGCTGCCACATGTCTCTTGTGCGTGTTTTAAGATGCTTTAGGTCCCAGTTGCATCTTGTGGAGAGGCATGTGCAGGACAAGAAGGGTAGGGGTGCATTGTTGACCTGGTAGCATCGGGCACAAGGAGTAGTATGTGCATTTGAGGAGAATAAAGGGAGTAGGAGTCAAAGGTATAGCAGTTAAGTACTGGCTTTTGTGTTTATTTGTATTATTATTGCTATGTTTCATTTAAATTGTTGTTGACTATATCCTGGTAAGTGTGCAAAACTTTCAGATTTTACAAGAGCAGGTATCAGAAACATTTCCCTCTGGTATAACAATTTGAAGAAATTACAAGTACAATTTTGTTCAGTTAGCCAAAGCCAGCAATGCTTTTATGTCATTCATAAAACTTTGGGACAGGGAAACGATGTTGCTTTTTCTTCTTTCTCCTCGTCCACAGAAGAGAGTGCTACTGATCTGTGCTGTGTTATCTCCAGTCTGGTTCAAGTAATGATGGACTCATACAGCAGAACAAAGTCTGGATTTCAGAGCCTTATTCAAAAGGAGTGGGTAACTGGAGGACATAGCTTTTTGGATCGTTGCAACCACTTGCATAAAAATGACAAAGAGGAGGTATCATTTCTTTAGTTTCCTTGTATGCTATTTAAAAGTTTACTAAGCATAAAGAGGGGCTTGGATGTCAGTCTACAAAAATCTAATTTTCCTGAGGATCTATCTTGTTTCATGGGTTGATGTTTTGAACAATATCGCTATTTTTGTTGTTTAGAGTTCAACCGTGTCTTGGTAATTAAAAAACAATAATAAGAATTCCCATTCACTCTTTAGGGGTATTTGAAAGACTTCTCATATTCTTTGAAATTTTATTAAACTGTAACAACTAAGGCCACAAGAATGTTCAATCCACTTGTATCTAGAGTTTAGTTTTATGTGATTTTGCAGAGCCTGTGCAGTCTTATGTATACTTTTTTCAGGAATAAAACAGATCATTGTACAGAATAAATGTCATAGCTGCCAAGTGATTGTAAAGGTTTTTGATCAGAACAAATCTAGCCTGTTTCACTAACTTCAAAAGACTGCAGACTTGCTATTTCATTAGGTGCTAGTATGTGCTAGTTAGTATGTGCCAGGATAGAAAATGTTTATCTTTTTGTCAATAGTGGTGTTCAACAACAAATATGTATATTGCCAAGGGATAGCTCAGTCTCTTTCAAGAGTTCAGGTAAAGTTATATGCAGCAAATTCTGTATGTGTAGTTCCCTAGAACTTTGAGATTTGAATGTGGATATACTGAATATTGTTGGTACCTGGCTTGCACAATAGGGTACTTTCCTGGTAATTGAATCAGTGTTTTCTTTCTTTAGGCTCCTGTTTTTCTGCTCTTGTTAAATTGTGTCTGGCAGTTGGTTCAACAATATCCGCCAGCGTTTGAGTTCACAGAAACTTACTTAACAGTCTTGTCGGACAGCCTTTATGTACCTATTTTTAGCACTTTCTTCTTCAACTCACAGCATCAGAAAGACACTAATACGGTAAGGGTTTGTTATTTTGGGGTGCAGTGTGTTGGAGAGCAGCTTTGACCAAGGATTAAGGGATGCCTAAACTCACTAGCCATACATGCAAGTTGATGTCTTCAAGGTGAAGGCAAGTAATTTTAATATAAGGAGTCAATTTTAGGCTTTTCCTGTCAGTATGTGATACAGGAAATCAAATTATTTGCTTCATCCCTTAAAAAGGGAAAAGTTAGGAATGTCTTAGCTCAGGTGTGTGGCTGTAGACTCATGTGTCTTTCATTTGGATGAAAATGACATCTTGCTGTCCTGCTTTATTTTTCAACAGCCTTGTGTTTTACACTCATTCTACTTCAAAAGCAGCATTTCTTGAATGTTGGTTCCTGTGTATCTCTAGACTAAAGAGCTGGAAATAGTGAAATTATTCTCTGAAAAGCTTTACAAAGCCTAAAAAAGGCAAAGATTGCTGTCTTTTAACTAAGGTATGGTGCTGATTTTGAAATTAAAGCAGCTATGCAGTGCTGAGCAGTTCAGGGACTTTGGAGAGGCTTCTTGCCGTACAACCCTTAAGCTTGCTTTCCTGTGCTCTCACTGCCCCAACACTAAAGAATCTGTGTCTGTCCATTTACCCATTTTTTAAAACGTCTTGTTTTTCTCAATACAACACCCCATTTTTACAATGTGATCTAGGTAACAGGGAATATCATCTAAATAGAAGTGAATAGGCATGAGGGCTAATTGTGCTGTCCAGCTATTGCAACAATACTTTTGATATCAGTGCACTCAGCTCTGTAGATTCTTCTATGGAGAAATGGTTTCCTTAATTTCACCTTGACTTGGTCAGAATTCATTTCTAGCAGTCTAGCAGTCTCAGTGGTGCCCTGTTTGTTTTGGCAGACTGGTGAAAGCCTCAAGACACAAAGTGGTCCTTTCAGATTTCTTACTGTGTGGGATTGGTCTGTGCAGTTTGAGCCCAAGGCCCAGGCTTTGCTGAGCAACCCTCTTTACACAGAGAAGCCAAAACCTGATAAAAGTCAACGGAAAACTACCCGATTCAAAGTAAGTTATTTGCTTGACTTTTTTCATCATAAAAACATCTTGCAGAGTTAGTTATACTACTATAAGTATGATATATAATCATACTTACAGTAGAATTATTGGCTCCAGATTTTATTTGACAGAATGTATGTACATCTTGCTCTCCTGGTTTTTTAAGAATGCAACTTGCACCAATCTCAAGTCAAAATCACTGGTTTAGTTATGCATGAGTGTAGTTTTTTTCTTAATACTTCTGTGCCAGCGTAGTGATAATCTCCATATGGGACTTGGAGCTGGTGTGTTGTGGCAACTCACCTGAAAGTGACTCATTTTGTTGAACCAAATGCCTGATGGGAAGACATAGCAGGCTTAACTGGTGTCTGAAATTTATCTTGATAAGTGTAGTGGCATCCAGGATAGAGATGATGATAGATGGACCATTTCAATACAGAAAAGTAGCACGAATTCAGTACCAAAAGCTTGTTTGGAGAATCTTTCCTCCACTGTAATCTCCTTGCAATAAGGAATAAAATATGTTCTGTAGAAAGCATTCTCAGCTGAAACTGCCAGCACAGTCTACAACATTAAATGTAGATCCTGTATGTGGTGGAAAGCAATGAGAAACTCTTGAATTAAGAACTTCTAAATCCAGTGCTATTTATTTCTTGTGTGGCTAGCTTAGATTCTTTAATGCAATATATTTTTTAAAAATGCCCCAATGTATGCAAATCTTTTCTTTTTTTCAAAGAAAATGTCTTTTTCAGTGTTACTACTTTCCTGTAGCTGCATTGCAAGGAGGGTATCTTGAAACAGTATACAGTGTGAAATGTTTGTATTAAACATTGAAGAGTAAAAGTTTTAGACCATTTAGCAAAAAGGTAGTTGTGTCTAAGTGAGATTTTTGTCTGTAAGTACTCTGTCAATGCAAGGTTGCCTCCCACTTGGTGTTGTTTAAAGTTCTATCAATATTTTGGTATATTTATTTCTTTTTCTCCCTCCCTTCCAAAGCATCAACGGCAGTTTTCTTTGCCATTGACACAAACAAAGTCGTCTCCAAAGAGAGGATTTTTTAGGGAGGAAACGGATCATTTAATTAAAAACCTTCTGGGTAAAAGAATTGGCAAGTTCATCATAAATTCTTCAGATGAACCTCATAATAGCTTCAGAGAGTTTTACGATAGCTGGCACAGTAAACCTGTTGACTATCATGGTCTTCTGTTACCTTCCATTGATGGGCCAGAAATCAAAGTCTGGGCGCAACGATATTTACGATGGATTCCTGAAGCCCAGCTTCCTGGTGGTGGTACAATAGCCACAGCTGCCAAGATTTTGGACTTGATGGAGGAAGTACAGAGCTTGCAAGTGAAAATGGATGAAGAACACAGCCAAGCTATTTCTCAAGATGTGCAGTCTGTCCCAGTGCTGAGAAGTTCTGCTCGTTTGTCATCCTTGTTTCCATTTGCTTTACTTCAGAGACAGTCTATTAAACCAGCTTTACCCACTAGCACTTGGAAAGATTTGGAAGATGAAGATGACTTGGTCAAGAGGGATGATGAATTTGTTGACCTAAGTGGTGATATGTCATAAATTGTATATAAATTAAAGTATGATTTATGTACCTAAGGTCTGTGTTTTTAAATGTCTTGCTATATTCTAACATTAAGGAGCTCAAGCATCTGTAGCTTCAGTCAGTCTGGGGTTTTAAAACAAAAACAAACAAACAAAAAAAAAGCTTAGTTGGGGGGGAAAAGTGGCCATTATTAACTGAGCATATTTTGAACTTCCATTTCACACGAGTGTTGCAAAAAAACCACATTTTTAGCCTAGGTCTAATAAAAACAAGTCTATGATAGAGCAGCCACTGGGGGAAAAAAAGTAGTAAAGATGGCATACGAAGACATACAGCAGCAATCATGAGGAATCTGTTGGAAGTCCCTGTCACAGAGTTGTTAATACATCTGCTTTTTCCCTTTCTCCATGTGAAATAAACAGGGAAGGTGGTAACTAAATATAAAAATTACTCACAAATACCCAGCTGAGAAATCAACCTGCTGTCACCATAGTACTCTGGTCTACTACAGTGTGAACTGAAGGCAGGTGCTTGTCAGCCTTGTGATCACCTCTGGCTTGTGGAGCTTCCCCTCAGGTAGTATTTTCATGGCAGCTGCCTCTCCTCAGCCTCTGCATGCACTTATCATAAGGATATCGTAAGGATGCAAGGGCTTAGCTATGTGTCGAGTCTTACTGTGGGGCTCTTGTGCTATACTCTGCTGCTGCTTTGGTATACTAAGTTCCCACTGTCCTCTGTTGATTGTAGGAAGTGGCCTGAGACTCTTAATTTGTCAGTACTTCATTTTCCTCTTAATGCAGCGAGAGGTTTCATTCCAGACTCCCAGTTTATACCAGTTGCCTTTGAGTTTTTCTGTAGCTTGCACTGAGACACTCCACACAGAATGAAAACAATTTTGTAATCCTGCAGGGAAGCTGGATTTGCAGGCTCTTGCTACTTGTCATAAATCGGTGGTATAGTTCATGAATGTGGCTTTCATGATCGCTTGCATCCTGTTGCTGGATGTTACAGCAGTACCTCAGTGAAGAAAAAAAGCCATAAAGAAATTCCTGTCAACTTTCTGATCTACTGTGCGTGTTTATGTAAAAATATTTTTGCTGCAAATATTTGCCCTTTTTAAAGTTGAGTTTTTTTTCTGTTGAATCTATTTTGAATGTGTAAATTCTGCAGTATCCCAAGAATGGATACAAGTCATAAAAGAGTTACTTTGAAAGGGTAGAAATTGAATGTTTTCTCTGTACTCTAGTACAAATTTAAAGATCCAAGCTTGAAGACTTAGGTGATGGAGAAACTGTCACTTAAATTTGATTAGCTCAACATGATCAGATATATTAAATTAGGTTACTGATCAGTCACTTCACACTGAATTATAGTTAATATGTATAGCAAAAAATTATCTGCAGCCCTTTAAAAATAAATATTAATCTCTTAAATGTATATGTATAAAGGAGGGGGGAGCTTGATGCAACTTGATGCCAACTGAAGCTGCTCCACTCCTGCCTTAAGTCTTAGTAGTAAAAGGACAATATTTAAGCTCAGAGCATTTTATTTAATTAAATAAAAGTCTAGTACTTAACATTTACTTGCATGATCCATGTTGTCTTAAAACTAGCACTTGCTGGAAGGGGCTGTCCTGCATTTGTCCTTCAGACTTTATTGCTATAACTCAAGTGACTCATGCTGTAATACTTGGCATGTGATCTGAGTAATGCGTTATGGGGAAGAAATACCTATCATCAAGGTTTTGTGTGTTGTTGTTTTTTTTTTTTTAAGCACTGCTATTGGAGAAAAAGAATGCTAATGGATTTTTCTATACTTTTGATCAAACTATTGTAATGTTTCTGTCATGAAGATAATGTATTTATATTAAAGGAGAGATGTTGGACATCTTATTTGTACATAAGTTATCAAAGTTTATATGGAAGAGACATATATGTGGAATTGGGAACACTTCTAATGTAGAGTAAATGCCATTATTATGAGTTTTCTGCACTATGGGATTGGAAATGTACTTAATATTTTTACTCCAGACTTCTGTTTATACCTCCAAGTTTTTACACTGAATGCAAGCTAGAAGCTTTTCAGGTCTTAAAAAAAAAAATGCTGTTATTTCTCTAGTGAGCTGTTTGGAGACTTTCAATAAAATATACTTTGACATATTGGTCGTGGACTAAGAATGTATGTTTAAGCTCTCTTTGCAAAGCACTGTTCTGTATCGGTGTGAACTCGACAGGCTGCTCTGACAAGGGGGATTCGAGTTCTCCAGAGGATATTTAAAGACTCCTTGTGGGAGTCTGGTGCAGAAGTCTGGGTTGGTTGTGCTAGTGAAGAGATGCTGTCAATGCAGGAGCCCGCAAAGTCAGTAACATGTAACAGGGTGGCTGTGGGAAGCTGCTCGCTCTTCAAGTGGTCTAAAGGTGCCTCCTAAATGTCGCTTTGGGGAGGGTTTATTAAACAGGGTCAGTTTCAATCTTGGCAATTATCTGTCTCATGTGGCTCCTCTATTTCAGGAGAAGGTGTGTATTCTTCCTATATTAAACTATGCAACTTCTTGAAATTATTTGCTGCACCTGAATATTTCTCAAAACTATAGAGCATGCACTCTGGAGGTGGGCCCAAGTCATGGAGTATGAGGGGATACTCCATCTTGTTGCAGGTAAACCGCAGCCTTCTATCTAAAAACAGCATTAGTGCAATCACACGTTCAAGGACTACATGAAGGCATGATTTTTCGGAGGGGCAGTGCAAGATGAGGCTCGGGACGCAGCCGCTCCTGGCGCCGGGCAGGGCAGCGCCGCGGTCACCTCGGGTGGCGAGGAAGGGCTGCGCCGCGGGGGCCGCACCCCTGCTGCCCGAGCGGCGCCCGAACTTTGACTCCTCGACTTAGGTTCAGGCAGCGTTCGCTCTAGCAACACCTCTGCGCTCTGTGAAGGCGGCTCCAGCCACCTTGACCTCCCAATCACTTACTCTCTTTAAAGCTTTTCTCTGTTCATGCTCAGAATAAAGCTCTTCTCAGCGGCAGCAGGCGACCTTCAGCTGTCTTGCTGTGTGTTACTTCTCTTGTCAGAAGAGATTCCCCGTTCTAGTGTTTAGCAGGAAACTTCACATGCAGTACCAACTGCCTTGTATTCACTTCAGAAGAGCTAAGTTTTATATAAATCTCAATCTAGAAAATTTTCTGGGCTAGTGAAGAGGTGGATAAGGAAACTCCACATCTACACAACTGTATGATGTTCTAGGATTAACTCAGCAATGGGAGGGAGGCAAAACCCATAGTCCTTCACATGGTTTCAAATTCCTTACCTTGTTCTTGACTCAGATGTTTGGATTGTTTTTGGGTTTGGGTTCCCTTTGGGGCTGAGGTATTTTCAGCAAACCCTGATGAGATGCAGTCCTCCTCTGTGAGTGTTCACAGAAATGCAGAACTTTTCCCCTCCTGGGTGAGCAGAATCACTTTAGGAAAGGAGTGAATTTGGAATATGGCAATGGCTGCTGTTTGAGCTGGAGAAACAAATTGTGGAGGGTTTGTACAAAATGAACACAGCGGGACTAAAAATGGGGTAGTCCAGGCTGCATTAAGAGACTGAAGTGGAGATGACAAATAGCTCTAAGGCCCAAGTTGGGGGACTTAAGAGCTCGTGAGGGCTTGCGAGGTGGCTCTGACTTCTGAGAACTCCAGCGCTGTTAGGAGCCTGGAAAGGGATGAACTGATGACTGCAAACTTTTTGGCAAGTGTTTCCCCAGGCAGCTTATGCTTGATGCTGCCATGTTTTGGACTACAATGGAGCACTGGCCGCGTGGAAACCCAGCAGAATGGTGAAGGCTGCTGCTAGATTGCAATGTTATTTCACAACCACTAGCTATGTCACCAACTGGTAGATTTAGTTCATCAGTTTATGCCTTGCAACAATTTAGTAAAATGAATGAAGTATTTCCCTTTTGTGTTGCCTGGCTGCTTATGGCAGGTAGGTATTTCCTTTATTCAGGAAATCTCTTTGTTAAATCATTTTATGGACTATACAGAACTATGAAGACTGTATTTCCTACAGTTTTTCCTCTTGTGGACATGTCTCAATTCCTGGCATATCTATCCATCTGATGTTTTCCACACATGCTCATACCGAAACACCTTCCGTCCTCCCTCTCTGTTCTCAAGCTATTTGTTGCATTAGTACTTAATAGTTTTGTCACTGTTCCTGGACAAGCCAAACTTAGTATCCCTGGTCCCGAGGAGTGAAATAAATAGATGTGGCTTGGCCTGGTCATATATTTTCCAGGTGGTTTATTGGAATTTAATAACCTTTGGAGTTTGTTTCTGTCAAATACAGTCAACATTAGCTATTGGTTTCCAGAGTTCTGGTGCAGGTGGGTGGAGAGGAAACTGATTAGCTAAACCATGTGGCTGTGAAGGAAATAAGGGGAAGGAAAGGAAACGAAGACAGTTGTATTTTTAACTCAGTCAGGATTCAAGTCTACAGTTTTCAAGAAAAAGCAATGTAACTGGAAGATAGGAATATCAGGTCTTTTGGAGTCCGATCGGCTGTTCTGTTTTCTCTTAATGCAACTTCTTTTTTTTTTATTAATGGCTATTTTGTGTTCTGAAATATACTTACTATTTTATTTCTGTGCTGTAGGAGCCAATCATCAGGCCTGGGCATGTTTGAGTTTCGTCGAAATCAACTGGCATTTTTATGACTTCTGAAAGGTTGCTTTAATCCTCAGTGTTAATCTATTCACATTCTGAAGGAAAAAAAGAAATTAACAATAGCTTACAGCTAAAATTAATGTAGAGTTTTGCTAATTATAAACATAAGTCTTGAAGTATCTCAAAAATATTACCAAGCCTGAAATGTCAGAGAGCCTTGTGGCCTAGCTATCTAGCTGACTTTGGAGCAAGCAGGATGCCTTTTCTTTCTGTTTCTTGGGCGTTCTTTTGAAGAATGTTTATTCACAAATGTGATGACAGAGAAGAACAGCTCATGCAGAGATTATAAATGCTCATTGCTTCATATTTTGAGGATGATGCAAGAAAAAAGCTTAACTTTCACTATGACCCCAATTCACAAATCAAAACAGGATGCTTCCCACCAAGCTCCTTAAGTCCTCTACACAAATGAATTCAGCTTATTTCTTAAAGGCCACTTCCTGCATTTTCCCAGTTTCTTCCACCTTCCACGGTGGATTCACTCTTAAGGAATCTTAAGAAATCTTTCTTCACCTGGTTTTCTAATGTTCTAAGTCTGGGGAAGACTGTTTTTATACCTGCTTTCTCATTTTTTCATCGTTCTTTCTGTTGCTACCTCAGGAGAATGCAGGAATACCTATAAGCCAGATAAGATATTCTGTAGATAACTATGCACTTAACAATTAATATCCAGCCTTTCTCAAGTACAAGGTCCCTCAACTTCCTCTTCCACCTGCTTTTGCTTTTTGCACCTGGTGTGGTACAACGGAGGACTGCAGCAAAGGATTACACTCCTTCCCCAGGTTCATGTCATGGAACCACCAGCTAATTTTATTGAAATTTTTGCTTTTGTGTCTTAGTTTTCTATCAAGCTTGTTCTAAATCACCCTCTGGCAGTGCAAGGGAAACAACTGGACCACATCATTGGAAGATGTTCCTATCAATAAGCAGCCCATGGTCATCATGTGCTCACTCCTGACTGCTGCACTGAAAAAAGAACAAAATCCTGGGAACGACCTTAAATTAGCCTGTTAACTGTTGAATAACATGCACAGCTTTAACTAAATATATCACACTTAAGAAAAAAAAAATAGAACTAGCTTTGGCTTCAGGTCGCCTGTAAAGGCCTTACAAGATGATTAAAGAATAGTTGTATTGGATCTGACCTGTTTGTTATAGTAAGAAGATAAGGTCAGCAAAAACAGCTCAGAGATACATGGCCATGGAATGTATTTTGATGCTTTCCAGTCCCATTGTTCCTCTGGCCGTAGTTTGGATGGTGAGAGTTTTGTAAACACCATCGTGCTGCCTGGGCCGTGATAGCAGTGTGCCACCTGCAAAGCAAACACTGCGGCGTTTTAACTTGTCATCTGTAAGCAATTACTGCTCAGAAAGTAAATTTGTATTCCTGATGCATTCTTCCTTTTCTCTTCTAGGCTTCAGCCATACACACCTAAGCTGCTCGGTTACTCATTTTATCCCTCTCCTACTTACTTTTGCTTTGCTTTAATACGGGGTGGTGGGTTTTGTCTGCATGCAACCCATTACCTGTCTCAGGTGTAGGATGAGTTCTCTATTCTGATGATATCCACCTAATGCTCTTCTGAAGGCAGTAGCCCTTTTTGTGATTCAAATTGCAGCTGAGTAGATACCTGGCAAGATGTTGATAAAAAAAGGCTAGTAACCAAAATGAAATGCATTAATAGAGAAACCATTACGTAATGTCTTGGTATTAAGTAGAGGCTTGTGAATATGCAAAGCCTCTAGAGTTCTGCAGGTAACAGTGTGTGCTGGAAATAGCTGAAAGGTGATTATCCAGACCCAGACTCACTTAGGCAGCAGAAAATGATGGAGCATAAGCATTGCTTCATAATTTCTGTATCTTATTAAAGTAACAACAGCTTTAGTGGTGCTGGCTGTTGACATTAATTTTCTTTGTAAACTTTCTAGATGACCTTCCTCTTCTTGATCTTGTTTTTTTCCTTCAGCACTCAATATTCAGTGTGCTGCATACCAAATCTACCCTCAGAAGGCAAGTGTCTTTCCAAGTGAAATATGCACCCATGGGGAAAAGCTGACTTATATCTTCATATTTATCAGAATAGTATTCATATGGCTCTATGCCCCTCTCAAAATAGTTATATTTTTCCTTTGGAAGAGTTACTTTCAGTTAGCTAAATCATTTCCAATATGCTGAACTGGAGTTTAAAAGGTGAATTTAATCACAAGACTCAAAATGAATTCTTTAGTACACTTGAGCTTTTTTTTTTTTTTTTTTTTTTTTAAAGAAAGTGAAGAACAATGATTCTTGAAGGATATATGGGGGAAAGAAAACAAATAGTTGTGTCATTTAACACCATTTCTTCAGTTGTGTGAGTCTGCAGAAAGTTTTTGGTTGGTGGGATTTTTAATCTGTAGTGAAATCCTTTTAGATATGGCTGAAATATCAAGGTATGGAAAATCTATTTCATGCATCTATCCTAGTTTTTGTTAAATTCATTTAACTACTTCGGCTCTGCAGAGAAGGACCTGGGTGTCATGGTGGACGACAGATTGACCATGAGGCAGCAGTGTGCCCTCGTGGCGAAGAAGGCCAATGGGGTCCTGGGGTGCATCAGGAGGAGCGTCTCCAGCAGGTCGAGGGAGGGGATCCTGCCCCTCTACTCAGCCCTGGTGAGGCCACATCTGGAGCACTGTGTCCAGTTCTGGGCCCCCAGTACAAGAGGGATGTGGAGCTGCTGGAGAGAGCCCAGCGCAGGGCCAGGAGGATGATCAGGGGCCTGGAACATCTGCCCTGTGAGGAGAGGCTGAGGGAGCTGGGCCTGTTCAGCCTGGAGAAGAGAAGGCTGAGAGGGGACCTGATCAGTGTCTATAAGTACCTCAAGGGAGGCAGTGAGGAGGATGGGACCAGCCTCTTTTTACAGAGTCACAAAAGGATTAAGGTTGGAAGGGATCTCCAGAGATCATCTAGTCCAACCCACCCTGCTCCAGCAGGGACACTTAGAGCACATGGCACAGGGTGGCATCCAGGCGGGTCTTGAAGATCTCCAGAGAAGGAGACTCCACAGCCTCTCTGGGCAGCCTGTTCCAGTGCTCTGTCACCCTCACAGTAAAGAAGTTCTTCCTCATATGAAGGTGGAACCTCCTATATTTCAATTTATACCTTATGTTCAACTTACACCTATGCTTCAACTTAGTTTTCAGTGGTGGCCACTAATAGGACAAGAGGAAACAGCCACAAACTGAAGCATCAAAACTTCCACAGGAACTTAAGGAAAAATTTATTTTCAGTGAGGTTGACAGAGCGCTGGAACAGGCTGCCCAGAGAGGTTGTGGACTCTCCACCTCTGAAGATCTTCAAAATGCGCTTAGATGCCACCCTGTGCCATATGCTCTAGGTGACTCTGCGTGTGCAGGGCGGTCAGACTAGATAATCTCTAGAGGTCCCTTCCATCCTTAACGATTCTATGATACTATTCTTTTGCCAATAGGTGCCACGCAGAGAGCTGCACTTGCTGGAAATCACAGTCAGTTGAAATACTCCCCTGCTTCAGACTTCCAAAGTCTCCTGACGTTCTACATGAGACTCCTGTAAGAAGGTGAGAGACCTCCATTAATGAGCGAGTAACCTCTGCTTGGTTGCCAACAAATCCTCCGTGCTGAGCTACAGGAGCCCAAGCAGCCTCCTCACATTAGAGCAAGTAGCAGCTGTGTAACGAGACACCAGCAGCTTTGGTCTGGCAATTAGACCAGAGTTTGAACAGTACTAGATATACAAAATTTATTGTTCTCTGGAGAACTAGTAGCAGAAACCTTGAAAAAGCGCTTTTGGATCAGGGTGTTGGCTGAAAGAGCTGTGTTTAAAGAGATTGTCCTCAGTTGTTTGATTTATAGAGTGCTCCAAGAAGCAGGGCTGTATATTCTTCTAAAAAAAAACACACTGCATCAAAGATGCTTTATTCCTAACTGGAATAACCTACATGACTCTGAATTGGCCAATTGCCCAGGTCAAGAAAGATCCTTTCCTGCAGCAGAGGAACTGGCAAATGGAGTAGATTTAGGAATTCTGGTAGTTTTTTTTTTTTTTTTTTTTATCAACTGTGCTAAAGATGTATTAAGAAAGTTTACTTTGCAGTAATTTTATCTATGCATTTGTACAGTGTCAAACATAAGGAGAGATCACAATACTCCACCTTGCTAAGTAATCACCACTGAGATTATTTCACTTTCAAAATATTTGAAACAGACTTTTCCACTTTGATTGTTAGCTAATTTTCAAGTACCTTTATTAAACATAACAATTACATGTTTTGTGACTATTGCACACAATTAAGTGGTATTTTCAAATCTGAAAATGTTCACTGGGCTGCAGTATCCTCCAAATAAGACCTTGCAAATGGAAAACAGCTAGATAAAAATGCATTTTCTTACTTACCAGTTTTGCTTCTTCTGTATATTCTCTTCTGTATTTCCTGATGCCAATGATAAAAATAAGTCCTTGCTACCATCAGCACTCCAGACAAGGGAACGCCTTCATATAAGTCATTTGCGGAAGCTTTAATTTCAGTTGCAGTAATATAGATAAGAGCGAAGTGGCCTTGTCAGGCGCTAGAAATGTGCCAGAAAGCAGGAGGTTAAACACCTTGTCTTAATCTTATATTAACAATGACCAGTGAACACGTATTCAAACATGACGTTCATATCTGAGGCCAATTTGTAATCTGGGCTTGTGCAGATGTAAGTAGTGCTTGGTTTCTGATGCAGGATGTTTATGGCTGATGTGGAAGTGCCAAGTTGGTTCTCCAGTTTCAGGCAGAGTTTGGAAAACAGAGTCCATTTGATTTAAAGAAGAGGGAACTTCCAAAAGTTGCTTTAACAGAGTTGTTTTTCAGAGCCGGACCAGCCTTCCAGGATAAGGAGTGCTTTCTTTTCCTTGGCACAGTGCCTGGTCTTGCACTCCTACAGCAACGCTGGCCATGCAAGATCCCCTCTCTGCATTTAAGCTACTTCCTTGTAACCCTACTCCCAGGTGCATTTTGGGGCATAAAGCTGGTAAAAGCTAATGTCTTCTGCCTATATGCTTATTCTCCAGAAACATGAGAACTGCTTGCAGTGCTTCATAGTGCAGGAAATGAACAATAGATTATTTTTAGTTTTGGGAGGCTTCTAAGAATTTTTAATTTTTTTTTTCTCTGAATGACTTACTGTGTAGTAAGCAGCTGATAGATGTAATAATCATTGTTTTAACTCCTGGCAAGAAGAATTAGGGTAGTTTTCTTGCATAAGTAAATGTTAGTGAAAACATTTAGTAAGAAAAGCCTATACATGCCAAAGTAGGACACCTTGATACAGATGGCTGACTCATCAGTATGAGTTATTCTGTTTTAAATATGAAAAGCTCATATGTCACTTTTGTATCTTAGCAAGAACAACAGGGAATTTATTTTAGCTTACAAGTTTGCCTTCAAAACCAGACAGGGATCTGCATGAACTCTCCAGGTGGGTGAAAATGCTGTTACGCTGTGCAGCTTCCCTCTCCTCACTGCTGGCCAAGACCACGTCTGGACTTTCCCCTTACACTGCTAACTGCATCTTCGTTACTAGTCATCAGCTGAGCTTCTCCACACAGTTTTTGCTTAAAACTTCTCTCCTGATTTGTGAATGGCATTAATTCAGCTGTTGGTCCTTTTCTCTCCCTCATCCCCAAGAAAGTCACCAGAGTCCTGAAGGTCTAATCCTGCTTTAAGTGATGTATGAGCTCCAGACCAAGACTGGGAGGTAGATTTTCGAGAGGCCTGAAAGGTCCACTGCGTTTGACTGAACTGCAGCTGCGTCTGATGGTCACTTGCCACAACTTTGTACTAGCATGAGCTCAGAGGCAGACAGGTACAAATGTCCTGCCCTAAGGTTGTTTGACTAATAGTGTATGAATTCAAGAGAACAGGAAAGCCTCTTCTAACCTGTTCAAATATCACTTTTGAAACAGTTGAGTACTTTTCAAAATAAAACAAAACGCAAAAATGGCCATCAGTAAGACAGCAGTTAATGTAACTGAAGAAGAAACGTAAATATTCTTACATGCTGTCTCTCCTCTCCTTCTCAACAGTAAAAAGGTATTTGGGGGAGCTTTTCTCATGAGAGGGTTTCCAAGGCTGTTTCTTCTTAGGGGCACTGCCTCTCTGCTGTGCACATCTGGGTGTGCAGGGAGATGCAATAAGCTGCTGATTCACTCAAGAGTCAGCGAGACTTCCCCCTTCCCCATCTCAGGAAAGCCCCCTGGATCACGTATCTGTTTTCCCTGTAGGGCTTCCTTTACATCTGGAAGTGCAGTGCTACTGCCTGAAGTGCAGCATTCCCAACTCTCCTGCTGAGACCCCCATCTTTGAACCGATTTCCAGGTCACAGTTTGAGAGATGGGAATAATCAGTAAGCAAATGGAGGAAGCGTGTTTTGCATCAGTATTTTACTCCTAGATGACATGCATGTGTCAAAACAGGATGCCAAGGAAAAAGGCACATCACTCTTGTCCAACTTTTCCAGCTGTGTTTTCCATTTCTGATGTTGTTTTTAGCTCTTTTGGGTTTCAAGAATGAAGTCTCAAGTCCCCTCTTTTCTTTCCCAATCTAATTTTTAGGAAGAAAAACTACTAAAAGGCAGAAACATCTGAACAGGTGAGACACACAAGTTTCATTGTATCATTATTTTTTGCAGTGAGTTTTCAGATAATTCTTTGTTAGTCAGATTTTTGCTCTGATCTAATCCACCATGATTGCTACAAGCACTAAAATTAAAAAAAATGGAGACACTCCATAATCACGTTCCCTTCTATCTCATGATCAGATACCACTTATCTTCTTTACTTAGTCGCCTGCAGGTAGTTGCTCGTTTTGGGTGCTGTCCAAATACAGAGGAGGGGACTGTCATTAATGAACTCCTAACAATGCAGCCAGTATTCATTTTTTTCATAAAATTTATTTATTCAAGTGGACAGTGACATTCTTTGAATAACTGGCCAGTCTCAGGGACTAGGTATGCTTGATGTTCAAAATGGTCTTCAGCCTATATAGCACGTAGATAATGTCCTAGGTTGCCTTTGACCCAGCTATTCAAATACTTAGGAAACTAAGAAGAGATTACATTTAAATATGCCTTGTAGCAAAGAAACTGCAGTTTGAATAACAGTTCTCTACATTAAATGCATTAATAAATGATTACTTCAATGGTGAAGTGTTAGTAAGAAGCCAGACACATATAAATGCCTGAGCTATGAATGGCTGTCACAGGCTTGAACTGCTTGGATTGCAGGTATTATGGAAAGCATTACCATCTGTGCCAAGCTTCACAAGGATTCACAGATTCCTAATCAGAATCTCTCCTGCAGGAGTTCGCTGTGATGACAACCTCCTGGCGGCTTGGAGATGACTGCTGCCAAGTATTTCCATATTTTTCTTCCATTTCTCCTCTCCCAACTGCTCACCCACCTCAGCTGAGTTAATATTACCACTACTTCTTGCAATCTTATGCTTTTCTCCCTGCTCATCCCCATGTCTCTGTTTGCCTCACATTTACTATGCTCTAAAATTAACACTGATTATTTGATTCTCTTTGTGCTGGAATCACAGGAGTCACAGGGAAAGGAAGAAAGCACACCAAAAGCAAAGGGCATTTATCGTATATTCACTTGTAAATGAACCAAAGTTCTCTCTAATTAAGACCAAAAAGAAAAATCCCTATTGTACTAATCACTATTTATCCTGTGAATTACCACTCTGTGGAAACATTTTATTCTGTCTATCTGGATCTACTTTTTTTAATGAGTTGATGAGTATTTCTACACTTTACAAGGAAAAGATAGGGAAGAGTTTGTTACATTAACAACTGAAACAAAGATTTTTCAAAACTGAAGTTATATAAAGTTCATGACATTAAAAACATTTGAAAAGAAGCTGTCGAAATACCAGTGATGTGCAGTTTTGGCGGTGGTTTCACGACATGGAACTTCCACCTCATTTTACTAAACAAACATGGGTCAAGAAGGCTGCACATTTTTCCTAGTGATGCTGACTGAATTGACCCGCTATGCAGAAATGAAAACATCTTTGTAACAAACAGCACCGTAACTGTTTTTCCTTGTCCTCGTGACTTTAGTAAGGCACTTGTAATATTAGAGTTGCAAGTACAGATTCTTGCTATTGAATAGTATCACTCAGATGATAACTATACAGGGAGGAGAATGCTATTAAAATACAAAGATTACAGGAACTAGCAATCATCTGAACTCAGCAGGTGATGAGAAAATGAGGGGATCTGGAAATACTTGATATAAAAGGAAACCTTTTGAAATGAGCAAATGTGAATAGCACCTTTGCTTGTTTTTTGTTTTCCGAAAATGTCTGTCATTCTCTCTCTAAAAAAGAATTATTTTTGTATGTATAAAAATTAGAGGCTGCAGTGAAATTTCAGCTCAAAGACCCTTGAAGTTAAAAGAAAAAAATACAGAATTAGTGGCTGTAACTGTTTGTTTGTTTGTTTGTTTGTTTGTTTTAATGAGCTAGGGATTACCAGCTGGCACTGTGACATGGAAAGTAACTTGCAATTTCATATTATCCTGAACCAAACTAGGTCAAATATGGAATAACTCCTAGTACTTTTAAGAGGCCTAAAACATCATCCTTAAATCATCCCAAAGAAGAGACTTATGAGAAAATATGTATTACCAAATTTCGGGTTGGTAAAGTGGTAACAATGTTTAACTACTGGGCATTAAAAACTATGGAGGTAGCTCTTTGCTGTATGGACAGAAAGAGACATTTCATTGGGTCACTTCTACTTAGAAAGATTTGCTGCTAGTTTTGGAAACTTCAGTCCTAAAATAAGGACTAAGGGACTGAACAGACAGTAACGGATATATGTGGTAACTAGAACAACTGATGGGTAACACGGGTATGGCTGAAACCAAAAGAGATAAAAGGCTAGAGAATATTTTGTGAATTAGACACAATTTCAATAGTCAGGTGATAATTAATTTTAATTTCTCTTTGCTTATAATATCAAGGTCTACTCACTTCCCTTGCCAATAATCTCTTCTTTCTTCTTTCTGTCACATTCCATGACAGAAAGAGACCTCCTGGAAGAATTTTCATTTCCTATTCATGGCGATCACATTGATAATATTGGACAGAACAAATCTCAAGATATTTAGTTCCTTCAAGAGGATTTATATCATTAATGTCTACTCTAGCTCTTAAGCAGCACTGTTCTAACCAGGAAAATCAGGAAGTTTCATGACATGACTGTATGATCTTGAGGAATTCCTGTGTCACTTTGCTTTTGGCCACTGGTTTCTACATTTTGTATGACAGCTCAGTGCTCCTTAACTAATTATGCTATCCCTACTTGTGAGGCTGATCTGTTGAACTGATCACCAAAATAATACAGATTGAAAATACCATTTCTTTTGGACTATTACTTTTAACTGACATCCTCTCAGGGATATAGGCAACTGCTCCATCTGACACTTGTTTGTAGTGGCATATTTGGGAGTGGCAAATTCTTGCACTGAAGGGGAATGTGAAACACAGGTAGGAATGTAAACAAGCCTTACTGGTGAAACCGGTGGGTGGTGAAGTTGTTTTAGAGTTAGCAGCCTCTTTCTAGTTTCTGTTTCCTTCAGAAAACAGAAATTGTTTTCTTGCTATCAATTTCAAAACATCCCCAAGGAATTAATCTAATCATCCTTCCTGGGAGAAACCTGCCTAGCAGTGTTTTGTTAGGATTTTGTGGCAGTAGAACTACGATTTGCCCACTAAAACTCAAGTTTCAGAGAAAGGAAAATATATTAGGTTGAGACTTTTACACATCTAACCTTACTTAGAAATACCTGTGACATTCAAATTACAACATCTGTTAATAGCTGCTTTAAGGGTTAAATATACTCTTTTATCTGCAATCCCAATATACCTGAGTTTCCTTGTAGTCTGTTAAGTGCAGCAGTAACCTCTGCTTCCACTGCTAAGTAAACCCCAAGACGTGCAGCTAACACAAGCCGAGGGAAGAGTCTGAGATTCAAGTCTTCCATCTTTTCCCTTATTTTTCCAGTCACTGAGAATACCAGCAGTTAAAAATACTATCAACTTTTGAAGTTTACAGCATCTAGTGAAGACAATTTAGACTCATCAGCCAGTGTTACAGAAATTCTGCCAGATACTGGAGGCTTGAATCTAAATGAGGAGGTGTTACACGGTCCAGCAAATAGAGCAAATCCAGCAAAGACTTTCCATGGACTCCAGCCCTTCCTTATACATTATTGTGTCTTCATACAACACCTCAAAGACTTTGCCCATCACGCCCAGGCTGGATGGCATTGTAATTGTGATGGGTGAGGAAGGGAATTTAGCACCTAGTGTCCAGTGACAACTCAAATGACACAGAGGATGCAAAGCACCAGCCGCCGCTCAACCAAAGGGCAGAGGGGCTACAGCCTTCTAAGTTCCTCGTAAAGCCACCTATGACTCAAAAATATTTTTAAAAGACAACTTGACATGCAAAATAAATTTCACATAACAGGGATGTGACACAGTACATAGGGATTTCTTAGGTAGAGATTCAGTAAATTAGGTAGAGACTGATAAAACAGCAGCTCTCAGTAGTGTAGAAAGGATGAACATCAGTGAAACTTGATACCAGCGTGGTCTGCGCTCCTTTTGATGCTTTGTTGGCTCTGTCTGTCAGGGCTGCACTGATGTTTAAAAAAATAGTAATTGGCTCAAATTCAATTATAAGCATTCTTAATTTGATTCACACTGAGTTTATTAGTTTAGCTTAATGATAAAGAATCAGAATTGTAATTAGTAATGAAAAGTTGTACTAGTCTGAAGCGACACCATTAGTCACACTCAGGCAATTCTAAAAACTATCATACATTTTTGAATATAATTTAGTTGTATTTATGCATAGATTGTATAATTTTTCATCTTTAAATTTTTACAAAATGATAGAATAAGTTACGCTGGAAGATTAGATAGATTCAATTTTCATTAAATAGATGGAATAATCCCTATTTTACACAATATTTGTGGTATTAGGCTTTTTTCCAAAAATGTGAACCTGGCATCTGGAAGGGCACTATGATGCACTATGTTTCTATTTGGGTCATTAACCCAGGTAACATCAGCAGTATCACTAATATGTTTAGTGTGTATATGCACATGTAAGCATCTAATACCCACCTGTAAAGCCTACAAGTCCATTACATATTTAGAACTTGAATTGGTCCATTCTTCAGCTGATAAAACAGAAAAGATAATATATGTAATTTTACGGCCTTAGGTTTCCAAACTGCATTATATTAAAAGATGATTGCCCATTAAACAACCATCTGTAATATGCTGAGGGAAAAAGCCAAGTTATTACTGAGAACTGTAATCTCAGTGAGAGGCTGGAAATCTCAGGTTGTCAGTATTAAAATTACATGTGAGGCTCTAAGTCAGAAAAATGACTACTTTCTAATGTACGCATTGTGTCAAACACTACACCTCATCTTAATAAAAATGAAACTAAAAAAATAAAATTGATCAACAAAATTAAAAATTCTAGCAAATTCAAGCAAGTGATCCTAGCTTGATCACTTCTGAATAAAAAGCACATAAAAAGTATATATTATATTTATATAAAAATATATAAAAATACATATATCTACCACTTTTAAAAAGCCATTTTCGCAGACCTGAAAATAACAACTCACTGGAGTGTAAAGATCCCTTTTACACTGGAGTGTAAAGACCCAGTGTAAAATAGTCTTTTACACAAAGAAAAATATAAATGATAATTAGGAGTTTCTAATGAGCGTTCAATCAATAAAGCCCATAAATGCAAACAAGATAAAAGACCAGACTAGTTAAAATGCCTCAGTAGCATGGTGGGCAAGTGAAAACAATTGTAACAAACTAAACAGTGCATTTTACCAGTGAGAAAGGACAAAATGATATTGCTTTGTGTTAATTTAGGCACTGAAGAAACAGTTACATGAAAATTTAAAAGACACGGTAAGAAATTTTTGGCCAAGAGAAAGGACCAAGGCGTTAAAAATGACAAAGTTCACGGAAAATTCTAAAAATCATGTTACTGGGGAGAAATGTAAGAACTGTTCACAATAATACTTTTAAAAAGGCTAAAGTGTTCAGTAAATACTTTTGCATTGAGGTAAATTGATGAGTTTTATCATATGGGTTTGTATGGATGAAATACTTTCCACTAACTGTGAAATTTGAGAAGAATTTGAACCGCAGTAGTAAACTTAGGTAATTTTTAATCAGTAAGCTAGGATAATTTGTACACAGTTTTTGAAAAAGAGATTTTCATAACATTTTTTGATCTCTAGTGATGATTTTCACTGAATCTTGTAGCACCAGGAAAGTTCCAAAGGACTAACATTATAACAATATTAAAAGAAAGTAAAAATGACTAAATGAATGACTAAAGCTAATTAGATGTCTGTCATCTCAATCTTAGCAAAATATCAGAATGGCTCATAAGGGATTGTATTAATAAAGATGTGCATATAATTAGTTTCAGAAAACAGATCCTCCCCACCAAGAAAAAAGATCTGCTATTGCTGTTGTGATATCTGTTTTTCATGCAAAAATTTATTTGATAGAAGTAATAGTGTTCATGTAATTAGTCCTTAGGTCTTATCTGGGCATTTCACTTGGTATGGTAAAGCTTTTTAGAAAAAAAAAAGGAGGGGGAATGATAAAAATCAGAATAGCAAACAGTGTATAAAATGGACAAAAAGTAATTTGGCAGGCATCAAAGCATGGAAGAGGAACAGCCCATGATTCCTGTGTTAGTGATTCAGGTGCTCCAGGGGATCAGCTTCCCTCTGCTGAGCACCTTCATCACTGATCTTAAAGAAGGAATATCACAAAGTCACATTAGCAGATTTTGTGTGAACTGGGAAAATGGTAAATAACAGATGCTAACGTCACTCACAACATGACTTGGAGCTCCTGCTAAACAAGGTGCAACTGTGTATATATATATATATATATCTTATATATATATATATATATACACATCTCAATATGGCCAAGTGTAAAATCCAAGCCCCGGACACAAAGCACAGGCCATGCCTGCATCATAAGCACCTTCATCATGACATAAAACACACGAGGAAACACATACGGGATTCTGTGGTTATGAGGTCCCACTTCGAGTGAGCTAGCGTGCTCTTTGACCGCAGAAAAGCTACTGGGCGGCGAGGCCGCGTTGCGTCCAACACAAGCGCTCCTTTTGGCGCCACTGCTTCATGCAAACGGCAGGCATTAGAGTGGACAGTGCCATGAAGGGACTTCCAGGGACGATTAAAGGTTGGGAAAGGTGCCCTGCAGAGCCTTGCTGGGCCTGCGGCCACCGCCACTGAGCTCGGGCTTGGTCACGATGTGTCTCCACAGATTCACCCCAGCAAACTGGAGGCTGGAAGTGAAGCTGGGCAGCCTCGGGGCAGCAGAGAAGGCACTTATGGCCTTCCAGCTGCGCAGCTGCCACCTCTGCACCAACGAGCAGCGGGTTACGGGGCTCCCTAGTTCCTTCCTCGCTAGATTTGGGGGGTTATTTGGGGACGTGTCAACAGCCCCTTGGGATGAGCCGCGCGGGCCCCCGCAGCGCCTGCAGGCCAGCTCGCTGCTGCCTGCCGCCTCCGCAGCCCCTGCTTCTCTGGTTTGTTGCTGTTTTCTGCCCGTGTTTTGCTGTTTTCTCTGACGTTTCACCCAGAGGCCGGGCGGACACAGCGAGCGCTGCCCGGGAAGGCGCTGCGGCCTCGCGGGCGCCTCCGCGCTCCCGGGGACGAGGCGCGCCCGGCCGCAGCCCCG
>VWPW01003900.1:1108752-1129763 GCA_013389825.1 Crypturellus undulatus | reverse complement strand
CTCTCTTGCTCATCAACAGAAGACAAACCCACACAACATAAGTGTCCCACAAGCAGTGCTCCGGGCTGGCAGGAAGTTCCTGGAGAAGCACTTCCATGTTCCCTGGGGCACACGGCTCACCCTGCGGGCCAGCCCCACGGCACATGCTCCTGCAGCAGGCGGTGTGCTCGCAAATTAGTGCATGTCCATCTCTACATCTGAGTAACGATTTGAAGAGTCAGTTCATTCTTATTAAGACACTGCAAGAGAAGGAATTGCACATGGATGGGAGCATGAAGGAGACCTGCATACAAGCCTGTAGTGCAGCCTTGTGCCTCCCAACACACTGCTGACAGGGCAAAACTTATTTCACATCACTGTTTGTAGGTGAAGACACAGCTCTTCCCAGTCACTTGTTCAGGAAGGTAAGATCACAAAATGGCTGCGTCCCCGCGGCTTTACCAGCACTGCTGAGAACAAACCAACTGCATCTGGCTCCAGGCCAACCCCTGGAGGTGGAGCTGGCTCAGGCACAAATTTTCATGCTATTTGCAGGTCTCTTCAATTCACAGTGCCTGATTGCTAGCTGAGAAACTTGCTGCTGTTGGTGTGGGTTTGTTTCCAGTTTACTTCTCAGCTTTGTTGTTGCAAAACAGCAGCCAGAAGGACTTCTATTTACAAAACACCGTGATGTTCAGGTCAGGATCTCCAAGCTGAAGAGATAAAACCATCCTGTATTCCCAAAGTCTTCAAGCTTCTGAGATGTTAAATGAGACTAACATTTCAAGGCGCACAGGAAGGCCGTGCTGCAGAGCTGGGTTGCAGGGCGGGTGGGCTCGCCAGGGACAGGTGGGCCCTGCAGCGCTGCCCGCAAAGCAGGGGCTTCCCACAGAGCAGGGGCTTCCTGTAGGCGCCCGCTCCCTGCGCTCCCATAGGGCTGCCAGGCCGGCACCTCTTGTACAAGGCCGAGCCTCAGCAGCGGTTTTGTTCTCCTGTGCCTGTCAGGGAGATTTTTAGAACAGCTTTCTAATCACCGTTTGACATGTTTAACACCTTTTTTTTTTTTTTTTTTTTTTTTCATTTGATAGTGCTGATATTTCTCTTTGATATCTTTGGCCGTTGCTTGGAAGTATATGGAAATATTCTGGCAGCATTATCTAAGAGAAACACTTCTCCAAATGCTGATTTTCCCCTGTACAGCAGTACTTCCCAATATATTACACATTCATTCAGTATAGTATACTTACTGACCAGCTCTGCAAATGCTGAAGCTCTTCAGCTTCAAGAGAACAACAGTCCTAGGATTTCAGACGTTCATGACAGTGGCAAGGTCTTTCAAAGGCCAGAGGAGGAAGCAACACTGTCTGTGTGGTTCATTGTACAGATAAATAGACCATGAAGGAGAGAGCTCCATAACAATGTCTGTCTTCCTGTCTCTGCAAACACCACCTGCCTGACATGAACCACTTCCTCTGCAGCTTATCCTTCTGCTTTCCCTTAGCTTTCAGAGACCATCTCTATTCCTTTCACCAGAAGCAAGTATCTTGCCTTTTAAATTTCCCCTCCATGTGCAGTGTTTTCATGTTGAGATTAAGTCAAGCACACAGGTGCCACGAGGTAGGGACACATTGGGACCTACCAGGACAGAGAGAAGCCGCAGCTCTCTCTGCCTGCAGGCGAACCCCAGAACTGCGTGCAGCTAAACCTCGGCAAACTGCAGCAAGCTGAGGGCCACTTTCCACAGACGCCTCCTGACCTGAGGTCACACAAATTAATGAGCGTGTAATGAGGTCAAAAGACCTAGTAGTGCCATGATCTGAAGGAAGCGATTCTTGGCATAAACCCTGCTTTTTTCTTTTTATGGTTCAATACCACAGCATTGCAGAAGCTGAATGTTCAGCTGAAACAGCAGAAGACAGAGATTATCCTAGAATCCTCTGCATAACAGGATTTCCAAGAAGCACTATGAAATCTCCAATGAGTTAAACCTTTCTCTTCCACATGTCAGTTCTTCCTCATGCATACAGCAGATTTTTGAGATGACTGCTTTGTCTACAACCATTTCTTCAGAAAGACAAACATGAGTTATTAAGCTCTCACAATATTTTTAGCCTAGCATTCTGAATTCAGCTATTAAATCTTAACAGGAAAGTAGCCAATTATTTTTAAATAAGAAACATAAAATAACCAAATTGAGAGGCCAGTGTATAAAAAGAATAAATATATAAAAAACTGATCTGCTCTTGCAGAGGGCTCTCCCCCACCTCTCTCCTGCAGCCCCACAAAATCAAAACAGCTGCTAGAAATACAAAATGGGAATGAACCTGCTCAGTCATCTGGACTTTGCTGCCCTGGGTTTACGAACACCTGTACTGTGCAGAAACACTTGATCCTTGCTCTTCCAGCACCAGTCTGCACCTCTCACCCCTGAACATCCTCCCAAGGGATGTAGGGGAGGGACCTTGTGCTCGGCACTTCTCAGTACAAAGCAACCTCACAGAGAAGAGCTGGACTGAAGAATTAAGCACTCACCTTGGAGATCAGCTTCAAGATCCTTTGCTGACAGGATATCAGCAATCAAATCCAAGGATTTGCCTCCATGTGAAATGAGCAACTCACTCTCTCTTCCTCTATTCTTGTCCTAAATATGGAAGTATCATCCCCTCCTTTTTCAGTCAAAATTCTTTGGACTCACCAGTGCCCCAAAACGGCCAGCACAAAACAGCTCACGACACTCATATTTCTGGTGCTGTTGATGAGTTAACCTGCTGCTGCACAGGTGAACCATCTTTCATTTCAGGACCCACAAGAGGCTTTGGCATTTGTGAGTACATGGCAGACAGCAGCTGCGCTACCTCTGTACCGCCTGGGCCATGTTGTCCATTCTACTC
Organism: Crypturellus undulatus; assembly: GCA_013389825.1. Taxonomy (NCBI): domain Eukaryota; kingdom Metazoa; phylum Chordata; class Aves; order Tinamiformes; family Tinamidae; genus Crypturellus; species Crypturellus undulatus. The sequence goes on along the minus strand of VWPW01003900.1, from coordinate 1,126,893 downwards.
CAGATTGTTCTCACTGAACTCTATCTCGCGACATGCAGAGCCCACCTAATACTCCTTAATCTCTGAGCCCAATTAATTCTGAATAAAACAACAGCATAGAAATAATCACTGGAAACACAGACATGTGCTTGACAAATCTCAGTTTATTTTTCTCTCTGTGCAAATCAGTGCTACTTAATGTTACTCACATTTTATGGTGCAGGGGACAGAAGTGATTACAACATTGTCCAAACAAGCTGCAGTTCAGTGGGAAAGGGGGATCACTCTGAGTCCTGGATTCCAGACAGTCTCCCTGTGTTGATGATCTGCAATAAAGAAGAACTGCACAGCCAGCATTTGCAGGAGTTGTTTGTAATACAGGCTATCTCCACAGCACCTCCAAGGGAAGCCTGTTTTTCTTTCCAGGCATCACAACACTCACAGCTGCATCCAGATGCCGAGCAGTCACAGCACCATATAAAATGTTGGTAAGACAATTTCAGTTTAGAGCTGAGATGAATTAAGAGCAAATGGTAAGATCTTTAAGGCACTTAATCTCATGGAGGACAAGGTCTAACCAAAGTTTAGCAGTAGAATGGGAAGCTGCTCCTAGAGTTCCCATCTCCTAGAATAAGAGGGTAGATTCCCAGTCTGGCCAGCAGTGCCTGGAGTCAGTGTACAGCCACACCAGCCACTGCCGCTTGGAAAGGGGAAACAGAATGCAAAGCCAGGCAGCCCCAGCACTTGGTAAAATGATTGCAAAACCTGGTTATGGCCAACAGGACACCCTTGGGGAATCAGTGCGCAAAACAGCTCCAATCAGTAACCACAGTTGTCAGGAAACTGTGAGGATGCAATCATGAGTGACATGGAAATTTCATTGTGTGATATTAAAGAAAGGAAAAGGAGGCACTTAAAGCACCCACCCGGAGCACATAACCACGCTGCACTGGCTGCACAGTGCCTGCTGCTGTTCACATTCATGAAACCAAAAATATCATGTGGGAACACAAAAGCGGCTCCCTCTGCAGTTGCTGATTTGCTGGCTCTGGTCACAGTGCAGGGAAGGAAGAATCCCTCCCTGCAGGGACATGGATCACCAACCCGCACACCTACGTAATGAGGCTGTTTAGAGGCAATGCTGCTGCTTTCTTAGATAGAGCAGACAGTCAAAGAGCAGCCAATCTTCCTAGCAGTACCAGGAAAACAAAGGAAGGCTGTGACTGACCCATTTTCCACCAAATGGAAACTGCTTTCGTTTCCCATTTTAGCTTCTCCCTTTGATACATCTCTTAGCAACAGCTCTGCTGTGTCCTCACAAGCCTCTCCTTGTAAGGAAAAGCAAGAGTCCACTAATGAGCCAAATCTATCACTGGGGAGATTGTTGACCTAATTACACCAGCAGCATATTAGACCCATTATGTTAACCTTCCGCCACTGTCAAAAGGAAAACACCTTTCACCTTTAATCAAAGCATCAGGGGAAACAAGAACAAGGAGCCAGAAACGCCATGCCTTGATCTGTATCCCACAATACAAGACTTGAATCCATAACCCCAAGTGCAAACACGTGCACCTACAGATGTATCAGCACTAAGCGCAGAGCAGCCATGGCTAAGTGAGCTCTAGTCCGTGTGCGTGAGCGCTGGGAGGATGCCTGAAGGCCGCCTCTTCACAGCGTGGCGCCGGGAACGTAAAGCCAGTCAGCGAGCGCCGTGGGCAGGTGCGTCATGGCCTGCAGCCTCACCCACCAGTAGGTCTCCATGGGATTGTAACGGCTGTTGGGGTGCGTGGAGGTGAGCGCCTCAGTGATGTCATTCAAGACCAGAGACATGTCCTTCAGGCCGCTAGTAACGAAGGACTTCATGAGGGCCACGTGGCGAGTGAAGTACGCGTGGCCGTAGTCCTCCCGGACCACGTCGCTGGCCCCATTCCACAGCACCTCTGCCTCTGCCTCGATGCCCTCCGCTGTCAGGATGCCTGTGGCCGCTACAAAGTTACTGGGCTCGATGAGGATGACTCTGACACCCCAGCGGTACATCTCCTGCCGAAGGCAGTCAGAGAAGGCCTCTACTCCGAACTTGGAAATACAATAGCAGGAGCGAGACGGACTCACCATCCGCCCTAACATGCTTGCGATATTCACCACGCGGCCTGCGGCGGGAAAAGCAGGAAAGAAAAATCAGCTGGCTGCTCTCAGCTAGGAGGCCAGGACTGGCTGCAGGGGAGCCAGCCAAAATTTCCTATTAGAAGCTGTTTTGTTGGACAATGCCAATTTGTAAAACCTGAGTCTTCTGAAGGGTGCCCAAATCCCCTCTCAAGAAGTCCTACATGGATGACACAATCATCTGCTTCCATGTCCAAAAGGATTTACAAAGCATGCTAGGCACCCTCCTCTTCCTAGCTTCCAAGCAGGGCAGTATCCAGACCTGGAGGTGCTATTAGCTGTGTGCTCTTACTTCAGCATGCCCCACTCCTCCACCTCGCTGGGGAAGGGGTCAAGCTCACAAGCAACAGGGTTACAAGCTGGGAGGTGCAGGACTGTGATGCCGTGTGAGCTTCCCAGCTTTTCTGTGAGCACAACAGCTCAGCTGCAGCCTCTGTACCTAGTGCAGCTGTGCTGCTTCTGGACCCAACCTGGGTGCAGAGAGCCCTTAACCTGCAGCACCAGCAGTGCAGTTTGTTCACCCATCTGGCCAGCCAGGAGCACCCACATTGCTCTGTGGCTGGGACAGAAGGAGAGGAGATGCAATGGGCTGCTACAGGACAGTGAAAAGCAAGGTATCCTGCCTCTGCCAGCAGCCCAGGGCAGCCCTCTGCAGAGCTCTGGCAGCTCACGATAGACCGTGGCAGCGACAACAGTGTTCATGCCGCTGCCATCCTTCGCCAAGACCAAGCCATCTGCGTTACGGTTTCAGCTGCATTTACCAGCAGGCCCTTTACATCCCATCAGCTACTTTTGCAGAGAGGGTATTCAGAGCCATGGAACACATACTTTCAGAGCTTGAAATTTTAGCTGAGGAACATGAGGGAGGCTCCGCTCTCTCATGTAAGACCTTCTAAGTGCAGTTCAGAGGGACTATAAGAACCACATATTGGCCTGATGGGTAAGTTGCCTTTTGTGCAACTTACCCATGGGGCTTATTTAACAGGTACTTACATTCTGGAAATAGCAGCTGAGAAATCCTCTCAGTATAACTCCTTTCTGTCCTCATGGAGCACAGCTGTGCCAGCATTCTCCCACACATGCTAAATAAAGAAGCCCTTCAGAGTTCTGCTCATACATGCCTCACTCTTTATATTAAAAAAAAAAAGACTTGATAATACTGTTTTTCTCTAAGACAGCTAAAATGACCCTGTTACTGTCATTTATTCCAACACTACAGCTCAGCAACCAACTGCAAACTGAATAACATGAGGGGAATGCTTCCAATATAAACATCTGGTGCCACTTTGCAGGCTAAGGTATCATATGCTTGGCCTCCGATTACTGGTCCTAAAGGTCTAGGTATCCCACAGGCCCTGTTCGTAGCTGTCAGCATTGCACAAACATTGCTGAGACCCTGGGATGTTTAAGACAGCCCCTGCTGTGTAGGTGCCTGGACTGCCTACCAGGGCAACCTGTGGTTCTACCGAATCCCAACACAGCCCATAGAACCTTGCTGCCCACCTTGCTCACATGCCTCAGATTCCAAAGCCTCCCTCCTTGGGCTGCATAGGCACTCCCTAAAATAGAATGTGATCCATAGGTTTTAACCACTTGTGTTTGTTGCACTGCAAAAGCTCTGTGGCTCTTGTCCCGCTGCTCAACATGTACCTTTAGCTCTGCGAACAAGGGGCAGGAAGGCCTTGGTCACTCTCACGGTGCCCCACAGGTTGATCTCTGCCACTTCCTTGTACTTGTCCAAACTCGTGAATTCCACCTCTCCGAAGGTCGAGACGCCAGCATTGTTCACCAGGCCCCAGAGTCCTGCCAACAAACACGTGGTTAAAGAGTGGAACGAGGAAGAGAGTCAAAGAGAAGCAGCTTTAAGCTCTAAGCGACCCTTGACAAAGAACTGGGCACTTATGCAGAAAAGAGAAAAAAAAAAAAAAAAAAAAAAAAAACTTGGCAAGGAGAGGAAGTGGGCTCCAGGACACAAGAAGTGAAGGCAGCAGGACTCAGATGGAACTCCAGGAGGAGAAAGGGTCACAACAGCACTGTCCCACGAACACCTCGGGCCTTCAGGCCCGCTGCTGCGTCTGTGGTTTCTGTCTTACCACGAAGAAGAGACAAACACAGGGCTGGGAAGGAGCCTTCAAGGAGTTTTGACATTGCTATCACAAGTGCCCACGTCATGCTAGCCTGCTGATAAGCTTATCAAGCACTCTTCAAGTTTGGGAGCTGTATGGCCTCCCTCTGCTCCATAGCCACCCTGCTCTGATGTTTGTAAACCTGTCCTGTAAATTTGTCATCAAATAGCAACCATGTAGCATCTGAACATGGAAAATTGCAGCTTTCCACAGCATCCAGTACATACCATGGAATTTATCCTCCTGGTGCATTTAAGAACTCCAATGTGCCCTTGCTAGGCTGCTTGTCCATTCTCACTATTGCCCTCCCTCTGCCCCATTCCCAGGGGAGTTCATCCTACCTGAATGCTGCTGCCAAACACTGTAGAAGTGTCTGCAGAAGGTCCTGCCTGATGCAGGGACAATGGTAAATTAACTATTCCTGCCCATCTATGCCAGAATGGATTTTCCTGTTCACTCGTCACAGCTGCCACCAGGCCATTTTTTTTCCATCTATTATGTGATAGCCCACTCCCACCTTTTCCCTGCATTTCTGTCTCTGTCCCTAACTCACTTCATTAGCCTGCAGCTCTGTTCTCCCCCATATCTATCATTTCTCAATTCCAGCCAGGCCATGAAAAGGCTGTTATTATAACAGCTAAGGGGTGACTTGCAGCAAAAGCCAAGAAAACATTCTTCTTGCCTACCCTTGCTTCTATTTTTACTGAACAGTTTCTAAATCCTGCACTTGGGTGCTGCTGCTTCCATCCTGCCTGTCATTACTGCACTTACTGACATTGCCAGCATTAAGGGATCAGGATCTCTCTGAAATAAATCCATGCTCTACTAGCTGGCACAGCATCTCAGCCTGAACTGGGTCCTCTGCACTGCTTCAAAGCAGGCTCTAATCTCTACAGGGTCATGGAAACTGGCATCTATTGGTGTACCTGGTGTAACAGGTAACAAGCTGCACACAGTAAACTTGGCAGGGATTTACCACAGACCACAAAGACAGCTACAGTGATAGTCACAAATTAAGTGTGCAGAGTAGTTACTGGTTCCAAGTTTTTCTACAGCTATTTCTTGTGTAAACAGGTTAGATTTAGGAATACTTATGAAGAAGTAATTTAAAATGGTTTGTTCTTCTTGGGATTTCACTGCTACTGATCAGGTCACGTTACATACAGTACAAAGTGCTGACAGTTACCTTGTCCCTGGACCATTTGCAGGACAGTGATGTGTTCAGAGAGCAGAGCTTTATCATTATTATTTCTTTACTGTGAACAGCACAGTGGGAACTGGATAAGATCAAAAGCAAACAGTGGCACTCCCTTCAAAACGAGTTTAGACTCCAAGGGTATATGCACATAGCAAATGAAGAAGAGGTATGAATGTTTAACGTCAGATCTGTTCTGCACTGGCTTCCTTGGGGCCACACTTAGTGTGCAACAAGTATCCCCGCGCAAGGCACTTCACTCTGCATACAGAGTATTTTCCTGCACCTATTTATTGGGCACTGATTATTGGAAAGTTCCAAGCACCAGTCACATTTACGCTCCTGAAAGGAGGGGTTTGCTGCTTTGCACACAGTGTTGCAGCAAATAACAAGAACATAAGGTGCTCAGAGCGGGAGGGACTGGCCCAACTTGCTGATCAAGGATGTAAAATTTCTCTGTCCCTGCTGGGCACAAGGTTTCGCAAACCCTGCATTTATAGAAGTAACAGAGCTGCTGCTCCCTCGCAAGCTATGAGGCAGTGGGAAACAGCTGCTGTGAGCTACTGCCGTTGCTGAGTTCCTCAGGAAAAGCTTCAGAAGCTACAAAACGTGTGATGAGGGTAGGATGACTGTGTAGGAAGAAGAGTCGTGCAAGGCGAGTATGTGTGGGAAACGGCCCTGGCTACACTTTGTGTACTTGTTTCAGGAGCAGGGGTGTGTGCTCATACACTTTGCATGAGGTTAGAGCTACTGTTACTTACAAGCTTTACATTTCTGTGAACAAAGACAGGCCCACGGCAGCCTCACCCATGCCATAAGAGGAACAACCACACCTTCACCACCCAGCCTGCACGGTAGCTGAACAGAGACCCACTCAAGGCAAAATGGCCAGAAAGGAAGAAGGGACTCTCGTCTTCTTATACTCTTGGGCTGAGCTTACCCCCTAAAGTGGCATGTGTCCTAAGGTGGTCTAGGCTGAGTCCATTCTGGCCACTGCCACTGGACCGTTGCATGGCAAACTGAAAACAAGGATTTCATCTGACTGAAGAATGATCCAGGGTTGGGGGAGCCAGGTTTCCAGTTCAGCTCAGCAATCAGTTACAGCAACAGGTTGAACCAGCACAGGGATTAGTGTGGACAGACAGCAACCCAGGTCCTGACTTCATTAGGCAGCAGTGTCACCACAGAAAGCTCTGTGGAACTCAGACTCCAAAGAAGCATCAGAAGGGAATCAGGCTTTCCCCACCACATGGCCCTCAGATACTCAAAGGCAGTACTTGTTCTCCTGGACTTGCTGCCACTTATTGCTATCTCTTGTGGGGAGGAGGAAGTTCTAGGGAGTCCTGATCTCTTCCCACATGGCTGGCAGGTCAACAGGAGGCCAGTTCTGCCCACAGACCTGAGTCCTGCACTGGCCAGTCACATGCTGTCCCAGGCCTCCAAGCTTGTGAATATGGTTCTGACAGCCTGGGGATGGCCTGGCCAGAGCAGCACCTGCTCCAGGGAAGGGGACAGTGAGCACAGCAGCGAGCCCACTGGCTCGGGGAGACAGGCTTCCCACATACCTTTCTCTGGCTCTTTCAGGTTCCTCCTCACAAAATCCACAGCTTGAGCCACTTCCTGGTCACTGCACACATTGACCTGCAGCACCTTCATGCGATCCGACTTCAGGTCCCTTAGCTCCCTGGCTCCATCGCCGTTCTTATCCTGCTTACCAAAAACAAAATAGGTCCCAGTAAGAGGCACTAGTAGCAATAATGCATTTCAGGGCCAAGCATGTTCACATAAGTAAGAAATAGAGGCTATTAAAATCGCACTGAGAGATATGCAGAGAGGCAAACAGGCACATGAGCCATACTGACCAGCGCACAGCCCATGGTTAGCGTTCTGTACCCTCTGGCACAACTCCTACCTCGCTATTGTTGCCCCACTGCCTCGATCTTCTGACTCCCTGCACAGAGGTCACAGAGCTGGCACTGTGCCAGGCACTGAGACAGCCTGGGATGGCCCTGGGGAACCCTCAGCTGCCCCTGTCCCCGTGCTCTGCAGGACACACAAACACTTTCACACAAGCAGTCTCAACTTCATTTTCTAAGATAGATGTGCAACAAAAATAAAACATTTTAGCCATTAATTTAAATTAGAATAGCATTAGAATAGCAAAGAATCAAGCAAAGATTAGCCATGTGGTTCCACCACAGGCTTAAGATTTGATTCACTATATGCACTCCCTGCATCGCAGGCTTGATTTTACTAAGGAGGAAGAAGTTATGAATCGGTGAGTCACCGTGCCTGGCTGCCACTCTTCCCCCAACACTGGATACCACCTCCCACAGAACAAGGGCAGACAAGGTAAGCAACCCACTCAGCTGCCTCGATGCAAGGCTGATGTAAGAACTGCAAAACTGCTACCTTTTCCACATGCATCTCAGATTGCCTACCTAATTAACATGATATATAAGTTCTTCCGTCCATCTTCAGTCCAGTAAACAATGATTTGTGATGAAGGAAGAGCACCAGAACTCCTGCCTCAACCTTAAGCAAAACAGGATGTATATTGCAGCAATATACAATTAATCCAGATTTATGACAATAGGGATGAATTTCTGCCCTAGTTGCATATCATTTCACAGCTGAACTACTTCCAAATATCACAAAACCAGAGGAAAAAAAAAAAAACTTGAAGCTTTCATCAGAGACATAACTCCCAGCAACTTTCCAAGCAACTTCCAGTCTCCCTTCCCCAGTTCCTACTTGAAAGCTCCCCCCAGCCTTGTGCTACTCTCCAGAGTAGCAGAACTTCACTCTCCCTTGCCCCGTTATCCTGAGATAACTGCTATCGTGCCCTCGCAGCCCTGCGATGGGCTCTTGCTGCTCAAACCCAGCCTGCACAGCCTAGCAGGGGCTGCTCCAGAGCTCGGAGGCTCACAGCAGAACAAGCTCTCTCTGTCCAGCAGAGAGGACTCTCTCAGGCCTTCTGCTGCGTTCCTTTCCCTTAACTTGTTTGCTCCTCTGGTGCTTATGAGGATCCTGATGCAGCTTGTGCTAAGGGAAAGGCAGAACCACCATGGCTTTTTTTTTTTTTTCTTCTGCGGAAGGTGATGCAATTCAGCAGTAGATTCCAGCAAGATTTTGGTTATCTGCAGGGAGATTTCAGGGGGAATCAAGCAGCACTGCAAAAAAATCAAAACTGTAAAAAAAAAAAAAAAAAAAAAAAAATCTGCTTACCCTGAAGGCAACCAAAAAGGCACATTGTCACTGTGTTCACACTTTCTCTCTTGGTGGTGTCTTGGCAAATATGGAGCCAGGCCAGCACTTCAAACCCATGTCCACATCCTCTCCTGAAAATTAGGTCCCTCCATCCAAGATTTCCAAAGAGCTCAGTCTCATGGGCCCACCCAGGCACAGTACACGTAAAGGGGATCCTCTCATTTGGAGGAAGAAACACAGACCCTTATTACAGGCTCCCAGCCTTATGGTTCACACTAGCCTCACCATAGAGGTTGCTCTGGCAGGGGCAGCCCCGCTCTACCAAGGAGTTTCAGTGCAAGGCAGCAAACACTTCAGAACAGCTCGGCCACAAAGACTGCAAACGAAAGCAGGACTAGGCAGCCTGCTGCTGAGGGCACTCACCGAAACACAACCAGCACATTTGCTGCTGCAAATTAATCCCACTTCTGCATACCCTTCCTCTTGTAGCCAGAGTGAATGATTAACTAGTCTTCCTTTAATAACAACTTTCTCCTCTCCTTACCCTGTCTTCTCTTTTTCAGTTTAAATTATCTCATTTTCTTTCAATGTTTCCTCATGGGTCTTACTTTCTAAATGTCTCATCACTACCCTTGTTTGAGTTTACACATATCTTTGCTGTAACACAGAATCTAGAATCAGACACCATGTCCCAGTTGAGGTCTTACCCGTGTTGCACAGTGACTTAGACACAACTTTGCTATGACTGCTTCCCAGGACAGGGGCAGATCTGTCCCATTTTGCCTGTGTCCCTGACCCTTTCCGTTTGCCCTCCCTTATCAGCACCAGTTTCCTCTCAGTCTTGCTGCTGCCCAACCACCTGTTCCCATTTCGCGGGTCCTAATCAGGACACTTCACACTCACCATTATTAGATTTCATGCAGTTGATTTCAACTTTATCTGATCTGTAAAGATGATTCTGAATCCTAATTTATGCCCCTCAAAATGGTGGTCCCTGCTTGGCACCATGCACTTTTTTTTTTTTTTTTTTTGCAATTCATTTTCCTCTTCCAGGGACACTTCCAGGAAAGCATGACCACTTTTTAGTGCAGGGACTGCACAGTAGCTCCAGGCTCCCTCACAAAGCCCTCAGCAGTAGTTCATAGGGTTCTAGGGTGGGCCTAGAAGGGCTGGTATCGATCTCTTCATAGCAGACTGGGGACTACTTCAGTCTACCTGGTTAATGAGTGCTGGGCTGCAGGGCTGAGCCTTCCAGTTTCCCCTTCAAACATCCTCCAAGTAAGAGCACAACTTTCCAAGCACCTATTGGCAACTGATACACTTAGGCCTTACACCATTAGTTTGCTTATCAAAATATCACGAGCTACTGTGTCAGAACACTTCAGATACACATTTACTCCTTCACCTTCAATCTCTCTGACTCTTAGTTTATCACAGAATGAAATTAGACTGATATGGCATAGTTTGACTCTAGACATTTATAAAAATTACTGCTGTCTGTGCTGCAACTTCATCCAGGGAATGGATGAGTTGCCACATTGGTGATTTTAGAGGTCTGCCGTCCTTGAAAGGGAGGTTTCATATCTGCGTTCTTCCAGTCTTCTGGGAAAGCCCTGGCTTCCACAGCCTCCTGGCAGACATCACCTCAGATCAGAGATCGGTTGGGCTCACCCCCTACATGCTCTCCAGCACATTTCAGCAGGTGTGGTAGACTGAACATTTCTACTCACGCAAACAGCCTATTTTCCTTTTCCATCCCATAGAAAGGAAAAAAAAATCTATTTCCCCATGAAAATCATTAGCATTAAACAGCAAAATACAATATACTTTTTCCCCCAGTAAGATTAAAGAAAATAAAACACTATTTCAGATTTTTCTACACTTTACATTCTTCAGTTTCTTTTGTAAATCATCTATATGCTCGCCCACCCTTTTAATTCTAATACTTGAATAGAAGCTACCCCTTGGGCTCACTTGTCCTTGCTAAATGAATACTCTTTGCACTTGATCCTCCCTAGCTCTTGTCTCTGCCCACCTGCAGTATTCTTGTTATTCTTGTGACTTGTGATCATTAAAAAGCTGCGGATGCACTTGATGGACTACCAGCTTGCATTCAATTTAAGAGCTTTCTATGACTGCTGGCACTCCAGGGATCCTTCAATTCTCAGCATAAAAGCATGCAAGTAAGTGATGACAGAGTAACTATGTGTGAATTTGCAGCCTGGCATCTGCTCCATACCTGCTCTGACCCTGCAAGGAAACTACAGCAGCTCATTCTTCTTCCGTGACAGGACAAGTTTCCTTCAACTGCCATGAGTGGTTACATGCTGCACCCTTAGCTACATGGTTTCATCTATCTGCAATATTCACTCAGGTGCTCGTAACTCACTCTTTGCTCCCTGCCTTTACTGGTGTTTCCCAATTATTTTGGAGCTCATTAGTATTTTCTGCAGTTACTGTATGCTTCCTTTTCTTGCAAGAAACAGTTCCAGGTGCGAAATAGTTTACCTGAAGTGCATTAGTGCATCTTGCTGTTAGGCTTTTAGTAAATTCCTCCTCATAAAAAAAAATATATATATATATATATATATATATATATATCTTTCTCTTATGTCCCTGAACCACCTAAAGCATAAGGCTGTTCCACAGAGATGTTGGACATCTCAGGAACTATAGTATTCTGCTGTATCACTTTGCATTATGTTACAACCAGATCCTCTCCCTCAGATGCACTTAGCAGCAACAAAAAAAAACAAAACAAACAAACACAAAAGCATTAACAACAGCAGAAGAAAACAGGTCTGGGGCACTGAGCCCAGGTCTCTTGCTCCCAGGTCCAAGCAAGCCCAGAGGAAGTTAGGAAAGACAATGAAGATGAACAGTGTAGACAGGGAAGCATTATTTGCGAACTGCCAGGGAGCATGGCACAGAACAAGAGTCACATCCTCCCATTTCCTACACCTTCACAAAAAAAGTGGTTAGTTGATCTCCTGCAAGCTACTGGTGAATCAGCCATGCCTGATGAAGCATTTCCACTTCAGCACAGAAATTAAGTGGGGATCACAAAATCTTTGGGTCTGAATTAAGATACCACCAGATACAGGGATGCTGAGGGCAGCCATGGCATTATGGGACAGGCAATCCTGTAATGAAGAGGCAATGTTTGTTTGTTAAAATGAGCAAGTGAGACTTACAGGGTACCCTTAGTTCATGTATGTGGCTTTAAACAGTCTGGCCCTCTGTACTGCCCTCTGGAGCAGTGTTCTCAGAATCATTTCATCCCCTTCTCTTTCTATCCCTCACACCTGCTGCTCTGCAGTATTTGTGTCTGACTTGCTATCACAGAAGATAAAGGCATCCCAAAGCAGGGTATGACGTGAGTACAGAAGGATTTAGAGCAGCCATATGGAAATTTCCAAAGAGTGGCAACTTTCCAGCAGGACTCTCTTGCTCTCAAGTTACACAATATGTCAGCTGATAATTTTCCCTGCTGTTAAGGCAGAAAAACGTGACCTCTGCTGAGCTCAGGCGGGCAGGGAGCACTACCCTCCACACACCTTTACTGTTCCTCCCTGCTACGCTACATGAAAATCTATAGGCACTGGTCTCTGAGCACCTGGGCTAGAACAGCTATTCTCAAATGGCTTCTATTCCATTAAAAAAAAGGCATTTTCTTGTCCTTTGTTAGCACTAAAACCCAGGATTATTAGATTATTACACTGCCAGCTGAACTCACTTATTAATTTTTTTTTTTTAGTATTTCCCTAGGGAAATAAGTCACTTTCTCTACCCAGCTCTTCTGTTTGTGCTGCTACTGCCTTAGGTCCTTTACAAACTTAAGTCAGAGTAGAAAGCAGCACTCAACTGCAGGGGCAGACAATCTGTATCCCAAGGGTTTTCTAAGGAGTGGTATATCAAAACATAAACTTAAGATCTTGTCTTAAAGCTTAATATTTTGTCTTAAGACCAATCCTCACAGAACTGCAAAAGCAGCACCTGCACTGAAGAAGAAAAGATCTGAGAAATGAGACGGCAGTTATAACACTGATAATGTGCACAGCTCTGGTATCAGCACTGAAGAAAACAAAAATGAAAGACACGGGGAATGTAGGCAAGCTGAATTTCTCTGAAGTATATAATGAGCTGGGCAATTAGGGCAAGAACAAGGATGTCAAGTCTCCAGCAAGACAGATGGCAATCACTACTGGAAAGGAAATATTCTTGCAGGTGTAAAGTCACTACCAGACTTCCTTGAATGACCAACCTCATTCAGTATTTTGTGTTTTATTTATACAATTGCCCTCCATAACATGGGAGTTCTGGTGAAATCTGCTGATGAAAATGTTGGAGGCAAAGAAGAGTAAATTATGCAAAAAGAACTGGATGGTCATGCAAACTGGACTAACAGAACAAGATTAAAGCTAGCAGCAGGGAGTGTGAAGTAATATAACTATGATAAGAAAAATCAGCTCTGGTTTAATGCACCTACACTGATCTCTACCAACGGGTAAATGCCACCTGCCAAATGCAGGTGATAAGAGGGTGACACCCACACATATCAGACAGGTACAGGTAATTTTTTTTCATTCAGCAGTCCATTTCTCATAAAATTTCAGCTGGGAGAGGACACATTGGAGAGAGAAACGGATCCAAGCAGCATAGAGCTTTGACATGAATGTGAGGAGAATGTCCCCAAAGGCAGGTGACAGAATGGAAGACAGTAATGGAGATGCCAGAGGATAGAGGAGCCCACTGTGTTATAGCAATCTTGCATTAATACATTCAAATGTGTTGCAGAGACCTCCGTGAGCAGTGCCCTATTGCGTGAGCTATTGCACAGACATGTAGCTGATGGTCTCATCTTGAAGAGCTCAGACTTAGAGTAATGATGAGATGTAACAAGCAGATAAAGCAATGGAAAATATAGGAACCCTGCCCACTGCACCTCCCACGGGTCTTCAGCTGTGGGACAGGGAAGCTGCAGATGAAGTGGTTGTTAATTGAGAATTTCGATCAATACAACTACTCACCGCTAGCAAGCATCCAGCAAAAACGGTGAATCCCTTTGCATGCAGCTGTTTGGCCAAGGCATGTCCAAAACCTTTGTCACAGCCTGTGATAAGCACTGCCTTCCCGTCAGCCTGTGTGGGGAAAGACAGAAATTTATCATCAGATACTGCAGTGTTGCAGGAACCGGAATGCAATGGAGTGATCTGTAGTCCTACAGTCAGGGCCGGCCAGCGCTTCACCATCAGAGACTATGGGTGACGGAGCTGGTACCCGGGCTCTCCATATGCCCGAGCTCGCTGACCTGAGCTATCTGAAGAATGGCTGTATAATGCAGGTTCCCAGTAAAATCTGCAGAGAATAAAAGGCATCTCCTGAAAACAGGAATGATCTTACACAGGTTGGCGCCTAAAGAAAGCAGGGACGGCTAGCTCAAATCTGATGCATAATTCTGGACAAGCATGATTCCGCGTGCAGCAAAATCCTACAGGCAATGAAGAGGATCATGATCCTCTCTAGCTCAGCTCCCTGCTCTGTTTATGGTGGCAGGTACAGGCATAAGTGACAAATCAGGTGCAGGTCACAACAGGCAGGTCCGTGTCTGCACACTGACTTCACTGCAATCTAACCATAGCGATTTCCGTGGAGCCCTGTAAACAAGATGACAGGATTCCTGTGTACAAACACAGCCAGCTCACAGCTATTGTAAAACCTCTAATTTAGTCAACTGCTTCTTTGTAGTTTGCACTGTCTTGGTACAGCAGCTAGAACAGACCCTCTCTCTCAAGTATCAGTGGTCAAAACTAAACAAAAGCATTTCAAAAGTTAGGGATTCATCAGCTTCCATGCAGTGCAAGAGTTGCACAGAAAACCTCAAAATGCCAGTACATTGTTAATTTTAACTGCATGGCAGATCTCTTAACTGCAGAGTGACTCTGTTTTGTACCTACTCCCACTCTAGGCAGTACTTTCCAGTTTATATGTTAGTGATTCAACAGAGCATGTAGGAATGTGACTATAGATTAGAAACCTTCCGAAAATACTGCAGTCTAACAGGAGAAGTGCATCTAATTCTTCAGTTCTCTCCTACATTAACTGATAGATAAATTGAGAGATAGCTGATACCACATCTAGAATGACACAACAGGCTTATGGTAGCTCTGAGAGCAGAATCCAAAATCCCCCAAAGAGAATCCTGTGCTGCAAACCACTGCATATTCACCCTCTTTCTTTGCCTCTCTCCCCTGCTTTTTTTCCCCCACAGCCATGGGGCAATAAACTTGTAAGGTTTAACTGAGCTAGCGGCCATCCACCTGCAGGGATCCAGACCTCTCCAAATCGAAACCATTATCTGTCGGACGATAACACAAAGTAGTAATAAAGATTGCAAGAACGCAGTAAGGAAGTGAGATCACTTCCCTCTCTGCCAAGACATCTGCAACTAATATTCTCTTTTACTGCACTAACAATGTCTGGAATGTGAAGATTCGTATTTTATAGTACTCGTGCATGAATTGCCCCATTTTTATCTGAAAAAGTGGCTGGAGAGGCAAGCACAATCTCCAGTGCTCTAGTTGCTTGTTTTGCCAACGTAGGCAGTAGTGAAAGGGCAATAAGGAATAATTGCAGGGTGATAATGATCAGTTACTGCATAAACGCAATATGAGTTTGAGCAGACAGCAATAAGCAAATAAGCTACACCCTGTCCTATCCTCCATCTCATGCTGAAATTACTGCTTTCCCAGGAGAGTCATGATTTGACATTGAAACTGCACTGACTGAAAGTATATTCTGAATTTAATGTATCATCACCCAAATAAATTCTGATTCCCACATGCAGATAAAAAGTACAGGCTAGTTCTACTAACAGCAGCAGGCAGCTACAGACACTAAAGGATAGAAGATAAGCAAAAATTAAATTACTCTGTTCAGTACTAATCTAATTTATAGTAACATAGCTCCAAGAAATGAGGATGAAGCACAAACCAGATCATAGAATTTAGCAGGGTTACCTCCTCCTCCCATAATTCAGCACCTCTTTAGAGGTGAAAGACTTTGACTTTTCCTCTCCCTCCTCTTCCTTATACCTTATGGTTCTGAAACCTGGTCACTTCCAGTAAACAAAGGAAGGGAGCAGAAAACAACAAGCTAGGATTATTTCCAAGACCAAGAGAGGTAAATGGCAAAAGATTCACCACCATGACCATAATCAGCTCCCTCATCAACCAGGCTGATAAAGACAGAGCTCAGCTGCAGGAAGGAAGATCCATCTACGAATGGCTGAGCTGTGGTCTCATCTGCACCTAGATCTTTTAGATCTCTGCAGCTGTTTGATGTCTACGATTGGAAAAAAAGAAAACAGGAACAAAAAACTAAAAGCTAAAAAACAAACAAAAATGAAGTGCTTGGAAAATTCTTTCAGGTGTCTACTAATGGGCAGGAAAGCGAGGAACAATTTACAGTATGAAAACATTCCCAAGATTACTTGCTTGCATTAACAGTAATCATCCTAATTACTGGTAATGAAACATTTGACTGCAGGGGCACAGCTTCACAACAGCCCCAGTGCCAGCAGCAGCAGTGCACATGCAAAGAAACCTAAAGGGATGCACTGGATCTCAGATCATTGGCTGCCCTTAGCTTTGTGAGGCCCTTGGGGTGGGGAAGACACTCCAGGATGAGAACAGGGAGAGATCCCATTCCCAGAATGTGCATCAGCGGAGATCCTATCCTAAAAGTCTGTAAAAAAGGAGAAACCATCCTCTGTGCTTCTGAAAACATCCAAGAGGCCTCACACATTCAACTCCTGATTTTTTTTTTGTAGGGGTCATTTTCTTAGAGCCTACAGTTTGACACAGCAGTGAGACGGACATAAAAGGTTGCCCATGCAGGCAGAGAGGACCAGGCATCACTGTGGCGTTCATCAGCTTTTGGGAGGGAGCTGCAGGTGCTTCACTCATTACCAGTCAGACACTGCTCTCAGACAGGAAATACTGTGGGGAATAATGCAGTACAGCTGGCACCTGAGAGCCAGCAACATTGTGCAAAACAAAATCTTGCATGGGAAGTGCTGGTGTGACATCTCAGTAGGGTAATGCTGTCTGTGCCACCGCTATGTGATCCACGGCACTTGAACACCAATCCATACTCTGTGTAGTTCCAAGAGTTCACTAGCCACAATGAGATCAATTAATGTTAATTTGCAAACAGCTCATGTATAAAAATCACTGCTTTTTGTAATGGATTGTGATTACTTTATTAAACTAGAGAATTTATTTTACTCATGCAGATGCTCTTTCAAAATTAAATACTTTAGTTCCAAAAGAGGGTAAGTTAAGCAAAGCTGCTTTGATTGCCTCTTAGGCAGCCTTTCTGGGCAACTGGGGACCACCTCTGAATTGCTGAGTTTTCTGTAATGCAGGATAGCACAGACTGACTGGTTACAACACAGTTTAGCTCCGNTTTCTGTAATGCAGGATAGCACAGACTGGTTACAACACAGTTTAGCTCCAAGAAACACATTGCCTCCCTTTCAGTACAGTAAATACAGGGAAAGCAGCAGAAATCAATTAAAGCACAAGGGGGTAGGTGCCAAACTACTCCTGAAAAGCTGGGCCATGGTAGCCAAAAGGCTTCCTAAACCAGGGGCAGGGGGGGCTGATAGTGCAGCTCTCCGTGAAGAGGCTGAAGCCACAGCCCAGCTCCCAAGGCTCCGCAGAAGGCAGGATTGCCACACCAAGGATCAACACCATCTCCAGCCCTTGCGCAGGGCTCCAGGCATGCAAGGAGGTGGTGCAAGGTTCCCAGTGGAACACCTGGAAGCACCAGCTCTGCGGGAGATGGGAAGAGCTGGAGGAGTGGAAAGAAAGAAGCAGCAGAGCAGGACACTGCAGAGAGTACCGAGTGGATGTGGCCATTTGGGAGGGGGCTGGACCCAGCTAGGAGCAGGAGACTCTAATTCCTTCCAGGGCCTGCACAAAGCTTGTCTGGAGCATAAGCAAGAACAAACCTTGCTCCAACCCTGTAAAAGAACCCCAGACACTTCATTCTGAAGAAAACTGGTTATACTGATATTTTGCTGGTAGAATTTCTTGCTGTTCACATTTTTATTCCTCTCTCATACTCCTTTCCAAGTTTAAAGCTCAGGAGCAAAAAGCAGTGTCTCCGTTATTTCACGAGTCCTGTGCAGAAGGCCCACGGGTGCCACAGCAGCAGGGAGGGCAGCGTCGCAGCCTCCCTCAAGCGCCTTCCCGAAGGGCTGACAGGCTCGGGGAGCGCCTTCCAGCGCCGGGGCTGGGTCTCCCGGCAGCTCCGCGCTCCACACGCGCCCCGGGGCGGCCGGAGGTGCCTCACGCCGCCCCGCACGAGCGGCTCCCGACCGTACGCGCCCGTGTAACGGTCGGACCGCAGCGGCCGCGCGCGCCCGGCCCAGGCGACGCGAGGCGGGCGCCATTTTGT